>VYXB01009846.1:1083981-1331830 GCA_013397135.1 Pachyramphus minor | reverse complement strand
GAAAAATGGAAAAGGAGAAAAAGTTAAAAAGGTGAAAAAAGCTAAAAAGGAGAAAAAGAAAAATGGAAAAAAGCACCTCCCTTGAATACTGTAGGGAGGAGATGAAGAGAGAGAAACATTGTGGTCCACACACTGAGGAATTAGGATTGTGGAAGAGTCTGAGGCAAGGAAAAGATAATAGCTGTTTTAGGCAGTTATTTTGTGAGCATTTGTGACTGAAGCAGACAACTCACAGGCAGTGCCCAGAGGTACCAGAGGGGTCACTCAGCAGCACCTTGGCTGCAGCACTGGGGTCCAGCTCATAAAGGTCAACAAGTTCCCAGTGAGAGGAACCACATTTTGATGTCATTCAAACCCTGCTGACCTGTACAAAATAAACAGCAATGTTCATCTTCCTCATACACACCAGCACACCTGCAACTAGAACTACAAAAGCATCAGTTTTGGTGAAAATGCTCTTCTCTACCAGCTGCATATCCATAAACCTCTGTTTTCCTCCATCCATAAACCCCCATTTTCCTCCTTGCTGCACAGGTGCCCTTCTGATCAAAGGGAAACCAAGTCCTTCATTCAACATTCCCTTTCATTTGGCAAAGCACCTTTCTTCCCACACCAGAATTAATCTCAGCACAGGTAGTTTTCCATTTGTAGCTCAACCTTCTTTGTGGGAAAGTTTATTTTGCTCAGCCCAATTAACCACTGCTGCCAAATGTCTCTTAACAGGAGCCAGGGTGGGATTAGTCATTCCCAGGTGGGAAGGTTTGCTCCATGCAGCACCTGCCAAGCTCCACACAGCCCTTTGCTGCATTTAACAGGAGACGGGTAGATCTGATGGTACCATCTTTGATTTCTCTCTGTAAGGTATTTTATTTCTGTTGGCACCTCCAGACCTCAGACTTGGATGTGTTTATGACATGGCTTGATGTTAATGTGAGTTTTCTGTGCTCTACCACTGCATTCTCATTTTTCCTTGCTCCATGTGACTCCACTCTGATCTACTACTTTTATTTATCTTTTCCCCACCTTTTGTTTTTGTGGCAAAAAGTCATCACACAGAGCAACAAGACAGAAGGATCAGAGGAAAAAACCTGTCTTCTGTTTGGCAGAGACCACAAGAGTAGGCTCAAAACACCACAGGCACAAGAAGTCATATCATCTATGTGCTACCAGTTCTCCCCCAGTTGCTGGTGGAGCATGTACACCACAGAGGGAAAGGGGGAGCTCCCTTTTCCTTCTGCCCGAAAGAACTAATTAAACTGTAAGTCATTAACTTCAACTCAGCTGACTCAAAGCTTGTGTCAGAAAGTGTTTTCAGGTTAACCTGACCCCAGGTTACACCTCGTGTTCAGACAGAGGTATGAAGACAAGAGGCTCACGGGGTTTCTCTGAAGCCACTCCGGTCACCCCAGAACGTGGTGACCTGCAGCCTCGACCAACTCCTTCGTGCCTTAGTTCCACCCCCCTCCCCAAACAAAAGCATCCATGGGTTACAATGAGTGCCATTGAAGAGATAACCACCTCCACTCCCTGTTATTGACTTTAGAGTGGCATTTCCTCTATCAAGAATGAGCCCCACAACAAGGTATTTGTACCTGGCTGCAATACAAACTTGCTTTTTACCAGTGCCTGCTGCACATACCGCACCGAGGTGTTGGGAGGATTAATTACTTAGCACATGCAGAGGGCTTTGAAGATAATATGTGCCAAGTAATTACTATGTGTTTTACTGATTTGGGCATGCATGGACATTTTTTTCTTAACGGTTTGTTGATTTAGTTGACTGGCAGTCCGGGACAAAGCTGCATTTCTTGTGAGGTTACTTTTTTTAATATTATTTTTAATAGGCTTTTTAATTACAGTATTTACTTTAGTAGCCTATTAAATAGCTAATTACTTGTGATCCTGTTTAGATTTGTGTTTAGCACAGACAACAATTACATCTTTCTCCCACAGCCCACAGTTACTGCATTACATGCTGTTCTTGATCTATTTTTTCCCCCTGTAAACCGGACTTTCTGACTGTAATAACTTATTTTCATCCTTCTGCTCGAGAAAGTGGAATGACTCTCAGTAAAGGTTCTCTGCTTTACCCACAACAAAGGAGTCATGGCCAAAAGCTGTTGTATAAACATGGTAGATTAATCCTTTGTGTCATTAAAAGGTGTAAATGGGACACCAGTGTAAATAGGACAAACAACAGGGTAGGGAAAGAAGATGTATACAGAATTCCGTGTTCTGCTGATTATGAAAAGGTGCCAGTGAGTGCTTGGGAGGTCATTAGGCTTTCCTTTTAGGAGGACAAGCAAGTAGTTGAGCAAGGAGACTGGTGGCTCTCACTCGTCAGAGCTTTACGAAAAGCACTGATGAGAATAGCAGCAGGAAAGTACCACGGAAGGTGCTTCATCCAGGGTAACCCAAAAAGCTCTGTGACAGCCTGCCTGCAAAAGAGGAGCCCAACCAGCCACCCATGCACCTTTTCCTTAGTTTGACATCTTCTGCAGTATTTAAACTACCATTTCCACTTCCACAAACACCCAATTAAAAGAGAAAGACCTCATTAGGTAGAATTTGGCAGATTGCTTCTATTTTACTTCCTCACTACTTAATGACAGCGTTAAGCTCCTCTGTAGCACACAGGTATTTGTGGAAAGGTCAAGCCTATCTCAGAACCAACAAACAGATAGGAAGGGTCTCATTTCTTGTATGTCCTTAACATTGTTTCACTGCTGCAGAAGGATTTCCAAGCTCAGCAGCTTAGACTGGATTACTTCTTTTGCCTGTCCTTACTCTCAGCCTCCAAAAGTACAACTAGTCCTGCAGGCTGGAACAAAAGTACAACTAGTCCTGCAGGCCCAAGAACAGTGAGTGAAAAGTACATCTCTTCATGTCAAGATGAACTTTGATTTACACTAGTTTCCTAGTTTCTTCTCTGTTATTTTTGTTTTCCCAAAGCTGTGAAGGAAGTAGTTTAAATTAGAAGTGAAAAGGAGGTGGTCAAGGTGAAGAGGTGAAAAGAAACTCATGTTATCTGCAGTGATCTGTACTCAAGTCAGTCACCTTAGCTCCTACTTTCAGCTGTAAAACCCAGCAAAGTCCCCATGGCACTCTGCACCAGGGGCTCCAGAAAAGGAGAAACAAACTTAACCACACCCCTTCAACCACCTCAGCTTGATTAGAAATAATAGTTCCAATGCCTTCTCCCTGCCTCCATGGTCTGGGAGCTTGAGGAACAGCTCACTTGATGCATCTATCTGAGCAGAGAGGTCAAGGGAGACCCAGGGCAGTCACAGGACCAGCTCCTGACCTGTCTATGTGGTGCCTCTGTCCAGCTTTTCTCCCCAGCCTGTGCAGACACAGCCTCTGTCTGCCCCAGGAAATGTTTTTCCCAGCACCTTTCCTTCAAGATATAATCCAAAATATATTTAGCAGATGGAAATGCTGGATTTGCCTCCCTGCAATGCCATCCAGAGGCCAGAGAGTTCCACGGGGAAATCCTGCCACAGGCACAAACAGAGCTGATGCCTTGCAGCTACTGCACAGGGATCTGAGGGGCTCAGTCAGCCCTGATTGTGTATTTACTTTTCACAGATTTTATGGCAGAGGCTGTGCAGTGCAACAACTCCTTTTTTTATTTTTCTTCCCCCCTCCCCCTCCAAGAATTCACAGCAGGTGCAGGATTGTGAAGGATGCTTGCTGGAAAAAGTCAGGCTCCAGAGAAAAAACCCTGCACCCTTGCCTGTCTTGCCATCTCCAACTGAGGTCAAGGCAATCCTGCTAATTATTGGATACTCTAATTCTTTGCAAGTGCAGAAGCCCCTCCAGGAATCCTGCAGTCAAGTTTAGCAGTGCCACGCATCTCAAACTTTTCAGGGCAAGCAAGCTTCAGGGATATCATGTTTTTCCAGGCAGTCTTGAAAGTAACAGGAAAACAACTGTCTCATTGTTTAGAGCATCCCTAAATATTGTCAGTAAAGATCTGATCAACTTTCCACAGTCTGTGGCTTTTGAGATTTTTCCATGAGGGTGATTTATTTCATCCAAACAGCTCTCAGGCCACCAGCTGTTAAAGCACTTGTGGAAAGGGCCAACTCCATTCTCATTCTTCACTGCAGGTTTCCCTTAATAGAATCAAACTGGTTAATAAGTGCTAATACCGGTAATACAGTGCTCTGTACTTTGACCTAAATTCTCCTCCAGCTCCCGAGGGGGTGGACACAGGGGGAATACTGCAGTATTTCCTCCAGTGCATAGACAGGCAGGATTAACCCATACAGACAATCCTCATCCCTGTGTTTCGGAAGCATTTTGAGGTCTAGGCTTTGTCGTATCAGACACTGTGCAAAATCCTATCCAGTTCTTCTGATCTCAAACTGCTTGTGGTCCATTAGTATCCAAACAGTGTTCAGTCTTGGTCCCTGTTCTCCAGAATGACCTTTCCCTGCTGCATGCAGCCAGTTCAGACAGTCAAAGTTGTGGTTTTTTTTTTTAAGATAAGACGTGATGCAGTTTTCTAAGTTTGATAACTGCACTGCCAGTTTAGCGCACAATAAGAAGGCAGATATCACTGTGAAATTAATGGGGGGAAGGAGCCTTTTCTTTCTTTTCTCCTCCCCCCCGGGACAATATCCAGAAAGATCAGATTGGTGCAAACACCTCAAATGTCACTTTATTTTGGTCAGGTTAATTTGGCAGGTCAGGCTCAAGTGAAATGGTTCTTTTAGTTACTTTCATTGCTGTGTAATCCAAGTTGTAGTTTTAGATACATGAACCACATGTGCTTATCTACAGAACTGCAACAAAAGCAACTCACGCAGGCTGTGTGGAGCAGAGTAAGGTGGTACAGGAAGGGGATCTAGGATGAAGTGAGGCGACTTTACTCCTACTGGTCCCAATCCCAGCAAAAGCACATGTTGTTGCCCAAGAAATTGGCTTGCAGCACTTCTCAAGTAGGAATGGATATCCTTCAGCATCAGGGTTGACGCTCCAGGGTGTTGAGCTAGAGAGGGTTTATAACCATGAGGTGGTGTGATGGTGTTTGGCATAACCACACTTCCTCCTTCCAGCTCAGAGAGGAGGAGTTGCAGCATTCCCGGCACTGACCCCCTGCATGGCTCAGCCTGCATTCTCCAGAGAAGTTTTGGCAGCAAAGGGGAGGAAGGAAGGAATGTAGACTCCTCCAGTCACCAAGTTAATGAGTTTCAATGCGTAATTAGTGTCATTCTTGAAAACCCATGTCTTGTCGCCACTCTAAATGTGTTTAACTTCTGTTTCCTCCTTATTTTGGGATCTCATTTTTTCACTAGATTAAGAAGATACTTTTGTTTCCCCCCTCAAAAAACCCCTCTCCCATGTGGGTACTCATGCATGATTAAGAGATGATTGGAAACCTCTTGACCTGCTCTTTGCATGTTCAACATTTGCTTGAGGAAGGACAAATATCCACTATACAGTTTGGAAGTTTGACAAAATCTGAGGTATTGAGCAGAGACTAACAAATCCCTGATTTGTACTCATCCTAGGTACCACAATTCTTTGGGACTACTTACGCATAGTGACCATGAATTGAAGACTAATTTTCCCATATTGGCAATAGAAATTTTGGGGGGTTTCAGGCTACCCTGGAAAGCTCAGTTATACCTCAAGGGATTTAATTTAGGAGATTGGTCAGTACCTGCTCTTGTTATTATTACTGGGGAAAAACAGGTGCCTTGAGAGGTGAAGTCAAATTTGAGTTAGTTGGTGGGGAGGAACTATTCCTCTCTTTACTTTCTGTGTCCCTATCAGGGAAAACCAATTTCAATTGATGCAGTGAAAAACACGACTTGACAACTCTGACTCTAACAGAAACACATGATTTTTTTAAACATCACTGCACTATCACTGCAGGGTACATGTCCTCTTGCAGCCAAAACAGTTTCCAAAGTCCCCATGCCTGTGCCCACCTCCATCCCAGCCAGAATGTGCAGCAGCACATGAGGCCTCAGGCACACCACAGCTGCCCCAGCTGGGTAAGCCAAAGAAAGGAGTTCAACTCTGCAAATACAGAGATCTAGAGTTGCATGGTACATGTTTCTTATCCTATTTAATTTTGATTTGATTTTTATTTGCAAGCCAGAACAAATGTAAAGTTCTGAGGATGGAACATACTCTCTTTCCCCTGCCTTGAGACAGACAAAAAGACTTAGGAAATGCCACAGAAATAAACTCTGCTAAGAAAATGCAAGAATTGAGCAGTTCAGCTTTCAAGAGTCAGATAATGGCAAACAGAAGGTTGAACTTTTCCCCTCGTGTGCATATGCATCATGATTCATTGCATACTCCTCTTATGCTATTCCTCAACTATTGCAGTATGCCATAATTTGTCTCAAGAGGCAAACAGTAGTTTGCAGAGCTGCATACTTGTCTCTGAGTGGCGGGGCAAGGCTGAGTTCACAGCACACCCCCTCCACTGTGCCCAAGGCACTGCACACAACAGCAAGCTTGCTGGCGTCAGGGAGAAGTACAAGAGCAGGGCTGCTCCCTAAAGGAAGATCCAGGAAAAACCAGGCAGCAGCTCAGGAACAGGGCAAAGGGCAGGAAATCCCACAATGCAGTTCAGGCTGAGCTCAAGTGGGGACCATCAAAAGTTCTAGGTGAGGCAGGTGAGGGAAACAACGGAATGGAGCAGGTTTAAAGGGACCACAGTAGGTAATTTGGTCCAAACTCCCTGCTGAAGTAGGGTTGTCCTAGACTACATTGCACAGGGTCCTGTCCAGATGGTCCTTGAGATCTCCATCCTGGAGATGATCCTTGACATCTCCAGTGAGAGTGACTCCCTATCCTCTCTGGGCAATCTGTTCCAGTGCATGGTCACCTGCATTGTAAAGTAAAGAAGATCTTCCTTCTATTCAGGTGGAACTCCCTGTACCTCAGTTTCTGCCTGTCGCCTCTTGTCCTATTGCTTGGTGCCGCTGAGAAGAGCCTGGCTCTGTCCTTTCACTACCCTCTGTTCAGATACTGATAGACATTGTCAAGATCAAGGTCTGCTAGTGGCCTCAGGGCCCCCAGGTGGTTCAGAGGTGTCCTTGAGATGTGGCTGCCCTGAAGCCATTCCCTGGAGTACAGGAAAGGCTGGCTGCATTATGCTGTTCAAGTGGCCAGTTCTGTGGTTAGCCAAAAGCTGCACCACGCACCACATTGTGCAGGATTTGCCCTCATGCAATGGGAAGTAGTGGTAGGTTTGAGTCACTTCTGGCAAGACCAGGTGTGAAGTTCATTGTCCCCAAAGCACAGCTCAGAAAGAGCTCTGCTAGAAAAGGAGCCTGAAGTCACGGTTTTGTGTCCATGTATCCACATCACTGCTTCTCCCCAGCTAGTTTGGACCAGTGAAGCCTGGCAGACTGGTATTGCCAATATCTCTGAAAAATGTCCCGGAGCAGCACTCTGAAAGAAGTCCAGCCACAGTGCTGATACTGCTGAAGTCAGCACAGCCCTGATCTCAGTCAAGCCTGCTGCCCGGGGAGCCTGCCCGCATGCAGGACACGCACTTCCCAGTGCTGCACGGAGTAACCAGCTATTCCCATGCAGATGAGATGAGCCCCGGGAGATGAGCAGCAATCAGCATTGGGACTCGCAGTTCTGGGAAGCGCAGCCCTCCGCTTTCAGAAATATCTCACTGCAAGAGTAATGCCGCTCGAATCTTGTGAGTAATAAAAAGTAATGGGAAACAGATGCTGCTGTACCTTAGATTAGAATCTATGTTTAGATTTCCAAGATAATTTTTATCTCTGATACTTTGCCTAATGTAAGGCTGATATGATAGATGGATTTTCTATGGAGTCTAAGAAGAGTGCGCCTGCTTCAAAATGCAACCTGATATGGATTTGTCTCTGTCAGGGAGACAAAGAAAAGAAACAGAACTGGCCTGAACGAGGGTCAGGATGGAGGATGTGTTACATGTATGAGGTCAAATGACCCTGGACGGGTGCTGGAGAGGGAGAAGTCACATCTCCCCTCCCACCTTCCCTAAGCAGGGCTCCTTGGAGGGCAGGGGAGCCTTTCCTCCTTCCCTCACCACAGCAGAGCAGGCCCTCCAGCCCATGTTTCAGAAAGACCCTGGGAGAGCTGACACGTTTGCAGTAAAGTGAAACCAGGGCCTTTAAATCCTAAACGGGTTGAACTCAAATACCCAGCACACTGATTTAAAATCAGCCACTAACAGAGAGAACAGGGTACCACACTCCTATAACCATATTTCCACTGGCTTACAGTGCTAGGACTGGGTATAGACCTCCTTGCACATCCACATCCTCCTTAGCTCACTGGAACTCTGTTTTCTGACACGCACTTTTCTCTGTAAGAAAAGTAACATGTCCTTCAATAGCCCCACCTTTGAAATCCTTCAATAAGCACTCCTCCCATCACCTCTCCTGAGGCCAGGCACAGTTTGCTGCCATGCTCACCTCTCTTTCACTGTCCCATTGAAGCAATGGCCACAAACAGCCTTGTCTTGGTCTGCAGCCAACAGGACCAATGACATATGCACGTGGCAAAAAAAATAAGGGGGACAAAAAGAAGAAAGATTTTTTAAATTATTATTATTATTTTATTATCATTATTTTCTAGCCTGAAAACTCTTGGCAAAGTAAAATTCATCAGTCCCTTCTAGCATTGTAAGCGGAGATTATGTAATATTTACAGTGATATTAATGCAATCAATCAGCGTCAGCAAGTGGAGATGTGGGAGCCAGCTATACACACGAGAGAAAAGTGGGGAAAAGGAAAGCACAAAGGGGTCCCTGTGATGGCCAGGGAAGGATGCCAACCTTCATTGCTTTCCAAACTAATATGTTACAAAATAACACAATCAGCTTTGGCCCAGTTCATTAAAAATAATTGACTTGACTGCTCAGTGACTTCCCTGCAGACTAGCGATGCCCACGAGCACCCAGGCATTCCCATAAACGCCTTTCCTCTTACCATTTGAAGGGGAAGAGTTTGCCCAGCCCTGCTCCAGCTCAGTCCCAAATGATGTCAAAGGAGCCCTTGTTGGATCTTGGATTTCTGGGAATGGTGAAAGAGTCATGGATCAAGAGCCTGCACCGAACAGAAGGGCTTTGCCACTGCTCCACCCATTTGCAACAAAAAGTCAGTGGTTGAGAAGAGGCTATTCTTCCCAGGGTGTGGGCCTTGAAGCATCAGGAGAGTGACTCTGCAACCCTGAAAACCTCACAAATAGTGACTTCTGCTGCTTTGTTTTCTTTTTTTTTTTTGCAGGTGGAAATATTAAAGTCCAGAGGAGATTGTTGCCAGAAGCAGATTTCTGCGACACCATTGGAAAAATTTTTGGCAGCAGGGAAAAGATGTTGTTTTGCTGTACAAGGGTGGGAAGTGGGATCTGCTGATGATTTGAGAAAGGCTTAAACCTGACCCAGCCAGCTGCCAACCAGGCAGGCTGTGAAAGGCTCAGCAGTTGGCTTCCAAGGAGCTGGAAATGTGCTGAAGAGCAGCAGCTGGGAGTGAGCTCTGGTCCCTGTCTACCAGGGTGGAAACACTGCAGTCATTTCTAAACCATATCTTGGAATAAGCCTTTCCTAAATAACTGCTACTGATGTTTGGACCCCCACCTACAGTTTGGCAGAGGCCAGTCTTGGCATTCAGATCTTGATGTGGACTGTCTCCTGTTCTGGCGATGCTGGAATGAGGGATCACTGATGCTCTGGCTGGTGCGACACTCTCACTAGGAGAAATAGGCAAATCATGCTCATGAAACCATGAAACTACCGTTTGAAGAAGCCAGAATGGATGAATTAACCCGTTTCCTTAATTTTAAAGTATTTATGTGACTGTTGAGATACTGAGTTAAATGCTTCTCACATACCAGTAGAAGATCTGATCACTGACTTCTGCTGGAGTACTGCAGAGTTTTGTAGCCAAATCTGAGTAATCTAAGAAATTCAGGTCTACCCTGGAGGGGCCACTGTCTGCTGATGTGCTTGTCTGAACCAAATAATGACAGTTTACAGAATTTACCTTTGCCTGCTACCTAAAGGACAAAACCTGCATATCTTTAGACATGTGAACATCATTTGAGAAACTGAGGCAAGATTAGTAAAGAAAATTATGTATTTCAGGCATGTAGATACCTGAAACCCTACCACATTTTCTTCAGAGGACTTGTTTGACCAAGAATTCAGTTTAACTTCTGCAGTAAGAAATTCCAGGTATGCTTCATTTGGAGGGAGGAAATTATATACATTTTAAAACCCATCAAGTGCAGTAAAAGAACAGGAGGGACATACTATTTTTCCCATGTTCATGCTTGTTATGTTATCCCAAACCCAGAAGCATGCTCAGCTTGTAGTAAAGCAAAAATATTCAAGGCAGATTTCTTTTTCTCTGTTGACCTCCTACCAGAGGCCACCACAAGGAAGTTCCCACACCTTCCAAAAACTTTACTGACACCCACCTTGGTTGAAATGGAAGGGACAGCTGAGTAACAGAGCACCAGCTGCTGAGCTCCTGACCCAGGTGCAGATGGAGATAAGGGCAGGGACACTGACTCCTCAAACACTGAGTTTGGAAAGAGCTATTGGCCCAACCGCGATTGAGAAATGCTTGTTCTCAGGAGGATCAGCATGTGGGCAGCAGTGAGTTTTTCAAGAGCAGACCTCCCCAAGCGGTTAGTTTGGCAATAAGAGTCAGTTGTCTTTGAACAGGCACTCAACATGTGATCATTTTGGGCTCCTTCCCATTTAGGAGTATGAATCTTGGGGAAAACTTGACATTAGATTATGCCCTGCTCAGAGACTGCAAAACTCTGTATCAGGCCAAGTTTTGTGCATTTCTGACTCCTGAGCTATGCTCTTTCTTCTTCTCTGACCCAGAGAGACTATTTTGGGCTGAATTCCTAGTGACATGAGCAAAAATTCCTAGAATAAGACCCTTGTGCGCAGATGGAAGAGCAAACTCTTTTGAGCACAACCACAAACCACTTCCATAAACTCCAACCTTTTGCTCCAGTTTTAGGTTTCCTTGTAGAGTCTTTAAAGCTTTCTGGGCAAAGTTCAGTACCCTGGGGGAAAAAAGGTCCCTTTTTTATTTTTGCCGAGACCTGTTTGTTGCACCATGGAGACGCTCACCAAAAACCCTAGAAACCTTTTACCATTGGAAGGAAAGGAAAATGAACATTTGCCCCAGACAACTTTAATCATATAAGCAACTAAATTAGGCAGCTAATCAACCTTCAATCTCCTTATAATCTCTGTAGAGATCTTTCTTTCTGTGAGCATCTTATAGCTGGAATTAACCTCATGTCCAGGGAAGAGCCCTACAGAATAACCTTTCTTCCCTGTGTAGAGAAGCTGTTGAGCAGTTTAAGCCAGGCAACAAACTTAGACACCTTAAGTAGACACCTGGAGGTGTCATCACCTTCATCACCTTCTGGAGATGAATACTTATGTGGTACTCTACCCTCCATGTCTCTATCGAGTGGGAAATGGTTCCTTTGTGCTTCAATATCTGGACAACACTTTCCCCAACATCAAACTGAACAAAATTGATAGTGGCAGAAGAGTGACCTGAAAGGCATGTTCCAGAGGGTCAGAGAGGAGAGCAGCAGTTGCTTTCTTTGGTCTGTGGTGATATTAACAGCTTTCTCTGTATGTCACACTGAGGCAAAAATTATGCAATGCCCTGACTGTACATTTATCCACACTTCTGGTGCTTTAGCAATCTGGCTTCTCAGCTAGAGATTGGAGCCAAAATATATTAAGAAATGAGCCTGTGAGTTGAACATATGCTATCGGCAAAGGCTCATTTTTTGTTGCCACTTACTATTTCTTAACAGGAGGAGACTGCACATGGGGCTGTCTTTAGACAGGAATGATGCAGGGCAAAGCCCTGAATTGCTTTACACCTTCAGACCGCTCACTGCCACTAGTCTGCAATGCAAAGGTGTCCAATTTTAACCTTCCTAGTTAGGACTAATGGCAGGAATCTTTAACAACAAAAATACCACAACAAGGACCCAGGATATGAGCAATCACTGACCACTGTGTTGTAGGCAAATACAGAGTACAAACAACTAAGCTGCAGATGACCTCAAGATGAAAGATGGATTGGGGAGATCTGTTCACCCCAGTCCAGAAGAGCCATGGGCTTGGCCAGAAGTCCACAACTAATGCTGAGTCCATCCTGTTTGGTTATAAACACAGAGCAGCACTTGGCTGCTGCTCTTGTCTGTATTTCCATTTGTGCTGATAATACACATTTTTAAAGGCGATGTTAATTGCCGCACTAGATTTATTAGCATGAATATTATCCATCCTTTCCTTTCAACCCCTCTCCACTTCAGCTCAATTTTATGAGAGGGTGAGCTGAGGACCACATCTCCTCTGCTTCCCAGTGTGAACATCAGCTTTGACATTGCCCATGGATCAAAGGATGAGTTCATAGAAAGTTGTGGGTAAGTGACTGAACCAAGCACGGGGAGGCCCATTGCATTATTTTCTCCTGAAAATCCCTGAGCAACTCAAGGTGCCAGTAACATTGCATCTAGTTTGCAGTACAGTAATGAGAACAAAGAGCTTTTGGGGTGGAATCCAAACCACATCCTCCTATCAAACCCTGCAGAGCCAGGATGCTAAAATGGCTGATCCTGCAGCATGGAGCTATATAAAGCTGCAGGGATAACAGCCCTTGTTTGGTGCCAGGCTCCAGGCTACAGCGAGTTTTACAGGAGGAAGGTTACAGGCCTCTAACGGGATGTAAATCGTGTTTCGGAAAGTGCGGCTGGTGTCTGTGCAGATCCTGGAAATCTGCATCTTTCAATGTAAGCACTGGTGGTGCCAAGCAATTACGATGTTTATAGAAACTGATGGCCTACATCTGTTTAAAATACTTCCCAGTGTTTAGACTGACAGGATAGAAAACATTCTGCAAAGAGTAAGCAGAAATTGGATGGTTTGATATATATTTTTTTTAAGTTAGAAGAACTCACACTAAATTGATTAAATACTCAAATTCATTAGCACTGTAAGCACTATAGGGTGAACACATGCCATAAACCTGCCTTCCTGCATAATAGAGAATTAACAAAACATAAGAAAACTCTTCCAGAGAGTGAAGCCTGTTTGGAACTAGATTGAAACAGGAATGTAGTCTCATATCCCAGCAGCTTTATAACCTTTCTACTTGATCTTAAGCAAGACAAAGCTTTCTCTCCATTGATAAATCAGCCGGTATGTCTTTGCCTCAACTCCCAATCTCTGCAAAAAGATAACAACCATTCTTACTCCAATGTATCTCTTTACAGACAGAGCAGATGAGCAAACTGAGGTCCCAGCCTGACTTACTTGCAAAGGATAACTAGATTAGAGGCACTAAACAGAGAAGCCTGACCAAATCCCTTGGCTTTATCTCACCTGCCTGTGGTGGCTCTCAACTCCAACACTGCCCTTTATTGCTTTCACTGCTTCCAGGCTTTGACTCCTTCCAGGAGACTCTGCAGAATCAATGGTCCCTCTTCACAGCAAAACCCAGCACCATGGGATACACCTTCTTTCATTCAGGTAGCTTTGGACACAAGCAAAACACCCAGACAGTTCAGGCATGAAAGAAGCAGAAATTGTGTAGATCGTGACCATGAGATGAGAGCAAGGAGAGCACAGCTATATGGTGCTGCATTCCAACAGCCCTCAATGACACAAGGGCTCTTCAGGGACCTCAACAAGCCAGTGCAAACTAGAGCTGCCTCCAGAAAACCAGAGATTGCTTCAGAAATGGCCAAACCCCAGGACCCAATGGCTAAACCCTGTAGTTTTGGCAAAACATCTTCCCTCAGCTGCAGCAGCTCTAAGCAGCATGAACAATACAGCAATACCCAAATTCTCATGCACATAACCATGGGCTCACAGCCATCCTTAGCTTCCTCTTCCTTGAACTTGGGCTGCTGTGCTGTAATGCTTTGCCACCTGACTAGTCAAAGAAGCCTTCCTTCATTAGCAGCTTGGAATCTTGCTGTAAATCTCCCCATAGGGCTCACTCTTGGGTGACAGTGTTCCAGAATAAAGAGCCCCATTCACCAGACAAGCCTTTGGAGTGCATTTTCCATTTTTTAATGTCAGTCTTAGAGGAGGGGGGTGCAAGTTTAATGGGCAAAGAACACAGAGACCCCAGAAGAGACACCCTGTTCTGGAATTAGTTATAACGAAGCCCCCTTGGGTATGGCTGCTGCATAACAAGTGGGAAGGTCTCTCCTCTCTCAGTTGTACTGAAAACAAATATATGGCAGAAAAAAAAATCCATCTCTGGAGCTCTCCCATAGTAATTGCCAGGATTATTATGGTATCTAGCTTAGTAAAAGATTTAGAGTTTCCATTCTCTTTTTCCTCCTACCCAATCCCTTGTATTTTTAAGACTACTTATGTCACACACACACACAAAACTCCAGCACAAGAAGGCAGCCACATCAAGCTCTTCCAAGCCCTCATTCCTTCTGTGCTGTAATTAGTAAGCAAATTATGTAAATTAGAAGCACGTGCAGAGGGGAAGTTGTTCCCCTGGCACTGGCTGGGGAGGGACTACATCTCTCATGAGGAAGTTCTCTGGGGCACTGGGATGGAGTTAGTACTGCAGTCTGCATTAATGCTTTGTCCTGCCTGCCTCAAGTACCCACACAGCTTGTCTTTGCTCCCACTGGAAAACATCCTGTCCCCTCGGCAATGAAAGGGTCCACATGAGGCTCTGTGTGTTGTTCCAGCACTGTTGTCTCTCCCCCAGTCCCTGAGTGGAGCTGTGTAAAGCATGCAGACATTTTCATCACTAAACTTACGGCTGCCCTGAGGGTATGTGCATAAGATTATCCAGTGCTCTTTAAATCAGTCCCAGAACAACCTTTTCCAGCCACTGCTAAACAAAAGCTTTTCCACCAGAACTCCATTTTTCTTTTCTCTGTAAGAAGCCATATTTTTTCAGACTAGCTCAGCAGTTACACTTGGGCACTAGCTGGTGGAAACACACAAATATCTGCAACCTCACAGAAATTAATGGGAAAAACCCTGCCATTAAATTCAAGGAGAGTGGAACAAAATTTTTCACTCATTTTTTAGAAGGAAGGTTAAAAAAAAAAAGAAAAAAAATGAAGGAAAATATCTGTTGAAACCCAGCTTGAGTCCACACTGAAGCAAACCTTGATGGCTCTCCTATCCCCTGTGGATGACACATAAGTCCTACAGAAGTGAGCTACTGCTCCACCACAGTGGAGGAGCTATAAGGATCTAGGCTAAGCCTCTGACCTGCTCCTCCTGTGTCCAAGGTGGCCTGGACACTAGTATAGCACTTGCAATGCTAAAGAAACCACAGGGCAGGTGGGCATAACATCTACCAAGCAAATTCTAAAGGATTGGAGTGTTTTCAGGCTTTTATTCTCCTACCAAAATAATTCAGCCACTGACGTCCCAGAGTGGGCTTTATAGGGTGAGGCTATGCTATGTTTCTGTTTGGTATAACAGTAATTGGGAACACACTATTCCACACCCAGTTTGCATCCATCATCACCAGCCCAAGATCTCAGGGAATGATGCCTCTTGTGCTTCTCCAAAAACAACCCTGTTTGAGACCTGTTTGGTTTGTCCTTCCTCTCTGATCCTCTCACCCATAACTACAGCGTTCCACCAGGCAAGTGACTCAGAAATGCCAATACCACATCAGAAGGGGTGTCCTTGCCAGGTAAATGAGTGCTATGAAGGGACAAGGGCTTTATGGCTCTTCTCAGAGGGAGATATGTTTACATCAGCCAAAGGGGTTGTTCTTCGCACCAGGATGGACAGATGAATTTTAGACAAAGCCAGCCTAACAGCTCTGCCAACAATTCTCAGGTCAGCTACACAGCTAGTCTCAGGCATCTGACATGAACCCACATACCGGAGCTTCTAAAGTTTCCCATGGTGTCGTCTGGGACTGACTAATCTCTAAGGCTCATGGGGTTGCCCAACATCACTGTGCACCGGAGCCAGGCCAAGCCACCCTGTCCATTACATGGTGACAATCCTGGGCACATCTCTGGCGAATGCTGCAGCACCTCAGCATCTTCAAAGACTAGCTCCATCTGAAAGGATACAGCATTACCATCTGTATGAGGAGTCATGTCAGGGTCAGGGCTATGAGATAAGTCATCCCTACAAAGCCAGTTGTTGGATCTGCTATACATTGATATTTCTATACAAATAGACTTGGAAGCTGCTCGCATCAGCATGTAGCTGGAGGAAATCCCAGCCATGAGCCCACTGGGATCAGGGGAATCAAAGGGTTACTAATAAAGAGCCATTTCTCACCTCCCAAATCCACACACCAAACAGTAGGATGCAAGAGGGAGGATTTCTCATAAGCCAAAACGACTCCAGCAGGAAATGGCACATTTAACACTTCTTTCATGACTTTCTTTCCACCACATTTCCTCTGTGCCCTCTTCCAAGCTCTGTCAATGGCAGCACACTATCTCTGTGAGCAGTTTGCTTAATTTTTAAGAGCAGCACTGTACACTCCTGCCAAAGGAACCTCATTGGTCCCTCATGTGGCCGCAGTCATGTCCTCTCCTATTTATCCCTGCAAATCACAGTGGCACCAGATTAAGCCTTTGGCCATGTTATTTTATGAGGTTTACTCATCACAAATGTTGACAGTAAGGATCAGCTTTAAGTAATAAACCAGAAAACCAATTCCTTTCCATATATCCAACAAAATCCTGTTGCTCCCTTCAGGAGAAAACATGCTGCACAGCATTATTGTGCACAAGAGGAAATCACTCTCCGGATTTAGAAAGTCGATATTAATGGGCTCAGACTGCAGTAGAGGGCATGTTCATTCTGCAATTGAGTTACTTTCCTTGATACGCTCTTGATTCCATTTTCCTGGCAAATTGTGATGGCTAATAAATTGCAAGAACTTTGAGTTTACAGTATGACTTGCAGAAGATTATTTTGGGCAGTAATGACATTCCCAAAGTGGAGGGTCTCTCCAGTGAAATATCTGGCATATGGAAGCAATTCACTATTTACAGATTCGGATGAAACCTACATATTACTGATGAAGAAACCATGTTTTGATAAGATAATAGGCAGTGGTGCAAGCCGACAGACATATTTCTTAAAGGGGAGCAAATATGAAGCTCCTAACATCTACTAGGAAGTCAGGCTTCTCCCAGAGCTTACTGAGGCCAATAGACTGAGTCCTCCAGGTTTCACTGGGGTTGAAGATCAAGTCTTCACCCTCCTCACAAGAGGAACATGTTCTGGGTCAGCTCACTTCATCCCAGAACATTTTATCCTACAATAATATTCCAGCCTCCCACTTATTATATGCTGAAATCTGTTTATTTCCTCTAATATCCCACTCTCCATCAGTGTCTCCTTCTGAAACCCCCAGGGCAGCTGAAGTGGGAATTTTAATTTTATTGGACTATTTGTCAAATGTTTTTTCCTTTTCTTTTTCAGACACTGTTTATACAGAGCAGCCTTCCTCCCTGATCCCCTCTGGTTTGTCTTTTACTTCTCAGGCATTTCCTAGCTGCTGTGCTCCGGCTCCACCTTGTCATGTAAATCCAATTTAATTTGCACAGTTCTGCTTGACTGGGGCTGTTTTCTAGTAAATTCAAGCTCCGTGAAAAATTCCAACCAGGTGATACACTCAGAGGCAGCAGCTCCTGACACAGTTTGTGCGAAGGATCTTCAAAACACTCTCTAGGAGGAGGCAAGTGGCCGAATGGCCTTTTACTTCTAATATTGACTTTTAATTACCAACAGCTAAACCTTGTCTTCCTGTATTCAGCCTGCTTTCATTGCTGCCTGAAAATCCATTTTGTCCTGGGGTTATTGACACAGTTGGAAAACTTACTATGTTTACTCTTTTTGAGAAAACAGTTCAGTTTTCATACATTAATTTCAAGCCAAAACTGTCCATGTTCATACTGCAAGCTCAAATTCTGCCCTTATTCATCCCTCTCCATAAAAGTGAGTTGTCTTCAGAAACTTCTAGTGCAGAGATGACAACATGCAGGAAACAAGAATAAAGAATATATTTTTTTTATAGTTTTATGTTTTTAATCCTTCGCAGTGGGTGAAATTTTGGGAATGCTCAATAAACTAAATAGCAAAAATCCTCTTTGCGGAGCAGGGGTGGTTGACCCTACAAGTCCCAGTAAAACACCCTGAGATGCCAAGCAGGATCAGAAGTGGGTTGTAGGAGAAATAAGTGAGCACTGTGCCCTGCCCAGCCTAACATGGGCCAGGAAATCAGAGCCCAAAAATCCCCTTCTTCTATAAGCAGGGTCTGGGATGCTTCTGAGCGGTGCCTAAAAGCAGAAAAGCCCCCTTTGCTTCATTGCCCACATCTCAGTGTAGGCTGGTGCCTCCCCAGTAACCTATTTTTGGCTGCAGGCTCAGCCCCAAGAACAGGTTAGGTGATGCACATGGCTTGATCAGCCAAGCAACTGCCTCAGCTCTGAACTGGGCTTGGTCCTTTGTGAAGCACCTCCAAAAATAGCAGCATTACCTACCTCAGGTACAAGAGGCCAGCTTGAGGTTTAGATGTCGTTTATCTACTCTCTTGTGCAAAGAAAATCCCTGAAAAATCCCAAGAAATCCACAGAAGAAAAAGCCCCACCTTTTGTTCCCCTTGGTCAATAAAACCAAAAATACTCCTCTAACAGCTTTGTAAATAAATACAGAGCACCATGAGGGTGCAGGTGATTTATTGGCACTTAACATTACGGGGGTGACAGAAAGCACTGCAATAGTCAAGTACTACGGTCATGGCCATTATAAACATTTTTTTAAAGGGGGTTTATTACAGAGCTGTAAAAGTAAACTCTAGGCTAGAAGTTGGCACGTGAGTTTTCTGCACCTTTGAAGTATTTATTGACAGTAGAGATTTGGAAAGGAAAAAATATCAATTTGGAAACTATGGTTTCGTCAGACTTTGAATAGCAAGTGTAAAAGGAAAGGAGATAAGAAAGGGGAGAAAGAAGAGAGGGAGCTGTGCTGTTAGGATGAATAACATTCAGCAAATAAGTTTCCAGGGTTCACCTCCTTTTGGGTTCACCTTTTTCCATCTGTAACTGACTTACAAAGCAGTGGTTTCTACAAAGTTTCTCTGTCTTTCAAAATATTTGCCCAGCCATTTCCATGCAGTTATTGGTGTGTAATTTACAGCTTTTCACAGCAGGGAATGCAAGTCGCCCTGGGGTAACACATGCCATTGAGAGCCGCTGGGAGAGCTGCAGCTCTCCTGGCTCCCTGCTTTCACCAGAGGAGGAATTTGTGTCCAAGTGGATCAACCCTGCCAGGTTACACATTGGCAAGAGCAAGGGGTAAGTCCCACCTGGGCTGATTCTCCAGCCAGTGCTGGAGCTTCAGAAGTCTAGTCCAGGCATAGGGGGCTGTTTTTCCATCCCTGCAAGCACTAGCTAAATGTAGGTACCTCTCAGACTTCAAATCCAGAAGAGAGCACTGGGAGCTTCCTTACATAGGAAAGGCCATTCCATTTTTCAATTAAATGTCATCACAGCACTGCTTCTGTTCGCAAGCTCATCTGCACAACATTTCTGTACCATGAATAAGGGACACTGGAGCATCCCTGGGAAGCCCTGTGCTGAGTGGTACCTTTTAAGGAAATTATAGGAAAGGGTTGCACAGAAAACACTTGGGAACGAGTTACCATCCAGGAGGACATCAAGGAAACGTTAACTCCTCCATTGGCAGCATCCAGGTTTACCTTCTGAGCACGCTGGAGCTTGGCATCCCATTTTGAAGGCTTGCACATGCCCACCTGCACTTGGTGCATCACTGAACTTGGATCAGAGAGACAAGAAGCTGTCTTTATTCATTGTCTCTCTGCTCCAGGGCAAACCCCATAGTGAAACCTACTTGGATGGGAGAAATTATCTGGAAAATCAGCTTGGAACATCTTAAAGCAAGTCGTGAAGATGAACCACATCTTGAGCAGGCAGTGCAGGAGAGGAGACATTGATTAACACCCACCAGCAGCCTGACCTGACTCCCTGGGAAAATGATGCTATTTTTGTCGGCCCTTTCCATAGCCACACTCACCACTGAAACCTTCCCACATGGGAATTATGGGCTGAATGGGTGAGTCCAGCTTGGAGCAGATGTTTATCTAATTTGCTTCCACATTTTTTTAGATATTTCACATGTAGGCAAATGATAAAAGCACGAAGATTAAAAATGGATGTTGAAAGTGTAATTAACATCCCCACTGATAAGCTGGCTGTGTTTTATCATTAAAAGAGAGTGACACCAGCTTTCTTTGTAACATGCGTGAATCCCAGGGGGAGCAATCAGAAATACCACAATTATGATGTTAAGAATCATTTATTATTATTATTATTATTACTGTTAGCTTGGGTGAATCAACTCAGTAAGACCAACACAACTGCTCTGAATAAGTTAAACTCTATTTTAAAGTCTTGAATAAGACTTTGATGGGACTGAGTGTAAAAACCTACACATGGGTAAGATGCAATTATGGAATTTTGACAAGGGCATTTGACCAACCCAAAAAAATCCATGCATCAAACTGTCATCATCCCCAAATGTGCATGCCTCAGATTTTCCAGTTCAGTAAGGTTATAGAACATTATAGCTTTTTATGTATTTAAAAGTGAGAGTTAAAATATAATTATAATAGAAAAACATTATAAAATAAAAAGCTTACTTTTTATAAGCTCGCCACACTGGAAAATTTGAGGCACAACAATCATTTCTATAGCAGCCTCAACATTATGGTTCCAAGTTCCTCACACCTTGTAACATAATTAAGTGTCCTCCTGAACACTTTGTCGTGCTTTGATTTTTGCAGACTATGGCCAGGAATGGTTGGTCAGGCTCCACTCTCTCCAACCATCCTGACACTTGGTGGCTTGGAAATAGATTGCTCCAAGAGCAAGTATGAGAAGTGAGCCCTAGGGGTAGCTTTGGCTCTGTAAACTCACTGCACACAGGGAAAGAGAGAGAGTGGTCAGAAATATTTTTCCCAGATGCAAATGTGCAAGCAAGTGCCAAAATGTTCTAACTACACAACTTTATTTAGCCTGGTGACAAAATAAGCCCCTGTGTAGGAAGATACAGTAGTTCAAAGCAACAGGTAAGGGGTTTCAGTTTAAGCAAATCCTAAATAAGTTATTTATCAGAGGGAACAGCATTAATATACATATAAAATCTTTAACAAAATGTTATCTCTGAGGTCATGTGTCTGAACTGTTTTCTTTTTCTTATGTGCTATCAGTGTTTTCAGATGTCTCTATCCTGCAGCTATGGGTTCCCATGTAAACTTGGTCCATGCTGCCAGTCCTGTGGCAAAGGAATATCAGTACCTCATGGCCACTTCTTGGAAACTGGTTATTCTTTAGCTCAAAGGCTTGTGCATCTTTGAACATCTGGGCTGAAGAGGTTTGTGAAGTAAATCAAAAAAAGTTACAGGAAATTCTAGACATGGTAAAGATCCTTTGCAAGAAGTGATGTGCTGGTTTTGGCTGGGGTAGAGTTAACTTTCTTCATGGTAGCTGGTATGGGGTTGTGTTTTGGATTTGTGCTGAAAACAGCAGATGGAATGTTCAGAGTGATAGTGTTTGTCTTCCCAAGTCACTCTTACACATGATGGAGCCTTATTTTCCTGGAGATGGCTGAACACTTTCCCACCCATGGGAATGAATTCCTTGGTTTGTTTTTTTTGCACACATGGCTGTGCTTTAGATATTAAACCACCTCTGTCTTAGCCCACAAGTTCTTACCATTCCCACCACTCTTCCCCATCCCACCATGCGGAGTGGGTGAGAAGCTGGGTGGGTCTTAGATGGCAACTAAGATTATATACTGTGATTATACATGGCAGTGATGGATACCACAGGGTTTAACCACAACAGGGGCCTTGCCTGTCAAAATCTCCCCAATTATGAGCCCAGGGCTTTACTAAAGGAACATAGAAGAAGTTTGGAGTATTGATTAGAGCATTCTGTGCCCTAAAGACACCCCATCCTCCCTATTTATTTATTATTCTCTTTCTTTCTGGCTCTGTGGACCAGATTATGCAAGCAGAGCACAGTCTCCTCTCAGGACTCATGGTCTACAGTTGTGATGAAATCAAATCTTGAATTCTCAAGGTCTATGTGGGCCATGATGTCGACCTGTGAACCAAGGAGCGAAGGACAGAAAAGTTGTCCTGTCTTGCACAAATAGGGTAGAGACTACATGGGTCTGACTGGGAGGGGGGGTAGGGAACCCAGTCCTGCTTCCCAGATAAAACCCCATGTGCACGCTGACTCCATACCATTCCTCCATAGAGCCTGGTTGTCTTTGTAAGAAGATTCAGGAAGGTGGTCAAAGAAGAGCACAAGAGGCTCCAGCATGCCCTGGCTTCTGGATAATGAGAGTGCATTCATTGTTTCCCTTTTGGTTCATCCCCAACGGATCCTGAGACAGGAGGAACTACAGGAGTAAAGGACCATCCCTATTATATCTATGGGGACATCTCACAGAGGGTGAACACAACACTGCAAAACTTTGTGTGCTGTGACAAGTTAGGATGGATAAAAATAGTCTGCAGAATGTCCAGGGCTGACTCTTAGGGAGGGCCGTGAAGAATGATGCTCAGATTTTGGAAGACTGAGTGGAACGTTCCAATTCTTCCCAAAATATACAGTGGAAATATTTGGTCTCAGAAAGACTGACTACAGCCAGGGCAGCAAGAGAAGCAGTCCTAGTGCTGGCAGTGCTGGAGAGGTTGAGAGCTGACTCAGAAAGAGGATTATCTTTCATGGTGCAGATCGCAACGTCCTCGCCTGGCCTTTGGTGCTGCATTTCACTAGTGCACTGAAAGCCAAAACCCCAGTTATGGGTCAAGCCAAAGAGAATAGGCTTGAACGTGGGGTAACTGGCAACAAAAAGATTTCTCCAGACACTGACTGTGGGCCAGAGGTGAGCTGATCCCTGATTGTTATTGCAGGCTGAGAGGTGTGGTGTGCTTGGCAGCTGCTCTTTCCATCGGCTTGCATGGGCTGGATGGGGGAAAGCAGAGAGGCAAATTCATCCAGGCCACTGTCTCCAGCTGACTTCTAGATGAACCTTTCAGTGGGACAGGCTTACCTGGTCCTTTGTTCCTTTGCACAAGAGGTCACCATGTATTGATGGTGTATTTTTTACAAGGATGTTACGGCACCAAAAATCGCAGGAGAGAGTAGTTTCTTTTTCCTTGTTTTCTTATTCTGTTCTACTCAAACCATCATATGGAGTTCCTTGGTGTTTTGTTCAAAAACTTGCACCAAAGAGAATGAACTCTTCCCTGCAGAGTCTCTGTACTTTTCAGGTATCACCATAAAACAATTAACCACTAATAATCAGTTAAACTAATAGACTACAATTGGCATCCCACCATGGTGCCACCTGGGCACCAAGACAAAGCACCTTCACAGATCACCATCGACACATATAAGACTAATAGCATGAGACTACAGCAGTTATTCCTTGAATTGGAGGGACTTTAATCCAGGCAGCAGCCAGAAGGCCAACTGCTCTTTTCCTTTTGGCCTTTGCCATATCTAAATATGGGTTAGGAAGAGGAATTTCAGACAACTTATTACAAAAGGGGCAATGTGTTTTGGGGCATGTCCCACAGTACCACCCATCTCATCAAATCAGGCAATCAGCTAAGGACCAGAGCTGATTTAATGGCCATGCATCCTAATTCCCTTCCCATGGCAACCAGTCATAAAAGGAAAAACAGAGTCAAACATGCATCCAGGAAACATACTCAAGTCCCACTGTGTGGGCATCACCATGGAGTTACTCCAAAGAGATGTGATGGTGATGTTATTAATGAGGCTTACTTTTCCCCACCCTCACTGTTCACTTTTACTATTTTTGATCATCAGGCAGGAAAGCATAAATAAAAATCCTCTTAATGTCATAGTCATTTTTCAAGCAGGAAGTGACACCGGTTGACACCCAGACATTAATTTGACATGGGGTAGTAAAATCATTTGATTCTGCTGGCAGAATTTTATTGGAATTAACCAGCTTGAATATTTATAGTCAACATATTGCTTTCACTGTAAAGGCTAATATAAAAAAATGGAACATTATCACTATTTATTGTAAAGGGAAAAGGATATTACTTATTGACTTATGGAAACAGTAATTTAGGAAATTTGCTTTTCTGTAGTATTTACTTTAATAAAGTAAACCCTAGTAAAGGGGCTTACTTTAAAAAAAGTGAAGTAACCCCCAGTTCTACTCTAATTTTAAAATTATTCACAGAAGGGTGTTTTGGGAGAAGCAGATATTGTAAAGAGGCACAGAGAAATGGATGGGTTTTAGTGGTGTGGGAACATTGCTCCCAAAGTCCGAGCACATGTGCTACAGCCAAGATGATACTGGCCATGGGTCAAGTGTCCAAGGGTTTGCTATTGTCTAGTTATCCGATGAAACCTAAGGAGATCTTTGGCCTTCAGCCAGGCCAGGGAGAAGAAAGGACACAAGAGGCTGTAGTCTATGTGTCATAGGTCTACACCCTAACCCCACCACACTCTTAGCACAAACCACCCAAGGCCAGGGAAGGACTCTTCACAGAACATGCTGTCTTGGAAGGCAGCCATAAGGATCATGAAGTCCCACTCAGCCCCACACAGGACCATCCCCAAGAGTCCCATCATGTGCCTGAGAATATCTTATGCACCCAGATTCTGGATTGCATCCTCCTGGTCCTGTACTGCCAAGCTTAACCAGCACACACACGATTACTTCCTTCCATTAAGCAAACCCTTTACATGCATAAGGAGTCTCTCCCCGGGTAAAACTTTGCTGCCCACACCCTCACTCATAGGCATATTAGAAGAACAAATGTGGTTGTGCGTGTGGAGGGGAACCCTGCCAAGGAGCAGTCGTGTACATTTCTCTCTGCAGCAGGCTCCAGCCACGAAGAGCAGTGGAGTGGAGCTGCACTGTCCCTCATCCTCCTGCTGGACACTGAGGTGAAGTTTTCCCTCCATCTGGGGGGAAAATGGAGAGTGGGAGGAAGCATATGGAGATCCTTATCAGTCTGCAGTCAATAGCACCACATCAAGCCACATGCCTGATGTATTAGACACCCTCCTGAGATGAGCCAACTGAGCCAAGCCAGTGCTCTCTGCATAGCCTGGCCAGCTCCCCCGCTAAGTGTCACTCAATGCAGGGGCTACCTCCTTACACCACTACCTTCCTCCTTCATGCTCAGCCACTTAATAGTTGTATTCCCAACACTACTTAAAATGCTGCAGAGAAGGCAGAGAGATCTCCCCAGCACCTCCAGACTGGAGTAAAACCTCAATGCTTGCACAACCAGTCTCACCATGAGGAGACCAAAGCACTACTGATCAGCAGATGAGGGATGAGGCTGGAGTCCCTGGGAAGGAATGAGCTGCCAGAAAAGGATGGAAGATCCCACGAGAGTCACCCTTGTTCCTTTGGCTTGGGCCCCAGGGCCAGGTGCATGCAGCTGTGAGTCGCCCTCAGCACAAGGAGCACCACAACCAATGCATCCAAACTGATTGCTACAGCACCTGCACTAATAAAGTGAGAACAACTTTTATTATTATGGGCATAGCTGTGCATTATCAGGCTGAGGTGACTTCTGGCTTACATCCCATCATCGCAGAGCAAGGCAGAGCCAGTCCTGATCTGCAGGCAGAGCCAAAAGCCCATTGCTGTTCTAGTGTCTGTACTGCCTCTGTGACGCCTCATGGCTGAAATTCCTGCACGAATCAACCCACAGTGAGAGGGCCTCTGCACCAACGAGATTTATATGCTCATCAGCAGGAGATTTTGGGGAGCAGATGTAGAGAGAGAGGGTCATGCAAAGTCACATTGGAAATATATGGCAGAAACAAGAGCTTAGCCCAGTTGAACTAAATTCTTGCTCAATGGCAAAGCCATGAGGCCACCCCTCCTCTTAAGAGTTTTTCCATGCCCTAACAAGCCTGGTGAGGAAGTTAATGACATCTGTGTGTTCTTGCCTGAGCAAGGACCTCATGATTTGGCTGGATGCCATTAAAAAAAAGATGTCCAAAGTTATGAAAATAAAGGTATTTATCTTCATTGTTAGAGGCATAGACTGAGCCTTTTATTTCCCTCTCTTGGAGGATTAAGCTCACAGATTTACAAAGAACTGGTTGATTACCAAAATAAATACATCGCCATGCCAATTTATAGGACACAAATGTAGGAAACCCATCCAACCAAATCAGGCAAAGTGTAATTCATGTGAGAGCCCTCAGCATGTGCAAAGGGCACAGTGCATGTGGAACAAAGTACATAGGGAAAACATGCTAGAAACCTCTATCTGCGGGAACAATTCCCAATGCAGCGTACAATGGAGCTATAAAATAAATGGCTTGGCTCTCCACTGGAAGCAAAGCCCAACTGTTCTCAATGAGAAAGAGGATCATGTATCTTTATAATGAGAATTCAGTCATTTTTAAATGTTGGCTTTGCTCATATCACCACCAAATCTGTCTGCAAAGCTGACAGGCTGCAGACTTCATTTGGATTTCTAACTGTGATTATACATGGCAGTGATGGATACCACAGGGTTTTCCGGGGCTTAGGGTTTGGGGCTGGCTTTTGTTTTTCAGTTGTTTGGGGCTTGGGATTGAGTGAGCTGGTGGGGTATTTTTAGTGTCACTGTCCAATGAGGCTTAAAGAGCCCTTTACTCATTTTAGTAGTTCTGATAATGCACAGAGATGAAAGCAGACCCTGAACAAGTTCTTTTTTATATTGGCAAAGCTGTCCCTTCTGCGATGAAACCCAAGAGCAGTTTTTACTTTCAGTGCACAGTGAGATGGAGCAGAACATGTTTACTGAGCCTGAGTATACCATTGGCCTCAGAGGTGTAAGCACCACCCTTTGCAGCAAAGGTGATCCTCAGAGCACTAAAACATCTGCTTGCACAGTGAAGAAACAACCCCACAATCATGTTAACATTCATGTGTGTGGCATATTGAGGACCTAAGGGTCCTTTCCTCTCTGTTATTTCTTACAATGCAGAATCACTTTTTATAGTCCACAAAGGAATGATGCATTTCACAGTCATACCAACTCCTGTCACAGTGCAACCTGAAGAAATCTGAAGGTGTCCACTAGAAAATGAGGCAGCCTTCACAGAAGGCTTAAAGCCCCATTTGGAAGCTGTTGTTTCACAGTCCTGCCATCCACCTCAGACTGCGAGGTTACAGACAAGCAGAGAACTTGTATAACAGTGGATGCAAAGCAAGAGACTATAGCAGCACAGAGCAGTGATGTCCAAGACTTTATAGGAAACAGGTACAGGGAGGGTATTTATAATTTTAAAAGTCAATTTCTCCAAATCTTTGCTCCTCCCACTAAGACTAAAAAGCAGAAGGTCATCTGGTTGCTGCTGGGGAAACCAAGTCAATGCTATGACCTCTAGGGACCACAGCCCAGTCTCCAATGGGAAAGTCAAGTGGTGTAATTTTGACTTCTACAAGGCAGTTCTCCATATATCATGGGGGTAACATCCCTGAATTTGTGGCATGAGACATTTGGAAGCAGAAACCTCCCTATTAGCCTGATTTAGGGCACTGTTAGACAGACTGGAGCTTCAGCACTTGAGAAAGAGGTGGTTGACCTGACTATTGGAGCAGTGGGGACCAGTTCAGTGCATCCAAATCAGTGAACTGATGACATGCATGGAGTTCACAGCATGTTCTTTGCAAGTGGACATGAAGCAGTTCATAAAACTGTCTCAGATCTGTTGCCAAGATCAAATGTTCTCAGTTGAGATGATCTGGTACAGCATGGGGCTGGGTCTGAGCAAAGACGATCCCTCCCTTCTTCAGAGCATTGAGTGGTCCAAGGCACAGCAGCTCTGCACAGGAGCTGGATAACACCTTGGATTCCAGCCTGCTGTGGCATTTAGAGATGCAGCACATGGCCAGGTAGCATAGCTCAAGAACATGTAGACCATCTCACAGTTCTTGAGGTGATGGGAACTCACCAAGACAGAATCATAAAATCATTAAGGTTAGAAAACGCCTATAGGATCAAGTCCAACCATTAACCTAGATGCTGTTTGTTCTTTGTGCAGGGGTGGAAGGCTCGTTGCAATGCTTCTGGGACTCTCATCCCAGCAGTGAATATCATCCTGCCACTACACTGACAGGAAATTTAAAGGCAATAATGACAAGTCCACACTTCAAATCAAACAAAAGCACAGATTCCCCACAGTTAGCTCAGCAGCACACAGCTGTATTGCTCCCAGCATCCCAGCTAAGTGCTGCTGTGGCACAGACCAGCTGCAAGTGCTTTGTAAAGGAAAGGGCACAGCAAAGCCAAGCAGGGTTCCAGCTCTCCCCAGCAGCATGTCAACTGCTTCAACCCAGCACTCCTTCCTGAGCTTTAGCCATCTGTGCACAGGCCTTGAGGCCAAAATAAGAGGAACCTTCCTTGTTGCAGCTTTTGGAGGAGACCAGAGTCTCTGTACATTGTGAGCTGTGAAATATATGAACTCCCAGGCTTTACACAAGCCTCACTCTTCTGTGCAATATCACATGGCTTTTGGATTTGTCTGCCCTGTCCACCTCTCCCATGTGTTTCCAATAATTGCTTACATATGGAGGGGTTTCTTTTGTTTGCCCTTAGAAGGGACACACTGTTGTTCCCCATCCTTAGATGAGGCCACAGACGTACACATCATCTTTATTGGTGTATTTTATTGCCCCTACTTCTTTACAGCACACGCCACTGGTCTCCCCAGCCTTCCCTTTCAGTCCACTGTTTAGCCCTGCCTCTGTTAGGTCTCCTCATTCCCCATCCTCTCTCAGTCAAAACAGGGGCCCCTAATTAAGAGAATGCCTTATAAATCTCTCCACATCCAAATAAGATCCAGAGCCTGGCTGGGGAGACAGATCTGGAGACAGTGGGTAGGTCTGGCATTCCTCATGTTGCACACAGGCTTTCTTTAGCATCATTCTACTTGGCACGTGAGCTTGGGTCTCGGCACCGGCAGCCAGTGCTGAGACCCAAGCTCACATACCCACCATTTCTAGCAAGTGAGAGGAATGGGCTGGAGACCACCCACTTGGACCCAAAACCTTGGTTATGCAGAGCAAAGACCCAAATACAGATGCTGACCCTGCAGAAAATGCAGTCACATCATCTAAAGCTTCCTTGCGGGACCTTGGGGTGCACAGTGGTAGGAGAGGTAGCAATCTCTCCTCCAAAATGCTGGAGATGTGGCCAGCAGACCTTTGTGGCAGGAGACATGCTGCATTCAGAGGTTGTTCTTCCTCTTCTAAGGCATATTCTACCTCAAAACTCCCCAAACCCACCTGAAAACCAGGATGGACGTTCCTGCTATAAAGCCCTACCTGGATATAGCCTTGTGCCCAGTTTCACACTGAGACGAGGCAGCTCCCAGGTCAGCACACCCATCCCATACATAGCTGATCAACAAAGACCCCATGGAAGAACCCAAGAAGTTTGCCCTGGTTTGGGGCTCCTGGGTTGCTGTCTGCTCTTTCCATCGGTGCTGTGTGTGCCCAGGAAGCACAGGTCTTAACACAGGCAGGATCACCCTGTGGTGACAGCACCCTGTGACTTGCATATTGATGGCCCAAATAATGTGTCTGAAGTAGAATGTGCCAGTACAACCCTGAGAACTCACAGTAACACCAAGCATCTCGCTGAAAACCTGCTCCTCATGGAAGAGTGATGTTGGAGGCCTATAACTCAGAAGAACAAAGGATAATAGTGGCCTGAGACAGAGAAACCCCGCCTTACTGTATCACCACGTTGCTTTTGTCCACAGCCCTGACTTTTGATCAATACTGTGCCTGCCCAGGGACTCAAGCTCAGCCTGCAGTGGTGTCTCTGCATTACACTCACACACAATAATTTCCTCCGTGTACACACTGATGGAAACAGAGCTGGTGCCAGAATTCCCCGATACCAAATCCCTCCTTGGGCTGGTGCCCAGTACTCTGAAAAGGCTGGCAACATCTGGAAGCAGTGACACTGCACATCTGTGAGACCCTCAGAGTTACAGGGTAGAGGCAGAACTGCCTACAGGATTAGTTATATTGATAATTAAATCCCAAATAGGAGGGCACTAGATGTACTCACCTTCCCTAACACCATAATGCTTGAACTATTGCATGACCCGCACACGATGCTGCTGCTGCTGCTGTAAACAACCCTTGGGGTAGAAGTAGATGGAAATTTTGCTTGCACTTGTAACAGAATTGCAGCTGGGGAAGCCAAGCAGGTAGGATAAATCTAAAAAATCCATTTCTAATTATCAAGGGAGTGATTTTGAGTCTCTTATTCACGTGGAGTAGTGACAAAGCAGATCATTGCACTGATTATCAGCATGACTCAGGGGACTAGATCCAGGCTTTAAACACAACCAGGACCTCTAGGACCAAACCAGGGTCATACATAGCTTCTTCAGGCTTCCCACAAACTTGGGAAACTCATTTTCTTCCTCAGACTTCACAAGACATGTCTTTCTACTATACGCAGCAAGATAACCTCATGCTTCTAACATACTGTTTTTCTGGATGCCTGGAATGGAGGAGCACAGAAGAATACTTTGTGGTTTTATTGGAAACATTCCCTGTTTAGACCTCTGGCATAATTTATACCACAATATGCAAGATACCTTTCCTCCAAACCACGTAACACTGTATCTTTAATGTGCTTTTTTTCTTTACATTATTTAGGTTTTTACTACTAATGAAGTCCTGATTTCCTGGCAGCAGGGTCAAATTTAGCAGAATGAAAGAGAGGGCTAGAGGGACTGTGAGTTCCCTCTGCAATTCCCCCACCACTGCACCAGCATCACCCAGCCCATGCCATGGCAGAGGGGCTTTGCTCCACACCACAGCCCACGCTCTGGCCTGGCCAGATTTTTGCAGGCACGGACACACTTCACATCATGAGAAACCCCAGTGAAATCAGTGGGGCTGATCAGGCTGCTGATACTCTGTTTACTGCACTGAAGTGTCTGGGATTGGTGACAGGAGTTTTATCAATTCAACCAAAAGTCAGAGCGTCCAGGAGAATTTAGAAAAGGATTATTTCAGCTGCTGTATTTGTATACTAACACCTCCTACTTGACTCAAGGTCTATGAAACTTCAAAGAGGCATTACTTAATTTATCTATGTTTTTCCATTATTTTTACTTTCTTTTAATGCAAAATCCACACCTTGATGGCCAAGATCAGGGATCCTGTGCACCCCAGTTACCCTGGGAGCTTGGGGACATGCTTCCCCATAGAGATTCTGAAAAGAAAAGACATCTAGACCAACAAACCACTGCTGATACAGGCTATAAATTAGCAGAAGCCACCTGTGCACACTGCAGGAGCCATGCTCTGTACACAACACAGACGGACAAAAATTTGCACAAAGAACAACATTTGCAACTATGATGAAATTCTAGCTAATGAGCCTTCCTGATGCTTATCTCTGATCTGAGAACTAAGCTCATTCCGGTTGTTTCCGAAGTCATCACAGATAAATACTGCTTTGCATTCTCAATGACCCCAATCCAAAGCTTTTCCAAAATCAGAAGCTCTCAGGACAGCTTCAGTAGCATGTTTTGGAGAGGGTGGGGCAGACTTTTTGCTGCTTTTGCTAGTGAATAAACCCATTATGTGGACATCCAGCATTGAAATGATGAGAGATCTGGGTTCAAAACAAGGTTTTTGTTTCGCTGTAAATCCTATTTATGGCTTAGGGTGCAGCTGATATGCCGTTAGCTTTTATTTCATTGATAATTCTGTGATTGTAGTTGAAACCTTGCAACTTAATGAGCTGATGTTATTACTCATACTGTGTGGCCATCTGGAACCAGTTTGGTCAGAGAGCCCAAAGCACCACCAGCCACCTGTAATGCATTAAGCCTCAGCCCAGTACCAGCTCCGTGGATTGGAAAAGCCAGGCCTGCATAAATACTAACCTGTGAGAATGTAATTGGAGAAGTGATATTTAAGAACTTATAGTTTGCCAGAAACGCTCATTCTCAGGGGAATGTATGCAGAGGCTTAAAGTTTAAAGCCAAGAGGTTTTTAGTTTCAGCATTGTGAATCAAGAAAAATCATTGCATATGGATGTTGTTGGACTGTCCAAGCTGCTGGGTCTGTCCAAACAGACCAAGCTATGCCAGGGCTTTTCAGAACCAAGGCTCCCTCCTTGCACCTGAGCCTCACACTGCACATGTTGCTTATTACTGAAGTACCATCTCCAGACATCGCTCCAAAGGGACTGCAGAAATAAGGAGTAAATTCTCCACGATGCTTTACAGCTGCAGAGAATGCGTTGCTGCCACAATCAGAAAAAAAAAATCACTACAGAGCTCTCATGTGGATAGCAGATAACACCCAATAATTTGGAAAGGCTCAAACCAGCATCTAAATATCCCAGTAAAGTATTCTACTGAACATCGTGACCAGACACAAGCTGCCTCTGGGTCAAAAGAGAGGTGGAGCAGCTGCCTTACCTGGAATTCCCTGCTGTGTCCCAAGCAGGCCCATCCTTGGTGGCCTTCTCCCTGGAAAGCACAGGAGCTGGAGTTGCTGGTGGCTCTGGCATTGGTGCACCAAAAAGGTGTCTTTGTTGGCAGAGACATAAATTAGTGTGGTTACTTAGAATGGTAATTAGCATGGTTCCTCTCTGCTCATTGCTGATTTACATCAGGGGCTATGAATCACTACTCAGATTTCAGAGATTTGGGTAAAATACAATTCAAGTAAAATTCATTTTTAAATCTTTTTGGCATTTCAATGGTAAAATATATATTGGGAATTGCTTTCCACACTTTCCTGATGCACACAGTGATGGCTGCAATTCAGACAGGTTGTGACACTGAATAAAAGCAGTTTTCCTGGCTCTTTTCCAATGGCTCAAGGACAATGGTTTCTCCTGCTGGGACTTCATGGAGTTGGGCTTCATGATCCTTATTGGTCCCATCCAATTTAAGATATTCTGTCATTCTAAAGACCCTGGTTCTGTTAAAGATGCTCAAAGCTCTGATGCTTCAAGGTAGGAATGCAAATCCAAAGAAATAGAGATGGCTCAGGTCCTGGAAGGGTTTCCATTTCTTTTCCTCCCCTGTTTGTCCTGCACAAGGGAACTTTGCAGAGCAAATAAACAGGATATCCAGTAAATACAGGCCTATATGAAGGCACGACTGGATACATGAGCATTTTGTCTTAGAAGAGACCCAAAAATGTTTTATGAGTTCCATGTAAACATATAAACATGGTATTTGTGAGAAAATCACATTTTATTCAGCATCATGTGCATTTTACACACTCAGGATACATCACAAGGGCTCAGCATAGCCATCACGTCTTGCCTGGAGATAAATTGTGTTTTATTTATTTATTTATTTATTTAAGTGCATTTTGGTGACAGAAATTTATCTGTTTTAGATGAAGGCTGCAAGTACCTTTTTTCTTTCCCCCCTTGCATAATCCTGAAGTGCTTTGAAATTCAGAAAGAGTCATAAAAAAAAAAAATGGGCCAAGGAGAAGTTTTTCTGATCTGGTTTTGATATAAGTGATGCAATGCAATATTAAAGAGCATATATAGAAAGCCCACAATAACAGCGAAAATGTGAAGAGGCTTAATTTTAAACCCCAAAGTGTGGTGGATATATTAAGTAAGAGCTGGGGAGGGCCATGCATTCCTCACATGTAGATGCTTTCCAATTGCATCTGTGTCTGGAAAACACCCCAATCTTTTTCTGCCCCATCCCCATGGCCAGGTAGGAGCTGCAGTGGAAGCGTCACATCCTATTTCTATGCCCTTGAACAAGAGAGTTGTTCCCTGCCCATGTTGACCAAAGCCCCTGAGACCCACCACAGAACATGGGAAACAAAAACAAATCCTGAAAGAAGGGCTAAATTTCCATGTGGATGTGCAGAAGATGGATTCAGCAACTCTTTTCATTTATTTTCTTTGTTCTCTGTCAGAATATATTGTGATACAAATCTTTCTGACTTTCAGACATAAAGTCTTTTTCTTGTGGGACAGTAGATAATTATTTCTTCATGATCCTTCAGACTCCTTTTTTTTTTATTTTTTTCCAAATTTCAGCAGATTTTTCAGTATTTTGTGGTGGGATTTTGAGTAATTCCATGCACAGAACTGTCCAAGGAATTTTTCTTCGCAATAGTTCTTCGTGGGTTGACTTCCTGCAAATATACTTGAGGGAGAGCTCCATCAAAAATGCTAGTGTCTCTTAAGTTGGGTGAAGATTAAGATGGGAGGATAAAAACCCACAAAAATTTTGAAGCTTTCACAAAAGCATTTAGAAAAGTTACTCAAAATTCCCCATATTTTCTGGGAAATTATTATTTAAAAAAACAAAACAGCAATGTTCTACCTTTTCCCTGAAATTTATTTGTGGCTTGGACTGTTATAGAAATCTCTTTTGCCAAAATTTTGTTCATCCGAGCATTCATAACTCCATTTATATGGAGGCAACAGGAAGAAACCCCATACAAGCTAATCTAGTGGAAGGTGCCATGCTGACGAGGTTGGAACTAGATGATCTTTAAGGTCCCTTCCAACCCAAACCATTCTATAATTCTATGATGATCTGGTTCAATTGCTACTCGCTGGGGAAAACCTTGGGCTTCCACTCTACCTTTGAACCTCCAACTAAGTCCTACTTCTTCCCTACTTTTTATTTCAGGTCACCTTATCCAAAGTGTGCATACCACGCATCCTGTATATTCTCTGACCACATCAGCATCCTTCTAACCCCCTCCATTGCTATTCCACCCATGTTTCTTTGATATATAAGATCTCTGAGGCTGGAATGGAAAGAAATTTTCCAAATTTCTTTCACACTTAATCAGCTTCAGGAAAAAAAATAAAAAGAGAAAAAGAAAACAAAAATAAAGCAGAACTCTGGGGAAGCTCGGTTTGGAAAACATCAGTCACAACACCCTGAAATCCTTCCTCTCACTGATAACTGTGACAGTGAACAGTGCCACCAGCTCACAGCTGGTGACAGCCCCTGTTCCGTGTGTGTCCTCACAGTGACAGCAGGGACAGAGCTTATTTCAGTGCTCTCCAAACAGATGCCTGGCTTCCTTTAGGACAGGGATGCACAAGCATAACCTGCAGCAGATGTGTTCCCATTGTATCCAGGAGCTGCTCTTAGACTGGGTTTCAAATGGAGATGATGTTTGCTTTACCTCATCTAAACTACTTGGATTTGCTCTAGGAATAACAAAAATGTCTTGCCTTTGCATTTTTATTCATTCACAGCTCGGATTTCCCAGAGCTCAGAAGTGTGGGCACGCAGGCGCTGCTCACAGTCAGCCCAGCATTTGGCTGTTAGGATAAAATTCAGCCTACACTCAATGCCTACGAGGAAAGAAAAATAAGGAAACCCATCTAGATTAACTGGTTCACCCCATGTCCCACAAGTTTTCATTCACAGCTTTCACTACCAGCATTGCACATTACAAACTGAATGGTTCAAAGCTTTGTTTCTCCAGAGGCTTTTTCCTTCATATAAAATACAGGTTATTACAATGCATCCCTGTGGCACCGTGCCAGCCACCATCAGCCATCTGCACACACCACAGAGAGAAACTCGCTTGTGCTTATCCAAAAAATAGGGGGGAAAAAGTTCATTCATGGACTGCACAGTGTTAAGGGGACATACAAGGGCTGTCTCTGTCCTGCTCAGGGTCATCTCTGAACCTCAACAGCATCTGGGCCATCTGACTTATCTCAAATCTGTCCTACGTGCTTCTGTGGTTTTCCACAGCTGTCCCAAAAGCAAAACATCCCCCACTACGCACACAAATACCTTTTCCAGTGGCAACCCCAAATTTCTGGGCTCATGATTCTGCAGAGAAGCCAAACCTGCCTCAGTTTTTCCCAGTAGCTGTCTTCTCTGATTTTATGACTTGCACCTTGCTTCCATTCCTATGTGGTGTATGAAAACCTAGAAAACAAAACCATCACAATTTTAAAACTGATGTGGGGAAAAAACCAAATAACACAACTGAAGCAGAGAGCTTGATGACACATCCCATCCACAGCTTATCCAATCATTTTTGCAGCACTTGTATCTTCAGGTGTCTCTGACCATGAACAGGGGCTTGGAACTAAATGTTCCCTTCACATCTAAACTATTCTAGGATTCTATGATTTAGACCCTAAACCACCCTATGTACGTCTCCCCCATGAATTTGCCTGTGCAGCCCAGCACCGGAGAGAAACTGGGGAGCGGGGCAGGGATTTCCAGCCTCCTTCAGTTATCACAATAAACCACTTGATTACCAATATAAAGCAATACAAAATTACAGCCTCAGTGTAAGAAAAACCAAGCACAGTGTTGCAGACCCACAACCATTCCTGCTCTGGGCTTATTGCTGCTACACATTGTCGTTCATCTTCCAGCAACCTCCACTCCCACTTGAAAAAAACAACACAACATTGAGAAAAAAATAGCATTCCATATACACAAACACATGTTTCTCTGTAAATATTTAGAGAACATGCGAATCCTCAAGAGGACAGGGCAAAGCAGTGAGAGCATCAGCAATCATTCTCATTGTTTTCCAAACCCCAAACACTAACTGTCATAGTCTTTCTCCATCTCTCTCTTGTAAGGAGGGTTTATTCTTGCCCCTGTGCATTCCATCACCGTGGCGTGGGGATGCTTGACACTGTGCATGACACGTTGAGCTCTGCTTGACACTTTATGGGACTTTTAAACAGCAGGTGTGCGAGATGCAACCTCGTGTCAGTCAGTGGGGATGAGAGACTCCATCCAGTCAAAGGAAAGAAAACAAAACAAAACCAGTCCTTTTCATGGCTTGCAGCTGGTCATGAAAAGGTCGGAGTGCTGGAGCCCTCCCCAACCTCAGGGCTACCAGGGTCTCCTGCAGGCGGCGGATGGGAGGGAAGCGGGTGTCTGGCTCTGCCCACCTCTGTCTCCATGGAAGTGCTTATCAAGTGGAAGGAAGTTATAATAAAATTTACTGCAGTTCCACAAAGTACCACTGTTTGTGTGTTATTAATCACTTACACGGGGCTCCGTCGGAGGAAATGGCAGCCCCGACAGTGATTTATATGCTATTTAGATAACCTGAGGAGAGCACTTTATGAGCTCCGTGCCCAGGCTGTTGTCTGCCGAGGGGTGTCCCCTCCTCCAAACACCCAGGGGTCCTCTTGGCCCCTCCCTTTTGCCTTCAAAGCCACCGCATGCCTTATCAGGGCCACCGCCAAAGCAGCACTTTCCAAAGGCATCCAAAGGCAGCAGCTTTTCCCATCACTGAGATCAAACAGTCCCTCCTGCCTGCAAACAAAAACCAGGCTGGAAAACAAAGTGGCTGCACCCTGCCTTAAGTCCTGAGGGACATCTAGTGCAGGTGGATGGTGATGCTGCTGTTCCCACCTGGTGCTGAGCAGTGCCCAGCACAGGTCCCATCCTCAGGCTACACCAGCATGCGACACCCACTGGCATGTTCATTTTGAAGTGAGAGAATGGTTAATGAAGGGATGTCAGAAAAAGAGGGACATTTGCATACTTCATGTTTTGAAAAAAAGTTTTTTATTTTAAACTGTGGCTAGGGTGAGCCTGGAGTGCAATATGTTTGCACAGCAGAAGATGCTGGGGTTGTGAGCAATTCAAGGGAGGATGGTGCTGTAGGGACCCTGCACTGTTTGCTGGCACTGAGACCAAGGCTGACAATGTCACCCTATTCACTTCCCAATCATTCCTCCAGCAAAGCTTTTCCCACTCACTATCCTTAGCCCTTCATTTGGGGTGCTCTGGCTACTGCTCTGTGCTGCTGTAGAATGAGATTTTGCTCTGTGGTCCATTCTTGGATGTACAAGAAAGGACTCACAGACCCAACCTTGCCCACTCTGGGCTGCAGGTTGCACGTGGCTCATGTTTTCTCCAAAAAGCTGCACAATTTTTGTTTCTTTTCCTTTTTTCCCCTCTTACCTTCTCCTTTTGTCACCTTTAGACCAGCAGGAAGGCCCAATTTTACTCATGCAAACTGAAACAAAACTCCACCCAGAAAAGCCCTCAAATCTCTCTTTCTATCCTGAAATTTTTCCCCCTGTGATGTGGAAGTTTACATATCCTTGAAAAATCCGTGTCCCTGTTTCTGAGAAAGCCTAGAGGAAGCATTTTGGGGGATAGGGCAGCAGCATGGCTCGTCTCAGTTTCAGTAACAGGGTTGTTTTTCTTACCTCTAATCTCTTCTGTGTATCTCATTTCCTCTCTGTTTCATAAATGAACAAATTTACTGTAGTCATTAGAGTTTTACTTCAAAATTAAAGGCAGTCTAATACAAAATCATGCACATATTAACTTTGACTCTGCTTTTGTTAAGTCAGATGTTTCTTAATCAAAACCATATTTTTCGCAAAGTCTGGTAATTTTAGGCACCTAAAAAGAGAAAAAGAAAGACAAAAAAAGGACTTGACCTTACATTAAACATCAACTTCTCTCCATTGCAAACAACTCGGCTCTAGATCAATGGTGTGACATTTGCTTTCCCAAATGCAAGTGTTTGTTTCTATCGTTTTGTAAACAGAGGTAATGTCTTTGTGGCCTTCCCATTTCAGCTGATGTTGAGAAATGAAGTATAAAGATGCAGCTGAGACTGCTCTGGCTGCAGAGCTGGCTCTTTTGGAGAGGTTCTGAGTCTCATGCTAAGGGTGTCTCTGAGGCTCAAGTAAAGCTCCATGGATTAGAGTACTTGAAATCCAGAAACTTCCTCAGAAGTTCATTTGGAATACCAGAGCTGATATTTTGGCTTCTGCATCATTCCAGCTGGGGATGCAGAAATGTTGCCATGTGCTGTAGGTTTCAGCCAAGGCCCAGGCAAGCCCAGGACTCAGGACCATACATTCAGTAGGGCAGATGCCCTTGCTTTTCCCTGGATGATATAATGCAGGATTTCCAAGAAGCAACAGAAGCTGAAGTATCACAGAGTGAAAGCTGCCCTGGCTTGTGAGTGCACTGCACCAGGGAAGGGACAGCTTGCTGTGTGTAATGCAGGTCTCCCTGCATGTTCCACCTTTCAGTCCCATGGGGATGGTTTGGGTACCATGGGGGACTTGAAACAGTATCAGATGCCTGCATTTGGCTGAAACAATCCCTTATTTCCCCTGGATTTGCAGTTTAAAACAGCCTTCCCATTTACGAGGTCCTTTTGAAAACTTCAGTTGCTTCTGCATCTTTTGGAGCCTCAATGGCTTTCCAAAACAGGACCCTATGCAGAGGCAAGGGCAGGTCCCCTCAGCCACCATGGCTGGACTTGTCTTTAAGCTTGGCAACACATCAGAAAGCCCTTCCCCAAAGCGGTGGTCTCCGTGGCATCAGTGCTATTTTGCTCTACTCCTCTGGAAGCACCACGGTTCCCCAAAAAGGACAGTTACCCCTCATATTCAGTATAAGATCTGAACACACATATTTCTTCTTAGGTGCAAGTGCTGTGTTTGCAGTCCTGTGTTTGCTGGAGCTTCTTTTGCCCTAGTCAGGTCACAGGAAATGAAAGACAAACACTGCAAGGTGAAACGTGTCCTCACATGGGTCAGGTCTGAGAGCAATAGGGTCAACATGGAAATACAGGAAGATGCCAGCACTAAGTGAAAGGTTCTCTTCCCATTTCCCTCAAAATCTATTGCTAAAGCTTTCAGCTGCATGCATTTCATGATTCTCAAGTTTAGAGTTTGCACAGAGGCTGTTGATGCCAATCCCACTTTTCCCATTTTTCCCCCACTATCCCATGGTGGAGCTCTGAGTTGCTGCCTGACACAGGTATTAAAACTGCCAAAGAGGATTCAACAGCCTAGGACACCTTTTCCAGCCATGGCATCCCTGTCTCTGCTTCAACCATAGGCTCCCACGCTAGCCACAGGGCTAAAAATAAATTAATGTTGTTTAAATCAGAAAGTAGAATGTGCTTTTTCTCTCTCATCTTGCAGGTTTGAGTAGTTGCAGTGAAAATAACAGATTTGTTTTGTTGTTTTCCTCAGCTTATTTTAATCCTCATGTGGATAAGTTATGGAATTGTGGTAGCAGATTTATTGACTCAAAGTATTCTCTCAGAAGCTGCAGACCATTGAAACCCACAATTTTACTCATGAAGCAATCCCTCTCCAAACAGAAGCCCCAGTCTCATGTTCATAAATAACAACAGTAGAGAAAGAAGAAAGATCTAAATAAGATGGAGAGAGGCTTCAATAACAACCACAGCTCGCTTTTCAAAACAGCCTTGTAAAAATGCCGTTTGTACCACAGGTCTCAGCTGGACAATATGAAGAATGTCAGGAATCCAATTTCTAGAGTCCAGTCTTTGGGGAAAAGGCAGTTTTTTAAGACATATTTGATGATACGATCCTGAAAACAGTTCTATAAATCACAACTGACTCAGCCCAGCAAACAGCTACTTTGGAGCTCCACAACCATGGCAAGGCATGTGCACTTATCTGTTACTTTGGGTCTGTGTGTCTTGCAGGATGGCTTATTCCAATTCCCAAGAGCTTTATGAGTATCTTAACTCTTCCAGACAACAGGCTGGAGGAAGGTGTTTGAGTTCTTAATGTCCATGGGTTCATTTGGCTGGCACACCAGAAATCAGAGAAAAAAATAACATTTTCGTGGTACTCACTCTATCTTATTTATACCAATGTGAAAAATGTTTACTTCTCCTCTGAGAGTGTGGCCAGCACAAATGACCTACTCGTGGTGATGTAGGACTCCAGGGGTGGTATGAGTGATTTGTGACTTGCCAACATCCTCGGCAGCAGTTTGATCCTGTTCTGAATCAGCATTTCTAAAAAGCTTTACACACTTGAAAACCATTTCTGAAGGTAGGAAAAGTGGGAGGTTTCCCCCCCAGCCTGCACTCTCCTAAGCAGCTCTCATCTGCTAATCTGATATGACCCAGTAACAATTTCTCCCCCAGCTTTCCTTCTTACTTTTATCTGTCTCCCCACTTTGTTTTCCCCCTCAGAACACAAAATAGCTGCTTTTTCTAACTGACTCATCACCACAGTCCCACGGGGAGGTGGCAAGCACAGTCCCACATTCACCAGCATTGCTGACAACCAGCAGAGGACAGAAACTGCTGGAATTCAGCCCTGTTTCCCCCATGGTGGTTTCTAATTGACAGCACCAAGAGGCAGAGATGTAAAGGCATCTACTGCTCCCATGAACCACCCTGGTCCTGTGTTCAGCTGGGTCTCTAGACTGCCCACGCCAGCAACGTGTGAAAAGAGTCATCCAAAGTGAATCCAAGACCTGCTGGATGTGAAACTCTGCTCATTATTTGCCTGCAATGTGGAGCAGAGACATGACACAGGAGCTCCCTGAGAATGGATGGGCTAATTAACATGCTGACTGTCTCTGGGGAGCTGAGTGGAAGGAGCTGGCTTAAAGCATGGAGGCTTGATGGGCAGGGAGGGAGTCTTTGAGCTTCTTTGACATGCTGCAGTAACAGTTCTTTGGTGAAAAATTATGACAGCTTTGGAAGCTGAGGGATCAGACCAGGGAAAGAAAAGAAAAAATATAAAGTAAATTGGGAAGGTGTCTGCACTGGCATGCCAGCACAAGGAGGGGTGGCCCTTGGAGCCCCATCTCCTTTCTGGAGGAGGGGATGTGCTGGCCGTGAAGCAGCAGGTTGCAACAGGCTGGGTTACTGGTCTTCCTGTTTTCCTCGAACAGAGAACATGAAATGGCACCAAAAGAGACAACAACTGAATGAGGCTGGGTGTTGGGACACATCCCCCTCATAGGTGATCTGTGCAGGAGCGGCATCACACACAGCTCAGTCATCTTCCTCTCTCCAGAGCCTGTCTCACACCACATGTAGCCCTGTAAAACAGAGCAGGGAGCAGAGGCTGCTGATGCCAGGGACACACTCCCATTCCCAGTGGATCAGGGCTTCACAGAAAAATCCCAGCATGTTCTCTAGACACATCTCATGTCCACCATTGTTCCATCATTAGCTCTGCATGAACAGTCTCACTGTCCATCTTGGCAGTACCCAAGTGCATCCTCCTCCCCCAAGCCCCAGCTGCTGGACATCGGGGTGTTTCCACCAGTGTTGCCCCATATCCTCAGTCATATCCAGTGTCAGTGACTGAACTGCCCCTATTAGAGTGCTGCAAACACCACCCTGCAGCGGAGCAGCTGGACGGGTGACTTGAAAGCAGTTCTGCTCATGACATGCCTGGACTTTGCCTGGTGAGATCGAAGGGTGAAGCTGAAAACATCATTCACAAGAGAGCACATTTTTGCATTTCAAAGAAAAAACAATTTTACTTGCTAATAAATGATTTGTTTATTTACCCTTTCCTCCCAGAGAATGGTTTCATGGTTGCAAGTCCAGATAACTTATGCTTCTATTTAACCCACGTGTGACTTTGAGGTCATTCATTCAGGGAAGTGTAGTATTTCTTACCATGGTATGGAACAAAAATAGGCTGGACTCTTGCCAGCTGGGAGGTTTGCATCTCCCCACACTGGAGACACCTAAGTGGCAGTCTGGCTGATGGCCATGGGGAGTGGGGAGGTCAGGGGCCATCCATCAGGTTGGGTCCTTTCTGGGTGAACAGAGACAAGTAAATAAGTAGTTAAGTTGCCTGCTCCATCCCTGGAATTGGAAAAGCCATTGGGAGTGGTGCTTTCAGTACAGCACAAGCTGTCAGCCAGTTTGTTTTGTTTGCTAATGTAGCCCAACAAGTGACTGGTGGGTAAGTGTAATGGGTTTGAGAACACACAGTTCCTGGATAGGTTTTGAGATATGCCCAATAGTGAACCCATTTCCCTGGACGGCGATGAGGGTTGGGGTTTTGGTTTGTTTGCTTCCCCTTTGCTTTGTTTTTAACACAGAGCATACTTCACTTGTTGTAACAGGAAAACCAAGGGCTCTATTAAAGTCATTATTATGCAGTTGCCAAGTATCCAGGATGTTAGAGTTAGGAATTTTTTCAATAAGAAAAATTCACCTGTGGCCCTTCACAGTTAAACCTGTTTAACACTTTTCAAAGGTCAGTTTTCCTTCCCACCCCCTTTGTGTCAGAAACATTTGTTTCATATGTTGGAAATTTTGACAGGAAAACAGTAATATCTCAGCAATTCAGAACTAAAACATCCATACTCATCTTCTCAATGGAAAAAAAAATTTCCCAGTGGAACATTTCAGTTTCTCCAGGTGCTCCAGCCATCGCCCAAAGAGAAGGCTTCAGTGCTACAGATGCCATCTGATTAATCCTCCTTGCACCCTTGGTGTGCAGAGGGGATTAACCTCAATTTACAGATCAGGAAAATGAGAGAGGAGGCAGATGAGTGACAGCTGTAATGAACACATTGCTTCACTCAGCCAAGGATAAGGACTCGTGAACCTCCTGTTTGTAATTCCCTAATTAGTAAATGACAGAGCTCCTCCAATGGAGCAGAAAGGAGTATTTTGTAATAAAGCAAAATGTTTTGCCTCAGATGTTTGGGTTCCTGCAAAATATCTTGCTACTGAAGCTGATTACAAGCCCTGCTTCTGCCACTGCCACCTCTCCTGGTTTTGTTAATGAGAAATTAATCTTCAGGGAGGAAATATCTGCTGTCACACCACGTCATAGGAGGAAGCATTACAGAAATGTAGCTATTCAGCAATCTTTGGGGGATCTGGCTGTGCCAGGGGCTGTTCTTCACAGATTATGGCTCCCATGCTGGTTTATTTGCTGAGTGTTTAGGTCTTGGTGCCAATGGAAACCCAGTTTCATCAACAGTTTCTTCTGGCAGGAGAGTATAAATTTGATTAAAAATTAATTCAAATCACCTCAGTAACATTCAAGAGGTTTGTATAACTCTGACAAGTGCAAACTAACAATTCTCTGGAAATGGGATAGTTTTTTGCATACATTGCATGCAAATGTACGGGCAGCAAACTCAGCCAGGAGAAATCCTAGTGACTCCGAGGCATTGCCCATGACAGCTGATTTCACATTGCATCTCTGCTAATAGTTTAGAAGAAGAGACCACAGTGCCACGGATAAGCCTCTGTATTTATGATCACATTCTACCTACTCATATCAATTGAATATTTTCTATTTATGCACTTTTAAATATCCAACTTTCATAGGGATTTTGGGTTTCACAGACTGGTTGGCATATTTTCCAGAAGAAAGTCATTTGGTTGTTCTGCTGTTTTGGTTTTTTTGATTGTGGGTTCCCCCCCCCAGATAATGGAACAATATTCTATAAAAATCTATAAGCTTCACAAATTTTATATCAAAAAGAAATCCCCTCTACAAAAAGCATTCTGATTTTCCTGCAATAGAAGGGTTTACATTACACTAGCTGGCACATTCTACCTTTCTCTTTCATTTGCAATACAATGATGTAATTCTAGAGAAGGAAAAAACACTCCTATTAGTGAAAAAATCAGTTTATTTTTGGGTTTGAGATTTTCTTCCTCTTTGGAATAATGTTTTCTTTCCTGTAATTTCAGAACGTGTTTTCTCTAATTTCAGATTTTTTCCATAAATAAAAATTCCAATTCCTGTCCTGCTCTATTGCATCCTTTATTCGGGATCCTCCCAGGAATGGCATGCCTCAAGGATTAAAGAGATGTAATGTTTGGAGAGAGATAAAGATTAAGTTCATTCAGTTCCTAGACCTCATGCCGGCTCCGAGCACAAGACTGAATTTCACTTTGTATGAGTTATCACAACTGAAACTGCTCTTTGGTGGAAACCACTCTGCAACCATCCATTTGCAGTTGTAAAAGTCAATATATTTAAGCCTGTGGTGCATAACAATGACCCCTATGGATCCTCCAACGTTTTTCTTGGATCTCTATAAGCCTGTTCCTAATATATTACTCATCTAAATTGTTCCTGGGACTTGATTATTTGCTGGAGTTAAATATCCAATCTTTAAAGATTTTTAAACATGTGCATGCTGAATTCCCCACTGCAATAAGCTTCATTTAGCTCAACTAAAACTGCCATGCCATAAAAAAACGCTTTAAAAAATCCCAAACTAACTGCTCTCCTGGTTGGTGGAAGCTCCCCAGGCAGGATTCCTTAGTGATGATAATCTCTGGTTTTGGCTGGCTCTGTTTGGTGCCTGGAAGAATAAAAATCCAGTTTTCACTGAGCTGCATATTGAGGTGAAAAGAAAGGGCACAACCATCCCCTCTCCCCTGCAGCGTCCTTCCCCATAGTACATGGATACTGGATGTTCCCCAAGGAAAAAAATGTGGCAAGCCAAGCGATCTACAAAACAATATTGATTTATGCTCTGTCTCTGAAAAGCAGATGAAATCACCCTGGTTTGCATGCGCCAGGGCTCGCTGCATTCCTCCCAGTCACCCCAGCCCTGGAGAGCCCTCCTCGCTATTCAAAAGCAAATCACTGCACACCCAGCTCAGCGCAGGGTCCCTCCCTTTGTCATCATCAACTTCTGGGGCAAAGCCTGTCGGATTCTAAAGCCCATCAAAGGCTGCTCAGCCTTTGCCTGGTTTGCTTCCCAAGCCCCAGTTCCTTTTAATCGTGTTGGTGTAAATTAGGGGCCAGACTATTGAAGGAGATGAAGTTGTAGCAGAACAGAACTGGGCCAAAAAATAATCCAAAATCCACTGTGTAGAGTTCAGCAGGCAACTGTTCTTTCTCTGTTTCTTCCACAAAGAAGGAGAACTGGGTCATCATGAAAATAACTGTACAAAGCCCAGCATTTCCCCCCTCCTCTCCCATATGGAAGGGCAATTGGGCAATCATGCGAACAACTGCACAAAGTTCAGCAAAATGGGGGGAAGGGGAGGTTCCTCCTCCTCCTCCTCCTCCTCTGAACAGTCTTCCCTTTTGCTTTATAGCAATGAATACTAACAAGGTGATTCCAGTGTGTTTTCAGAGAGTATTCAGAGCAAGTGCCAAACACTTATTTCCGAAACTGGAAGCTTTGCCAGTTGTTTGCCTTTGTGACTCTGAAATCTGGGGTGAAACACCCTAATTTATGTATCTTTGATTGATTTTTATGGCTATTCAGAATGTCTTTATCTCAGCTGTACAGTCAGATTTCTGTGGTTTTGGCCACAGAGCCTCCCTACAGTTTCAACAGCTTAATACCCAGAATTAATAAATCTGATATGTACATGCTTTCACAACCCCCTTGTCTTATTCCCCCGGGGTAAAATATCATCTGCCCTATTGTTGACTGCTTGGATTTACCCCCACAATATCTCTCCCATCAACATGTGATTAATCACCCTAATCCAGCAGGCACCTCTCAGGAACTCAAGACCTTTTACAAGCCTTAATTAAGCCTTGCAACATCCCCGTAAAATAGGTTGAAGCCGGGGTTAAATGATTTGCCTAAGGTGACAGAGTAAATCAGAAGCAGGGATAGAAATGAGATGGGAAGCTGCTGCTTCTGAAACGTGTGCATGGCTCCCAGGATCGATGCAAAATACCAAAATCTTTGTATTTCTTTTTGGAGATAGAATGTTACAGCCACAAAAGCCATGGCAGGTATGCTGTGAGGCTTCTCTAGCCCTCACCCACTGCAGGAATCTGCCTCAATCCCTTCAGCCTGGGCATTACCTGCAAGCCCAACCTCTCTGCTCGCCCATGGTCCATGTTGCAGTTCCCCAGCTTGTACAAGCTTTAACTCCTGTAAACTGGCAGCTGAGTCCTGCCCAGAGCTGTCTTTCATGAGCCACCTCTCCCCATTTGACACCCAAATTGAAGTCAGACCCTTGTCACTTGGCACGTCATCAATTCTACAGAGGGAGAGGGGAATCAGAGCCAGGTGTGAGGATGCTGAGGTCCAGACTTCTCTCCCACCTCCTCTGCAAGTGGAGGGGGAAATCACATCCAGTGACACCTTCTGAGATGTGAAAATAGAAAATGGGGGAAAAAAAGGCATAATGTATTTTACATGGCCTGGGAGCTCCTGTCTCCTTGCCAGGGGTCATTTTGTAGGATCACGTGTTTTCTAGACTCAGAGTCTTGTGCACGTGGTGGTGAGGGTTGTCCACGTGCTCTTTTCTTCCTCTACAATGACTTATGAAACATAATGTAGGTTTCTGAGATTGATTTTGTTTTTCTTTCTTCCTAAGAAAAATCTTTGATTTTGTTTTCCTAATTTGCCCCAGATTTTCATGTCAGAGTACAACATTAAACAAAAAAAAGCAGCAACCCCAAATCAGTGTTCTCTCAGCTGTTTTAGTGGTTTCCTCAGTGATCCAGAAGCAAAAGCGGACTGGCAGGGGTAGGGAGATCCCCCTATTGCACCCACCAAAGTGGGCTCTGTTGGGAAGGGTAAATACCCATAGCTCCAGGAAAACATCCCTTTTCCTGGGGAAACAGATTTCCCTTATCCTTCTCTCTGCTGTTCATGTGTCTCCTTCAATGTACTACCAAAGGTCATCCAAGGAGACATCATTCCTAGAAAGTTCTTCCTCCCCCAGGGCTTTACATCTCCTCTCACACAGTTTACCCAGCTTGGCATAATATGAAATAAATAAAACAATAAATTTATGAGGAAATGATGGTCTGAGGTCCTTGTGCACATGTTACCATTCCAGGTGGCTGTGCTGGATGGCAACTCACCCAGAGGCAGCAGGAAGGGCCAAGAGGATCATCCCCATAAGGTATTACTGAAAGCTTTAATGAGCATAAGCAAAACCAGCAAATCCCCACTTCCGATGGCATCTGTCTTAGCTATTTTCTTGGAGTCCAGCTGAGATTTTTTTGACATATATTTATGCTGAGGGGCATCCCAGGAATATCTTGCCAAAGAGGTTAATTGTTCATACAGAAAATACTTACCCACTGCTGTGACCCCCTGAGCACAAAGCAGTTTTCAAGCCCAGTGGACTGATCCACCATGTGTCCCTGTAGACAGGGCAGTGTGCCAGTGGATGGGGGAGAGATGGTGGCCCCACATGGCATCCCTGGGGATGCTCTCACATGCCTGTCCATGTGGGCTACTCCCAGGAACAGCTTGTTTCCAGGTTTGCTCTGCTTACACCACAGAATGAACATCTGGGCGAGTGGCATAACCGCAGAGCTCAGGCATCTTTGCTTTGAGAGGTCCCCTGGGAGCTGCATCAAAAATCCTCCTCTTCCTTCTCAACTGCTGCTCCACAGTTGTATCAGCCACCCCATCACACACATGCTGTGCACAATCAGCACACAAATTCCAGGGACTCATCCCTGTCCGATACTCTCAGTCTGGAAGTAGTTAATACACAAGGTGCCAGGAAATGGTGCTAAAAATATGCTGCACGGTTGCTCCGAAGAACATGCCATGTCTTCCACACAGCTTTTTCAGCAGGATTCCTACAGATTCTTGCAGTCAACCTTACAGAACATGGTATTTTTTTTCCTACACCTATTTCAACATCCCAAACAGAGCCACAGGCAATGGGTGGGTTCCTCCCTATCCTCTAGAAAGGCCAGTGTTCCCAGCTCTCTCACTCCTTCTGGCAGGTTTTGCAATATTTAGCTATTTTGAAACACCAAGATAAATTTCCAGACCCGTGTTTACAGCAAAGGGCTTGAAAGCACAGATACTAAATGCCAGAATGCAAATAGACACAACTCTTAATTGCAATGTTATTCTGATTCCAACTATTTTAATTAAGCACTTGGGTTGTCAATAAGATCGAGCTTTTTTTCCTGCCTTTTGGAAGCACTTCCAGAATTATGAATAGTCTCAACAGCTGGACATGAAAATCGGAAATCATAAGTGTGCAGAAAATGCTAATTAAAATGGAAGCAAATTGCAGAAAGCTCAGCATCTTCCATGCCACAATTCCCTGTCTGGCTTGGCTGTTCCAAACTCGCCTCTTCATGCTTCAGCAGGAGCTGGGCAGGCAGCATCCTAGGGCTCAGACTTTGGGAACAGAGACTATTCCTGTTTCAAACACTCAAAGATACAGGTCATAAAGTGCCTCCTGCATGGATCTAATCACTGGGGTACAGCCACAGGCTCTGATGACCCTTGTACCACCCATTTTTCTAAGCCAACCTTGGAAATGTTGCTGTTATCAACTGACTAAAATAGCACTTGTTGCAAAGAAAGCAGCCAGGAAACAGTTAATTCCAATTAGTTCAAACCAGCAGATATCATTCTTTATATTTTGGCAGTTCTCATTTTGAAGGAAAAAATATGTTTGTGCTCTTGGAGTCAGTCTGAACAATAAAATTGGATGCCAATTTTCTGGTCTAAATTAGGTGAAAGACCAGACTTTTTATCATATGTGTGTGTCTGTGTGTGCTGTTGGGTTACATGTTTATCTTACTCCTTGCATATTTACCACCAAAATCACAGGCTGCCCTTCCTATGCCTGGCAGAGGAAGACAACAGCCCAGCTCATTCACTAAGGTTGGAAATTAAACCTAGCACCAGGAAAACACTATCAATTGCAAAAGGAGATATTGCCAAAAGATAAACATAATAAAGTCAGTCATTGTCAGCATATGAAGCAAAAGCCTTTCCAGGGTGCATGAATAAGGGGTTTAAACTTTTGCACTGGTTGAAATGTTTTCACGTCTGATTTCAGTGGGAGCTGAAAAACATCCAAACCCTGGGCTTCAAAGAGGCTAAAATCAAAAGGATTAATGAGTGGTAAAATGCCATGGGAAAAGACATGAGGCTGGCATATCTTCCATGGGACATTGTCCACTGTGAGCCAGTAGCCAAGGTGCAGGCATCATTGCCCTCCAAAAGGGAGGGAAAGGAAAATCTGAGTAAACTAAGCACATTTTCAGCTCCATTCCACATGCTGTTCCCATCTGCTGGTATCAACTGTAGGAGCCTGACCAGGGGAGAGCGATGTTATCACCCCTCTGCTGGGGGCCCAGGATGGCAGACAATGTGTCTGGTGAGAGGGGCACAACCCAACCTGTGTGATCCATGGGAAGGCTCCAATACTTTTCTTTCCACACAAGTGAGCTTTCCATAATCTTGTTTTCATCATTCACTCTCTTCAGATGTCACTAATTTTCAGGACAGGAGAGAGGATGCCAGACTCGCAGTCAGCACAGATGCCGGCACGCAACGGAGAAACTATTCCTGCAACAGAGCAGAAGATACAACACCCAGCCAAAACACACTGACTTATCAGCCAAATCAGCCAGTGGCAGCTCTGCTCACAGCACGATGGTCCCCATCCAAAATTCCTCCAAGCCCTCTCCCCTGGCTGTTCATAGAGAGGTGTGCAGCGTTGAGGAGAGCTTGCTGGCATCTGTTTTCTGCTCGCTTAACTAGGAGAGTACCTTGGACATTAAATCTCTGACACATCCTTTACCTCCTATTCAAAGTGTTTTCGAAACACTAGAGGGAGACAGGATTCAAATCAGGTTTTGCAATCAAAAATCCGTATTTATCCATGACGGAAACCACCCAGAAACGCGCGCAGAGCAGAGCACACCTAGGGGAACATAGATATCACTTCTGAGCACGGCCAGGCACAGAGCAGACCCTTTGCAAGAGGGTCTGCAACAGTATTTTGGGTATTTCACTCAAGAAATGCACATAAAACAGATAAAAATTGAGCACAGGCTTAAATTTAGGCACATACTTAAGAGCTTGGCTGGCACAAGGGCTCAACCAAGGATTAAGAGCTACACACCACATTACTTTTAATTGAGCTACTGTCTTCCCATATGGTTTTCCTTGGGGAGACCAGTGGCTGGCTTATGAGTTCAAGTAACAACATCGGTTAAAGAGTATTTGAACAATTGCGGTTGGCAGTTTTCTGAATAATATGAATGTTATAGAGTGTCGGAAAATGTCGTATCATCAATTTTCTGGTTTCCTGCACTCATTGCTTTTGATCTCCACTAAAAGATTTATTGAATGGCTTTCATTTTTACATTAACCTAGTCCAAATTACACTGATTGAGAGCTGGGATTTTTTTATTTTATTTTATTTTTTTAACATACAAAGCTTTTTAAAGCTGAGGTTTCCCATTCCTTCCAGCTTTTATTGTTTGAAGCAAAGGGCTGTTTTGGCAGGTTTATGAGATGGCGTCTGTTTTGCTGACAGACGTGCCTGATAGATTGCTTGTTCGTGTTTTATTTTTGGAGTCAGTGCTGTGTTATCTGCACTTGAAAAACAATTCACTTTGATTAAAATTTAAATCAAATATATGGAAATATCAGCCTTACCAGCAGATCTTACATCTCTCCTGTTGATCCTCTTGTCCTCATTTTGAATGAAGTGGAATGCAGAAGAAAGCAATTCCTTCTCCTCCAGAAATGTCCGTGTTCAGTCATTATTGCTCATGAACAAGGAATAATTCCTCCCCACAATGCCTTGAAAGGTGAATAAAGATGCTTCTTGTGCTGCCTGGCTAACTTAGACATGCCATTGGTGAATGTGAAATTAAAATATTCCTTAAAAAATAAAATTGTAACAGCCAGGACATTTGACTTGGATGATTTCCTGCAGTAGTGAATTTGAGGGTGACCACAGCATGCACGATTAATGATGGATTGGATGTATTGGACATGAAGCATTATAAGGGTGAATACCTTTCATTTGTATTTAATCATTCATAGCTTTTAAGTTCTGCCTTGAGATCACATTCCAAGAATTTGTTGTTGTTTAACAAGATTATTTTCACTAATCTGTACCACACCATAAGTTTGGGGTGAGTTAGAGAAATAAAACTGAGAACTTCTATTGCCAACGCCTCTACGCAAGAGAGCCCACAAGGCAGTGAATCACTGAGTCATATGGTATCCTGTGTTGGAAGAGACCTGCAAGGATCATTGAGTCCAGCTCCTGGCCCTTCACAGGACAACCCCAAGAACCACACTATGTGTCTGAGAGCATTGTCCAGTGCTCTTCCTTCAGGTTTAAAAGATATCTTTTGCCATTCTGGGAGGTCTTACAAGCCCATTTTATCCTCTGTTAAAAAAAGAGAAAAATGGATCTTTCATTTTAGTTAAATAAAACAGAATGCCTCCTGCAACATATCAAGACCTTCAGTGGCAATTGTAGGGGGGGGAAAAAAATAAAGGGAAAAAGAAAAAGAAAGTTTTCCTCCACTGCTTTTTGCTTTTAGACAGCCCAGACGTGTTAATTCAGTGAGCCAAGTTCACCCCCTCAAAGTCCATCTGTGACAGTACTGATGAGCTTGGCCTTGCTGATGCTTCTTGAAATAGCCTCCAGCCCCAAAATAGCCCTGCACACACACCAGAACCATTTCCTCAGTGGGAATTGCAGGGATGGGGTGGGCAGGGAAATCTGGGGAAGTTCATGAATGAACATGAGAGTTGAGGATGGTCCAACTTTCTATAAACATAGCTAAACAAGGCACAGCGTTCCTCCTCTCTATCTCTGCATTCCTGTTGCCCCTTCTCCTATCTCAGCTGAATTTTTCTACCAGCTTCCTGAAAATACTTCCCAATTTCACACCATAAACATCCTCTGCTTTTGTTTGACCAAGGCTTCCTATGCTGCGAGCCCTTCCGCCCTGCACCTCCAGCACTGCTTCTATGCTTCCCCTATCTTTAATATCTCAACAATAAATGAAAAACAACCTTTCCTGTCCTGGTTACTGACATGCTCTCAGCACTTTTATTCCTCCCCCCAAGTGGTGAGTGCAGGTCACTTCACGCCTGAGTTAGCCAACAGCTGGTTTGCAAGAGGTGGCAACGGTGGTGGAAGGACTTATTGCTCCCAAATTAAGTCTGGGAGGAGCATCACACTCAGAGGGAGAAGATGAGGTGCTGGGGGCTGCTCCTGTGCTGTGAGGGTCCTTCCAGACCCACATTAGTGGAGATGCATGAGGAATGGGACTGACCCCTGCTAGAAGGCGGAAGGTTGCAGTCACCCTGGTCTCCATGAGGAGTGTTCCCTCTGAGCCACATGTCACTGTCCTTGGATTGCCTCTTCCTCCACTGGGAATTCCCAGAGCTCAAGCTCTGGGCCAGAGCCAGCTGAAGGCGAGAGATGTTTGTGTTACTTCAGCAGCCTTGGACAAGGCTTCCTAGAAAAAGAGTTTCCTGGAGAGCCAGCGCTGATGGACAGAGAGATGCTTCCTTGGGAGACACGCTTCTGCCAGCCAAGCCAGGTGCAACCTGTGTGCTGTCTCTTCCTCCTCTGGAGAGCTTTAGCTATTGCTGGAGACCCATCATGCCCTATCATATTATTGCCCTTTTTCAGCTTTTTATTTTGCCACTCAGTAATATATTAATTCCCCAGAACTCCATGTGCAATGCTTTGTGGAGCCCTGAGTGAACAAAAAAGAGAAAGGACATGTCCTACACTGCAGGCAGCTCATACAGCATAGAATCATGGAATCACTTAGGTTAGAAAAGCCTTCTAAGATCATTAAGTCCAACCATTAACCCAGCACTGCCAAGTCCACCACTAAACCATGTCCCGAAGGGCCACATCTACATGGCTTTTAAATCCCTCCAGGAATGGTGACTCCATCACTGCCCCAGACAGCAGTGTTTGACAACCCTTTTGGTGAAGAGATTTTTCCAAGTATCATATTCCTTTGGTCAGCTGGGGTCAGCTGTCCTGGCTGTGTCACCTCCCGGTTTCCTGTGCCCCCCAGCCTTCTCACTCAGGATCACCCAGGACACATTTTCTTGGGCTGATGGGCACTGACTGAAGCTCAAAGAGCAATGTTCAACCATGTTGGAAGTCAGCTTAACATCAGGCCTAAGGTGGTACATAAAGGTGTAGTATGTGACTCAGAATTTGGGTGCTTTGGTGGCCTGGTAATAGGATCTGCAGCATGCAGCAAGGGCATGATGTTGGAAAAAGCATCACAGACAAAGCTGATGTGCTCCAAACAATTCAGCTCTGATTTAAGCAGGGGCCGTGTAACCTCAGCTTCTGCAAAAGTCTTTACAGAGGCATTTGGCGCTGCAGCAGCAGTTTTGGGAGGGTCTTCTGACATACGAGAAAGCAAAAGAATTTGCCAGGAAAGTTAGGTTGAGGAGCAGCAAGGCTTATTTATGGAGAGCTGCAAACGGGCTGTCTGTATTCATCACGATTGTATCAGAGCCACCGATGGACAAATGCCCTGCTTCTGATGTAAAAATAAGAAAGTGAGGATTAGTTTGAGAACTATTTTATTTTGTTTCAGCCACATTTTGTTAGTATCAGATGCAGCCAGGGATATACTACCCTACCTCAGAGTGGCCAAAGATAACATGCAAAGCTTTGCTAGAAAGGATGACTGTGAAAGACGAGGATGCAGCATCCTGCATTTAACCAGCAGCAGAGAGGCACAAAATCCCTGTCCCATCACCTGTCACCCACAGTCTCTCCCCTTAAGCAGATGTATTTTTGCCATCCTGTGATTCCTACGTTAATCTCATGTTTAGATATCACTTGACTGCATGTAACATTGTTTCTTTTAACTTTTGGTAGAAGCCAATAGCACCCTTTGCTTGTTTGCCATTTTTGATTTGTAATCAGGAAGGCAGCAGCTTCTCTGTTTGTTCACATAACATAACACAGGAAAACTGGCAAGAGAAGCCTGATGGCTTTAGATGCAGCACCCTTGCATTTATTACTGAAGATAAGGCACACTATCATGAGGAGTTTAAAGCCATGAAAGCCCCAGGATGCAAAAGCTAATACTGGCCATTTTAATTGTGGTTTACCCTGTTGTTTTTTCCTTAAAGGAAGAACAGAGAACAGTACCTTTTCTCTGTGTCCTGTTCAGGCAGGATCTTAGTTCACCTGGCTCCACTATGAAAAGCTGTTTGGTGAACAAAAAAAGAAATAGCAAAAGGGCTGGTTTCATAATTCTAACATTCTTCAGCATTAGAGCATGATAAATCAAATCTAAGCTGTCCTTGTTTAATACTTAAGAGATAACAGTTATGGAGACATTTAGGAGCCAGGACACCTGCCTGCCCAATATCCCATCATGGATTTTCAGTGTACACTGCTTGAGGCTGCCAAGTGAACAAAAAGCATTTCTTGGAAGAGCCATAGCTGGGTGCAGATGATGACTCCTCTTTAATACACCACATTTAAAACTCAGGAAGGCTGAGCTGAAGCAACACTGACTCCATCCAAACGAGGGGCACCATGTTCCTCACAGCAGGAAAAATCAAGGCAACACACATAGCCTTTGTTTAGCTTGCCATGGTGTTGCAATTTAACTGTCAACTATCCAGTCACTGTAAGATACCAGAAGGATTTAATAGGATATGTATTGTAATAATTTGTATATTAATAATATTGTGTTGGGAATAGATTTCTGTGCCACTATGGACATTGCCTCGATGATGCCCAAAGCAAGCCCAGCTAGAAACAGCAGATCTCCAGCAACCTGGAGATCTTGACCCTCATGGAGCAGAGGCTGCTCTTGACCTCCCAGCACCACACCAGAGAAGACAACAATGTGAAGCTCAGCCTCTAAGAGCCTCACAAGCGAAAACAACTCTAAACTCTCTATTCCTCCAATAAATTTTTCCTTGTGGTGAGACTCACTGGAGAGTTTAGTTATTTTTTCCAATATGCAGAATGCAACTGTCCAGCCCAACGCCTGTGTAATATTTACAAGAACAAAACAAATGAAGAACAAAATTAAAGCTAAGCAGCCTCAGGAATAGGCTGCAGGAATCCTTGGGAACAACACGCTGGTCCTCAGTGCAGGCAGCTCATCACTGCATGAGGCACCATTGCCTTCATGTCCTCCCAACATCACCAAGGCCACCAGGCTGAGCAAACTCATCCCAGGACAGCTTATTGGCTCCCAGAAGCTTTCTGGTGTTATTAAAATAACACCTTTTTGTCATCCACACCCGAAACACGTCTCTGGAGAACTTGTGAAAGCCCTGAGCAGCTGAGGGCTTCTTCAAGGGAAGAAGAACTCACCCTTCTCACAGGAGCTGGGCTGAGAAGGCTGATAATCATCTTGTGATCACAAATTACTTTTCATAAGGACCATTTATGAGGTAACAGTTGGCATGTGGAAAGCATTTCATTTCACCAGCAGCTTACTGAAAACGAAACATCGTGAACCCTAAAAAGAAACCATGAATCAAAGGCTGCATTCTTCTCTCCCACAGTGACCCCTTTGTTTGGGTCTGCCCAAAAATTTCATTACGATAGTCTGATACAGGAGCCTTATTAAATTGTGATTAAATGACGCGTCCACGTAGAGGCCTGCTCGTTCTGCTGTTGATGTGGGCTGGATTTCTTAGACTTTTAAAACATACTGACTTATGAAATAGCTGTAATATCTTTTCCCATGATTTCTAGGGAACGGAGGGTCTTTGCTCCCGCTCTAGTCATACCTGGCCTCGCTCCAGAGGATAACTTTTTCATTAAAAGTGCATTAGGTGCACGGTTCAGCATGCAGCCGTCCTGACGAAGCATTGACCTGGCTCAGAAGTCTTAATGGACTTTGGTGAACTTTGTTGGCCTCTGTAAAAACAGAATCACCCATTACTGGATTGACTTTGAACTGCTTTTACCATCATTTGATCCAGTTTGTTCCCACTGCTTCCACCTAACTCTTTCTATGCTTCAGGATTTTAAAAAAGCAGCACAAGTGGAATCTTGGCTCAGGCCAGATAATTCCTTTAGTGGAGCATCAGAGGTGACATTGTACAATTGGGACATCTTAGAGAGGGTTAAAGAGCAGAAAGTCAAACCCAATTACTCCCCACCATTCCTGACCAAGTGTGAGCTCTGAACCTCCAGCAAGCTCACAGCAGTGATACATTTTTCCCTTCAGATGACTCACTTTAAATAGTGCCTAGTGATTTACGCACAGAAAAATGCATTAACATGGAAATGCAGAAATTTGTATATTTTAAGGCCAGAGGAACCGTCACAAATGTTCACTCTGACTTTCTGGAGACCGCAGCCTCACCCAGCAACTCCTGCCTGAAATGCACGGCTCCTGTTGGAGTGAAAACATCCAAGTATCACAGTGGAATGCTTAAAATACTTCCTCCAAATATTTGTCAGAAGGGATATTGTAAAAACTGAATCATGGAATGGTTTGGGTTGGAAGGCACCTCAAAGATCATCCAGTTCCAACCCCACTGCCATGGGCAGGGACACCTTCCACTAGACCAGGCTGCTCAGAGCTCCATCCACCCTGGCCTTGAACATCCAAGGATATGGCATCCACAGCTCCTCTGGGCAAACTGTGCCAGTGTTTCACCACCCTCACAGTAAAGAATTTTTTCCCAATATCTAATCTACTCTCTGTCAGTTTGACCCTTGTCCTATCACTACATGTCCTTGTAAGAGAAACTCTGTGCTGATTGAGTCAATAGCAGATCAAGCTACTCAGGAAGGTGGCAGGGGATGGCCAGGAGCTTTGATGGCAATATGGGTTATTTCTGGGAGATGCTGGCAACCTTCTGGCTGAGTCAGCAAGAATTCTCCATGGGACATGTGTCACGGGCTGGCCGCCTCACAACCCTGGGAACAGAGGGTTGGTCTCATTTGTCCAGCAAAGGCAATTTAAATCGTGCTTTACAAAGTACAAACGTGTGTAAATATTTGTGTAAGATAAGATCGGTGAGTGGCCGAGCAATATTTCAAAGAGCTGAGCAAGGACAAACAACAATTTATATGTACTGCTCCAGAAAAATAAAATTAGGAAATTCAGCAATGTGTTTATGTTAGGGTAACATTTGCTCTGGAGTGGGTTTCTGTCAGTGGATGTCCCACACATGGAACAGAGAGTGGAAATACAAGGGCAGGGCATGAAAAGAGATTTATCTGAAGATCAGTCCTGAATCTCCTGAGGGACTCCTAATCAAGCTGTTCAACAGCCACAGGACAACAAAAGACTTTCGGGAAAGGGTGGTGGATCTGTCAGATTGACATACACAGGCACAGGCAGCTGGTTGCTAAGATATATTTTATTCAGAGCAAACTCACAGGGAGCATGAGATAATGACATAAGCTGAGATAATCAATCTTTCTTTATTCAGGAGACAAAGTGTGTTATCTAAGTAGCTGCAGTGCTCTCTGACAAGGATACATTCCAGATTTTTTCCTTTTAAATTAATATTTTTCATTAATACTTGTAGCCCAGAGTCACAACACTGTGGAAATCATCAAAAACCGTCCTGATCTGGAGGTTCAGAGAGGTGCTGTACCACCCTGCCTCCCTGAGCAGGTGAACGCCATTAATGCTGACCTGTGATGCTGTGACACAAAAGCATAATCTACTCTCAGAAAAGATATAAAAAAAGTCTGCATATTTTATAATTAGTAGAAAAGATAGAAAAAAAGTCTGCATATTTTATAGGTAGCAAGCAGACAGGGACAGTTTCTCAAACAGTTTAGTCCAGAGAAGGAATAGCAGCTCTCAGCTTTCCATAACCCCCCCCACCCCACATTTCCCAGGGATGATCACATTGCAGTATCACATGATTATAAAAAGCACTACACCATTTTTATCGAGACTTCATACACCTTAATTGCATTTTGCATTACAAACCAGATTCTCAGCATCCCTTAATCACTTTGTCTAAGACTTTTTAATTTATTGGAGTCAACAGAAGCTCTTCTGCCACAGCCACCTGCATCTTCACACTGACAGCAAAACCACCTGACCCCTCCCATTATCTGGTATTCAAAATCATGCACAGGCAGCACAAGGTTGTAGATAATCACAGTGCAATGAATTGAGCTTTCTAGTTGTAGCCATCAATTGTGAAAACTTCAGGCTACATGACTTGGGGAAGGAGTGAGAGAGTCAAGCAAGTCACCAAGCTCCAACCACCAAAAAAACACCTCCCTATCTCCACAGCCTCACTTCTTTTTCCAGATGCTTTGCATTTCCCCCTTTCCTCTGTCAGGTGTTTTTAGCACATCAATGCTAAAAATTTCAGCATGTCCGAGGATCATAGCCTGCTTTTAACTAAACTACCACAGATCTGTCTCATGGAAGATATTTCTTGCCAGAAATATTATCTAATTTGTAAGCATTTTTTGATTTTTTAAGAGTCATAAAATACAGTATTAGGAAATAAACGGGCAACGGAAAAGATCTCTTCTGGTAGCCAAAGTGACCATATAATTGATTTTTATGAACAGCCTCTGAAGAAATGAGTCACAACCCATATGGCTGTTTTGGAATCCAGATATACATCGTGTTTTAAGCCTCTCGGAAGATTTATCCAAGTTTTTCACATATAATCAATGGTCATTAGACAAGGACATGAATCATTACAGTTCCTAAGGCTGAGCACATGTTTGAAGGGTGAAGGTTTCACACATTCTCTCTCTATAAATACCCATCCAAGGTTGTCCAGAGCATGAGCAACTCACATGGCAGAAAGTAAAAAGGTATCACAGAACAAACTGCAGACTCATTACAGAACCAAAGGCCTCCTCCCTCCAATGGTGTAAGCGTTATTAGCTTAGGACACAGTTCAAACTTCACTTGAAGTCAGACGGAAAAACTTCACCTCTAAGGCAGACTGTGTATCCTCTTTCTCCATGGCTTTAACCATTTTCTCATAGCTTGGCCCCAACCGGTGATGAGGTTGGGTTACAAATTTGCTCACTCAACTGTGATGCTATAAAAACAACACCCACACAGTTCACATGTGCACACTCTTCCCATGGACACCTGGGCTGTCCAGTGCTGCAGAATCATCCTTCCCATGGGCCCACATTTGCACAACCTCACACATAACACACCAGACTCATTCCTGGATGCTTCATGCAGCTCCACCATTTTATCCCACACTAACTTTTCCTGCACCAGAAGAGTCACATTCATTCAGTGTTGACACAGGACTGCATCCTGCATCTTCTGAAAGATGTGGAGAGCCCTGTTTGCAATGGCTTCAGACTTATGCCTTATAATGAATCCAACAACAGTGTGAGAATCCTGTTTACAATGACAGTAGATGCAACAGGTACAGAACCCCGGGCAACTCAATCTCTGCAACTTTATTGTTAGATTAAAATGCTTCACATTCACCAGCTCTTGTGCTGGTTCAAAACATCCTTCCTCTGCTCATGACATGTAGCACCAGAGCACCTACATATCATACATTGTGCCAGTTGTCAAGAACTCCTAGAGAGGGAAATGTCTTCCAGTACAAAAGAGCCTTCTTATTCTCGTCCAAATCTTGGCCAAATAAATATTTTGCAAGTTCACTTGATATGGAAGAAAAAAGTATAAGCCAGGATTTATGCATGATGCTTCAGGCACAGAATCTCCAGTGCATTTCTTTTCATCCATCAGACTTCCATGCAGCCATGCTTTACACACACACACAATAGCTGCCCACGAACACCAGAGGTGTTTGGCCTAGATTGCACATTTATACTTTTGATAGACTTTTAGAACCAGAAAGGACTGTTATCATAGTCTCATCCAGCTTCCTATGAACCACAAACCAAACAATCTCAGCTGATAATTTCAGTATCAAGCCCTGTGACTTCTACTTGAACCAGCACCAGACACATTCCCAACATGCTACAGCTACTATATTATGTACCTTACAATTCCTATATTCCTCCAGGTAAAGCAAAGGACAGAAGGGAGCTGCAGTCCCCCTTGTTGCCTTTTTGCCCTGATAAATGAGGAAACCAGCTAAGTACCAGCAGTATTTTTAAAAGCTGTCTGGTCTTGGAGGTAAACAAAGCCTCCACATTCCTTGGAAACAGACAATGGGGTGACAGAGAATAGCTCAGGATCCATAATCTGTTGTACAGGTTGGACTCCATAGTGCCAGCACACACTCAGATCCTGCTTTAAAGTGAAGCTGAAGGATTAACATCAGCTCGCAGACCAAGCCTGTTGTAATAAAACCCTTGCCTACAGTTTGACAGAGGTACTAACAGGGTCTTTCAAGATGACTGCCAAGGGAAGGCTCCAAGGCAGACGAAAACTTTGAGGTTAAAATTTGAAAGGCAGACAAACTTACCCTCATATTCATGTTACAACACATGATAAACTACTCCAGAGGGAATTCTTACCAGGATGCTAGAAGAAACTTTATGAAGAACTAGAGTCATTCATCCAAAATGAGGATGAAAGAGTAACATATTACCTAGGAGGAAACAAAGAAAGGTAATATTTTGCTCTCAATTTTATTATGTTTCTAAGGCAATTCAGTCAGATAAAATTTGGAAAGACATTTGAAGATGAAAAGGCCTGTACAAAAACAGATTCAGAGGATCACAATTTCAGGAAATGTTATGCCAGTTGTAGCAAAAGTAGAAGTTTTCCTATTTAAATTGTTTTATATTATTATGAAAGATACCAAGACTAGTATTCTTCCACTGGGAGATTTCCCAGATTTTCCCACCCACATAGAGTTTAAAAGTCTTTATATAAGGAGCCATTCCCTACTTCATAGATCAAAGCAACCATTCCCATGCTGGCAGCTCAGCTAGAAATAGGGCTGACATACAGTTTAGCATCTCTTGATGTGAGTCTTTCTGAGCACATGATGGATGATTTTATTCCTTGAATACCAGGGGCATCTATCTAGTTGGTTCCTCAGTTCCCACAGATGGTTAAATCACTGCTCCAACACAGATTGGTGCCCTCTGCTGATGTGGGGCTGAGGGTTCTGTCCCCTCCAGCGTAGCAGGAGTCTCCATGGTGCTGAGGAGCCATGTAAATGCAGCCAAACCCAGCCTTATGGCCTTGGAACCACTCCTGTGCCAAGAACAACACTAAATAACCTGCTCTCAACCAAGAAGCATGAGCATTTCCAAGCTCAGCTGGGGCCTCTTCTTTTTTTTTTTGCCTGAGAAAAGTCAAAATGCTCTGAGATGCCTTGGAAATAGAGTACAGCAAGTGCTGCTGAAGGGGATATTTGCAAGGAGCCCTGCCATGACCTCAGCTTTTAAATCAGTTCAATCAGAACGACTCAGAAGTCATGCCAATGCCAAATTATCCCCATGCAATACAAGAAAGGAAGCTAATCCCCACTCCTTGATGATAATTAGCACAATGAGAAACACCTTTCTGACATTATTTAGCTCAGAGCCAAAGCCCAAGCTGTCTCAGAAGAAAACTTCGAAGGAGCAGATGATGACAAAGTCTTGAGTGGTGCATTGCACCACACCAGTGGTGTTCAAAGAAACAAAGCACCTGGCCTTCCTGGCTCATCGCTGCATCTGGCCACCAGCCATGGCTCACCTCCCCACGGTTTGGATACAGGCAGGAATTCTTTCTCCTTTCCAGTGGCCAGACACACTTGATTTTCTAGCTATTCCATTGAGGAAATAACCCCCAGGTGATTATGTGCTACAAGGCTCTCTGCAGTGACTCAGCCCGTGTGGCTTTTAGTGGAACTGACTTCACAAGAAGATTTTTGGGAGGGAGGGGTTGGGGAGGGGGAAATTCTTAATGAATGTGACAGTGAATAAACATGGTAGTTAAATTCCAGGCAGATGCAGGTTTAACTCCCAGGTGACTTTCCATGCACCTACCCTCACGCCTGGGCTGAATTGGCTCTTTTTAAGGGAAAAGAAATAACATTTTCCATGTGGATAATTCAGAGAGATTGACCGGAGTTTTGTCACTGGCACCCACAACATGACAGGTGAGGGTTTCAGCCAGAGTGCTGCCAAGCAATACTGGGGAGAGGATTACACCAAAACAGAACCACCTCAGACTCAAAACCTCACTGCTGCTGTTTCTTAAAGGGTTTGAGGCTAGAAATCCAGAGCTCCTTCAGCACCAATTCTTTCCAGCCATGGCCCAAAGTATGGGGCAGGGGAATGATTCATTTCCAACTGAACAGCTTGATCACCTCTGACCCATTAAACTGGTAAAAAACAGCAGGGCCAGAGGATTTAAAAGGTCCTGGAAAGATCTAGGAATACTTTTTTATGTGCAAAAAGCCCCAGGTGCTGATGCCACCCACCACAGACGCCACCTGCCCCCATAGCCAGAGCAAGGGGTGCATCCTTAGCCCTGCTTTCCCAGCACAAGCAGTGAGCAGGTATACTTGCAAGGAAATTTAGAAAGCAGAAAACCTACCAAAAAACACACCCTCCCAGGAAAAAAACAAAACCCCAAACTGAACTGAATTCTGTTCAGAATTTGTTCTCCTCTGGGAGAGATAAGATGTGAAAGAGCAAATCACTTGTGACAGATGGCAAGGGTGGTGGGGAATGCACTAATGGGAAGCACACACATCTCAGGAGGATGAAAGTAGTATAAAACCTTATGAAAAACTGATTGCATGTCTCGCAGGCCTGCTTCACTGTGGTTCCTTTTGTAAAAGATATATTCATAAAAGCAAATCTTGATTTCTGTCATGAGCCCATTATTATACCAGTGCCTTGACTTGGTGTTAAAGATACGCTAAATTGAATATACACCCACATGTGTTTTGGACCCAGATTTATACAGCCAATGCTACAGGAAACTAAGCACTCTTTATATTTACTAAATATTGGATTCAGTGCATCAGCAGCATGAACTGCAGGGAGCTGAAAAAGAAGGTGCTGGCTGCATGAAAGATCACACTGTAGCTACATACAATATTTATGTTNAGCAGCATGAACTGCAGGGAGCTGCATGAAAGATCACACTGCAGCTACATACAATATTTATGTGCAGAGCCACTGCAGCTGGGGCTAAAGGCAGCATTTTCCTTTATTCCTCTTTCCCAGTGGTGCCTAAAATTAGGGTTATTACAGGAGTGCTGCCTTTCAGCAGTGTTGGGTTACAACTCAGATTTCACCTTCAGATTCGGACTTTATGCTTTGTCATCGTGGACATGCAGAGTTTTGATGGAAACTCCTTTCCAACCCCTCATGCCAGCTGCTCCACCTACAGCCTGGTGACTCCCAATGCTCTACCAGGTAGAGCTCATTTTGGCTTCCTTCACTTTGCATTCTCCAATTACACACTCTGTTCCAATCAGTGTTTCTACAAATCCTGCACAGCCCCACAGCACACTGCACAGGTCCTCCATCTTGCTCCAAGAGGATTAACAGGACACACAAAGCCACAATAGCCTGGTATTGTATTTCAGCTAAAGATAAATAACATCTCAAGTTATGTAGTGCAGACTCCCACCCCAGAATGACATGTTGCTTGCTGCTGGTACAAGCAAGGTGCCAGATGCACTCTGCATCCTTTCAGGAACTATCCACCCCGTTAGCACAGGGAGCCCTGGAAGGCACTTTTGAGTTTCATGAGAGCACATGTAGTGTAATATGAATTTAAGATGCTCAGAGGGCTGGAGCACCTCTGTTAATGGAGACAGGCTGAGAGAGCTGGGGCTATTCGGCCTGGAGAAAAGAAGGCTCCAGGGTGCCTTAGAGCCCCTTAGAGTGCCTAAAGGGGCTCCAGGAGAGCTGGAGAGGGACTTTGGACAAGAGCATGGAGTGACAAGATGAAGTAAATGTCTTCAAACTGACATAGGGCAGGGTTAGATGGGATATTAGGAAGTAGTTGTCCCCTGTGAGGGTGATGAGGCTGTGGCACAGGTTGCCCAGAGAAGCTGTGGCTGCCCCACCCCTGGAAGTGTTCAAGGCCAGGTTGGATGAGGCTTTGAGAAACATGATGTGGTGGAAGGTATCCCTGCCCATGGCAGGGAGTTGAAACAAGATGGTTTTTAGGGACCCTTCCAACCTAAACTGTTCTGTGATGCTGTGATTTATTGTTTGTACCTTCTAACACAGATACCCCTTGCACCTGTTTCTAACATTTGCAGGCATCCCAGCAGGCTACGAGATACAAAAATCTATTAAAGAACACTGCATGGACAAAATTGCATTCCAGTCCTTAGTGGTTTAAAGGACTGATTTAATTTCTGAGATGCAGCCCACTGCTTTCTTAACAGCACATGCTGGTTTTATGAGATGGTCCAGAGGAAAACATCCAGAACACTTATCAGTTGAAACCACAGGTAGCACATAGGGAAGCAGATTAACGGAATAACACGTTTGGCACAGGCAGCCATGCCCCATGCACACATGAAAAGCCCAGGGGACAGTTAACCCTGAGTGTAGCTGCTGGGGTTAGTACTACAGACCTACAAAAAGATTTATCTCTAATTCTCAAAGAGACAGGAGTTTGGTAGGGATTCAAGGAAAACAGTAGTGGGTCCCCTTTCATTCAGCATCCTGAGCAAGTCTGGGCAGAGAGGAAATTTCAGCACAAAACAGGCACAGGTAGGAGCTACTAATTTCTTGAATGAAGCTCAGCTGGAGAGGGACTTTGGATAAATCATGTCTGTCACCCCCTCCATAACATGTTCAAACCTGCTCAGCCAGAGCACTCCGGAACCCTGAGACACCAGTACCAAAAAGATTTTGCGTCATTAGAGTCAGGAGGTGATGGAACCACCTTCCACTCTGGGAATTGCAGTTAAGAAAGCATAAACAGCTTTTAAGATGGGTCTTGACCAATTTATGAAAAAATATCCAAGATGTGGACTTCTGCATCAGCAGAGGACTCTGACCCCGGACTTCTCTCAATCCAAACATACAAAGATTTGTGCTACTCACAGCAAAACATTTTAGGGTTGGATACTTGCTGGACCAGCTCCAAACTGTCATCCTAAACAGCTTTCTGTGATCCCCACTGTAATATGTTGCTCTTTTTCATTACTTCCTGGTTTTCCATCTCTGGGTGTGCCTTACCATCGTGAAATCTGACTCTGCCACTTAATTAATACCATAACTGCACACTGTAACCGCTTGCCCTGTGCCGAGCACCATCCCCACACTCTGAGGTATTTGTTGCTGCAACAAGGGAATACAAAGCTTTACATGCAGGAGATGGAAAAGGTTAAAGTCAATATTTTGGCTGGTGGAAATATTTATGGAAAGAACCCGTGAATTAGTGAGCTGTATTCTTTCCACTGACATTTCCTAACTGCGTTAACCTTTTATATTTCTTGTGGTTGGCTCCTGTTTAATATGTTCTAATTATATGAGAACCAGGAAGCAAATGAATGGCTGAGATTAAAGTTAAATAACAGCCATAAATACTGCAGGACAGGTTCTCAGCACTGAGCCTGTAGATGTACTCCTCTGAGTTCAGCGCTGTGCGGATGAGACACATAAGGCTATCAGACACAAGTGCAGAGCTCATAGTTTCTTGCCCACTCACTCATTTGAAGGCAGAACTTGTCCCTTTGATGGCACTGTGTTGATGTTTCATTGTGCATGTAGTAAAACACATCAGTTCGTTCAAAGAGGGTTCACAAAGGACAAATAACTTCTGCAAAAATCAACATTTCCTCCAGCCTTCCTACAATGAGAAAGGCAGGAAAGGAAAAAGAGATTCAAAATGATGATTCAGCAATGATGGGCCGATGCTTTTAGAGGCTTTGGCCAACCTTCAGCATGGCTTAGGTACTACTGCATGCACTGTGAGCAGTAGCAGAGTTCCATCCAACATGAGCAGTGATTTACGAGCACAGCAATATCAGTTACAAAACACACAAGATTGGGATACTTTCTCCCAGCAAAACCTTACATCACAGGTGAACACAGACAGTTGCAAAACTCAGATCCCCTCCCAGAAGATGCTTGCAATCTGTTCTAGTTCCGTTTGGTGCATGGAAGTGCCAGATGGCTACTCTGCTGTTCACCACCTCAGAAGTGGCTGGAGGAGAATCACGTATGTAGGTTGTCCTTTTTAACAGAATACACTCAAAGCTGGTGAACAAGGGAGTACCAGCAATCTGCTGTCACTGTTACAAACTCAAGCTGGCTGGAGATACTGACCTTTGGAGCAATTGCACCTCTGCTGGAGAATTAGATGTCACACTCAACCATCACCTTCACTTTGGAGGTTAAGAATGACAACATCAGCTACAGCAACACTTTCACATCACCAAGGCGCTGTCAGTCTGCAGCCCTGATCGCATAAACATCCACACCTGCATGTCAGCTTCCTTTGTCCACCATGGGATAGTATTTGAGATGCTTACAAGTGCAGCAAGAGGTCTAAGTGTATTATGTGTTCTATTTCTAATCTAGTGACCTCCTGCCTCCTTGCAGACAAAGCAGAGATCTGTGTATAGCAACAAGAAAACAGGGTATCATCTTTCATCTATTCAGCCTGTGTAATACATGTCCTCTCAGCTCCTTGCCCCCCTCTCTGTCCGTGGTCCATATGATTGCTCGATATGCACAATTGTTGACTTGTATCACAGCTTCCGATATGATGCAGCATCAAAGGGATTCATGCATGTGGTTACAATTAAAACCATGCTTAAACACTTTGCTGAACCCAAGCATTCATTGAACTGCAATTGTTTCTGAGGCAGGGACCATCTTTTCCTATAAGATGCCTCACACAGAGAGTTTGACCCCAGTTGGCCTTCTCTATCCCACTAAAATAAAAATAAATAACTAGGAGTAATAATAATAAACGGTGTCACCCTGGTAAAAGTTTATTTCCTTTGTGTTTCCAGGAACGGTATACAATCTTCAAGGAGGGATGTTGTTGTCTCCTACTATCAACAATGCCAAAAATAAACAGAAATTAAGTTTCAGAGTCACATTTCAAATTTGACCACAGCAAATATTTTGTGGGGATGCAGTATAGTTTAGACTCCAATGTGTTTCTTTATGGTCTATCTACTTCCTCAAAAAATATCAACCATAATCACTACACAACAGCCAAGCCTAACACAGCATAGCAATTCAATAAACGTCTCTATTCCACTATTGCCTAAGGGGCAAAAGGAATCCTAGTAGGTCTGTAAAGGATTTTTTGAGAGCAAATCTCTTGGCTGATCTGTTAAAAATCCCAATGTTTGTCTTGCACAACATTAGCAGAATCTGTTCATAGCCCAGACAGTTTCTGCTTTATTTTCAATAACTCTGATTCCGTCCCCATGCCGTTTTTTCAAAAAAAAAAGTTATTTAACATAGTGATCTTGAGTAGTTTTTATGCATCTGGGAAAGCCTCTGCCTCTTACCACACTTCCCCCTTTTATAAAACCATTAGAGACTTGAAACGCTTAATGCTTTAACACACTTTGGAATAAACAGTGTTACATTAGCACAGGTGCAAATAGCTTTCTAATTATTATTAATTTAATAATATGGTGCTGCTGGCACATGCTAATTAGATCCATGTTGTTCTATACCCGGGGATCAACACTAGAAATTTCCACAGCTGTCAGCTGCTGTCTTCTTGCAATTGCTATGGAAAGCAAACAAACCATGAAGGCAATTCATAATTATTACAAACACTCCCTAACCTAAACCACGTTGACATTTCTAAATCAGAGCTGCATGCTTGCTCTTGTCTGTGGTGTCAGAAAGGGATCAGAGCCAGCTGAAGGACAAGCAGCTATCAGATAATTTGATGACCAAGCAATTAGTTTGGTTTTAACAAGCTGCTTTAACATGCAGAAAGTGCTTCCCCAACCCATCCCACCTCTCACAACATCATGCTGATCTTAGCATGAGACAACATTTGGCTTTCCAGTATTTTCTGGAGTTTTCCTGCAAGGCAAGTGCTATCCTCTTTGGAAAAGGCTTTGCCTTTAATATCCATGGGGATTCCTTCCCCCCAGCTAGAAGAAAGGAAGGAGAGTTTCAGTTCCCCCTGCCTGCTGCTGAGTCCCTCTGGGTTTTTCTCATAAACTCATTCCAAGAACATGGCTTAAGCTCTTAAGTGATATTCAAAGCCCTCAGCATGAGGTTTATGGCTTTCAATGTCTGCTGAGAATATAGTTATAACTGACAAGTTCAGAGGCAGGTATTTGGATGCTCTTTTACAAATACTTCCCTATAAAACAGATCTCAACTCTGACATTGACCAAGACTTAATTTAAAGTGGTTTAGTAGAAGCAGCTGTCAGATTAAAAAAAAAAAAAAAAAAAGGTCTACATGGAGAGAAAAGCCTACAGGGCTGAATTTGCAGCTGAATGTCTCTGGCAGAACTAGAACACTCTGACTCTCCTTTGAACTGTGTATCACTCACTGATTTTGACTTTTTAAATTTAAATTGCCAGTTTTACCATAGAAGAGAGGAAATCCTTGTTTGCTATTTCTTTTATATTATGGTTTCATTTAGATTTCATTACAATAATTTGGGTTTTGATTTGCAGTATTTCCTGAATGAATTCTTTGTCTTCTGTGAAAACTCCTAAAGGATGGTCAGGGCTGACAATGTGGGGATCAGGAGGCTCTCCTACAGGACCCACATGCCCATGAATGTTACATCCTTGATGGATAGAAATTACTTGTGCAGGGGGATGCACAGAGAGGAGGCTGCCAGAGTCAGCCCATGCCAGCCTCAAAACTGGGGTGACACCATTTGTCATCCCCATCAAAGGCTACTCCAGAGGACTGCTCAAATTCAGCAGCATTAGTAGCAGGAACGGACCCAGAGCAACATATCTCAAGAGAAATCCAGACCAGTAATGAGCCTTGCAGCACAGGAGCATCCAAGCAAGCAATAATGCTCATTCACACATTCCCAACCCTCCTGTGGGCAGAAAAACCAACATGCAAAACAAACCCAAGCTCAATTGGAATCTTTCTGGTTAAAGTGTAGTTCTGAACCCCAGGAAGTTCACTCTGACATATGATAAGATACTCATAATCTTCAAACCATCGCTGAATTTATATGACAGCAAGGGCTTTGCAAGAGTTATAGAATCACAGAATGGTCTGGGTTGAAAGGGTAATAAAGACCATCTCATTCCAACCCCACTGCCATGGGTAGGAATACCTTTTACTACAGCAGGTTGCTCAAAACACCGACCAACATGGCTTTTTAGATGCAGTGAATTCAGACACTTAATTTACACTTTTTTTAGTGTGGCACCCAGAGGCTTGGTCGCATCAAGGCCTGCACTGAAGAGCATAACAAGAGATACCGGTTTCCAGACCTGAAAATTGCTCACTGTTTGAGCAGGACAGAAAGGATATCCATGTTGTGGAGTACAAACACACCTGGATCAGCATCAGACAAACAGGGGACATGTCCCCATGGAACTGTTCTGTGAGAAACCTACCTGTGCCTTTTCCAAAGCTTCCTCTTTTTGCTGAGACAACACTTCCACTGCGCACCCAGAGCACAGATATGAAACCAGGCCAAAGAACTGGAACTAATCTGAAGGATTACATTTTGCCACTATAAAACACTTGGCAAAAAGGCTGCCCTCAGCCCCCAGCTCCTCCAAGCCCCATGATGCTGAGCAGCTTGGCCATGGACACCACCTTCCTGCACTTGTGGTCAGGCTGGGCTCAGACAAAGCAGCAGGTGTGGGACATGCTGGAAAGCTCTCTTGCTCTATGTAGCCAACCAAGGAACGACTGCCTAATTGGCCTCCTCCAATCACCACATAACCCCTAGATGTCCTGCACACCACTGAGTGTGCACGCTGGAAAGCAAAATAAACTGCCTCATTCCGAAACTTTCCTTTCTTTTATATTCCACAGTGAAGTTTGAAACATCACGTGCAAGACCTCCCACGAGTGGGAAGTATGCTGAAAAAGACCATTTCTTCCCCACAGGCTGATTCCCACTTTGAACCAAAAACCTCTGTAACACACTTTACCTAGGAAGTCGGATACAGGCACTCTTCTCACACTTTTACTAGGTCTCCACACAAGCATACAAGTTTAACTTTCTAGCCAAGGTCAGGTGGGAAAGTCCTACTATTAAAACACTAACAGGAAGCTGTGGGGTCATTCAACATCCCTACCCTCAAATAAAAGCTCCTCTTCCACTGACATGTAGCTGAGGGCTCTTGCTTGCCTTTCCCAACCACAAAACTGGCCTGCATGCCAATTTGAAATGGAAAATGTACCCAAATGTGACAACAGTCTATTAAAGAATATAATAACCTTAATGTAGTAAACTCTTCTGAGCACAAGAACCACATGGTATAAACAGTGTGGGCACTCATAAACCTTCAGTTGGTTTTAGCAGCTTTTCTTGCAGTCTACTATATCCTCAGCAAAGGACTTTTTTTTTTGGTTCATTATGATCACAGTGAAACATTTTTCTTTAACAGTTACAAAAAATAAAAAGAAAAATTTAAAAGCATGCCCTGATGTATATCTTAAAACATTCCTCCAAAAGCTCTCCTTAACCAAAATTACATGATGCTTTTAGGAGCCCAAAATCTTCCCCTCCGGCCTTTGTAGGACCCAGGGCTCATCTTCAATTATGTGTCAGGTGCTGTTCTGCATCCTAGGAAACATGCTATGGGAAAAAAATGAAGCCATTACCACTGCAGCTCCCACAAGCCTGGCAGGTAGCAGGCAGTGTGGGCCTGGGGAAAACAAGGTGATCTGTCTGCACGTAAGCTTTTTGTGAACCTTATGACCTGTATAAGATGTCTCAAGGATGACTTCTCTCTACCTGCAATAGGGTAGCTTCAAATATTTGCATCACCCAGATATGTTGCTTAGGTTTTTAACCCTGGTCCTGGTTTAAAAATTAAGATGAAACAGATAAAGTTCAGCTGCTGTTTATTGGACTGGAGAATTTAGATCTTTTGTTTTATCTGGGGATATTTCCAATGTAACTTAGAACATGAGTCCCTTATTTTCAATGTTTCACATCACCTGTTCTTACTGGGCCTAACAATCCTTCTTAAAACAAATCAGAAATATGCAAGGAGTAAAATGGAGAGAAATGATGCTGAATAGTATTCTGCTGTCAGGGATGGATCATTGTAGGGTAGGATAATTAATCAGCCACAGTCAAAACGTCTTCTGTCTTAAAGGACTTCCTTCTCCTGCAAATGTATTCTCAGTGGGTCAGAAATGCCAGTGCAGTATTATCATTCTGTCTTTGCATTTGAAATACTAGCTACCGTGTTGGTGAAACAGACCTTTATTGAACTTCAAAGGGCCATAATTATATATCCTTTCCTTCAGCTTTGATATTTTAATATTCAGCTGGTGAAATTATTATCTATTCTAGCCACAAAGCATTTATTTATTTTGCTTGCTTTATCTCTGTTATTTCTGTGGTGGTAAGAGGCTGAGGAAGAAGCCCCCCTGCTTATTGGCAGCAGCAGAAAGTGGGAATTGAATGTACCAGGACTTTTATCTCCAGCAGCTGAAGAACGAAGTGTTTGAACTCCTCCTCAAACCCTAACGGGACTCAGAAACTTCTCCCCGCAGCCAGTTCCTCTCATTTATGCTTTTCAAGAGCCAGCCAAATTTCTTTATATAGGTTTCCCTGTGTCATAAGGGAGCACAGGAGTCAAGGAGACACCATTCAGTGCTAACGATGGCATGAATTTTTCATCTGAAAAGGGCACTCTGTTTTCGGAAGCTGCAAAAAGAAATTGTTGCTTGTGTTTGCTCAACTCCAGGCTCACCAAGGTGGATGAACGAGCAACAGGGGCAGAAATATTTTATGTATACATCCAGCCCAAACATAAATACACACAGGTGGAGTGTGGCTCCCTTGCTGGTTGATAAAACAAGGTAGTGTTTCATGGCTCTGCATCCCTCCAGAGAGAGAGCCCCTGTGACCTCTTCCAGGTTGTTCCAACAACAGGACTGAGCTGCAAAATTCAGAGTAAAACCTGGATTTTCCAAGCTCAACTTGCAGACCTGGCCCAGACCTTCAACAAAACTAAGTGAAAAGTGCATTTACATCACCAAGAGATTTCAAAATAGAGTAAAACCCCCAAGATTGTCAGGGTATCTCTGCATCTGATTGAACCAGAGCTGTAGTGAGGAGGTGCTGGAAATCACACCGGAATGATGTTATCGAGACATTACAAAGCAATTTCTATAACAAATCCCCTCAGATGCGCCTGGATCTCTCTCCTGGTGAAAAAGGATGATGGTTGATCCTGTGCAGGCATTTCTCAAGAGTCCTCACAAGCCTTCCCTCCCTCCATTGGGTCATTTCCAAACAATCTTGAAATCAAACCTGTGTTAGATGAGCCCAACATCAGCATATGGCTTTCATCAGGTGATTTCCATGCTGTTGAGGAGCATAACTTAATTGCGCTTCACGGCAGCCCCTGATGGACTTCAGCAGCCTTTGCTCTGCCTTGCTGAGCTGGAAACTGAGGAAAAGGGTCAATGTCACCTTCCAAATCTGCAATGAGAAACAGCAGAAGTGGAAGAATTACCACTGAGATGTCTGAGCTTCTTGTCTCATGCTTCCTGGGACAGCCTTCCCAAAATACAGCTCCTTTAAGAAAGTATTTTCCCACAAGGGAGACAGAAAGAGCTAGCCAGTTGGAATAGGACACAAATATCAAAATGTTCCATAAAATCACAATCCTTCCCTTAAAAAAACACATCAAAAATGAAATTATGGATGCTAACGATAGGATTTTCCATCATTAACCCTTCTGCTGCAACATATGGGGTGGGTGTCCAGGCCAGAAATCCATCTCATTCAGCCCTGGGAATGCAACCCAGTGGTATGGGGGAGGTGTTACAGGATGGAAGACTCTTCTAGAGATGCATGTTTCCCACATGTGGTCTCACACTGGCTCTGCATGAGGCTGGGTTTGTCACCTCTGACTACCTCCTGTGGCCATTCAAACCTGTGTCAGGGCTTGCAAGTAAATGCTGGTAATCATGGACATGTTCCCTTCCTACAGAGCTGTGATGTTCTGCCCACACAGGGAACTTCCAGAAGCAAAGGCAAACAGCCAGAAGCTGCTCCCTGAGCAGCAGACAAGGCTTGTGGTGCACATCCCAGTGACTGGAGTCACCCAAGCCCCAACTGTTTCTGCACAGTGTTATGTGAGCCCCAAACTTCACCCTCACTCCTTCAAAGACTCCAAAGCATTTCACTTTCCATTTACCTCCATTTACCATCATTTCCCAGCAATGCAGCCCTTGGTGAGCATGTTCCTGGTCAGCTGCAGGAGCCTGCTGTCTCTTTCCAGGATTAAGTTGTTTATCTTTTTACGTGGGCCTTCAGGAAAGCTATGATCCTGTTTATGTCACAGTGTTGCCGTGTTCCAGAAACGTTAATGCCTGAAAAAAAATAGTGGAGCACCATCTGGAAGAATGGGGACATTTGCTGAAGCAGAGAAGCGAGCAAGAGCCAAAACCCCTCTCTATTGAGCAATGGCTTGGCTTGGTTCTCCAGCTCACAGTCAGCTGAGGGATGCTCAGCACAGGAAAGACACAACAGCCTCCTAAAGGCAAACTGGGCAGTTATGTACTTACCAGGAATTTGGGAAGGAGGAGCAGGGGGAAGGAACCTCATAGGGCACATTCTTTTTGCAAATGAAAGAACTTGGTTTTTAGTAGTACTACAAAATCTTGGGGGTTTATTTGCAAATTATCATACAAAAATTACTTTGTATTCGGATATGTTAGCGCCTGACTTTCAGCCCCTGAAAAGATGCAAAGGAAATGGAAACCTAAACGAGTAGCATATGCCATGCCCTTGGCTCCACCAACAAAAATATTTGGCTTCCACTTGCAGCTACCCCAATCAAAAAGAAGTTTGGGTTGCAGGAATGTAAGTCAAAGTGAATGTTAAATTTACATTAGACATTTGTTAATTAGCCAGCAAATGAATCACCCCCATGGACTGGCATGGTCCACACAATTTAAACCAAACACTGTTGTGTCAAGTTTAACTGTTGCCTTGGAACTGACTAAGCAGAAACATTCCAAAATGGAATTATTAATAAGATTCTCTTGTATTATTAAAAACATCAAGATTAAAATACCACGGTGGATATTTACAGGCAGGGAAGTAGGAGGGAGACTCAGTAGGTGTTTATTAAATCCATTTCCACATATACATCCAGCCTTAGTGTGCTCTCCATTCCCCCGCAAGCAAAAACCCTCTTTTATCTGAAATCTATCCCTGTGGGTACCTCTTTGGTTGTTACATCCTGGTCAGTATGATTTGTTGGCTTAATCAATATTCAGGTTAAACACTGATTTCTTTTAGCACGAAGGAACTCTGTCACCCTTCTCGATGTGTTGTGCAAATGCATTAAGGGACCAAAATATTTTCCTGGGATGTTAAAGGAACATTCCTGAGACTTTGCCTTAATGGGTAGTTGAATAATGCTTAGAGCTGGAAGGGTGGTAGCGTGCACAAATCTTGGCTACTGCATCTTCCTCTTCCTCCTAAAGTTGCTGACACCTTAGAAATGGCTCTGGTAGGACTAAGGAATCACTGTGGCCTCTCTTCCTGATCCCACATGGCTTCTCCCCTGGGTTTTCTCCCCAGTGAACAGCCAAACCACCTAAACAAAGGTATCAAGGTTCTGGCTTTACTATTGACACAGGGACCCCGGTAAACTTTCTTGTACACCAACATCTGAGACTCAAGTGCCCCAAGACCTTCAGAAAAGGATATAATTTTTTTTTTTTTTTACTTCCTTTGAGCCTAGGCCAAAAGCCAAAGTCATAAATGGAAACAGTTATTCTGGGCTCAATATCACCTTTTGTGCAATGACAAAAATAATGTGTTGTTGAACTGTTTGGCATGACTGCCCGAGCATATGACAAGAGGCTAATTACTTTTGAAGCCAAATCCACTTGAGAAAACAAGAATTCAACCTACAGGAACTCATATTTTGCCAGTTTTGCTGCTCCAAATGCATATTTTCTTCCATTTTTCCTCTCTCTCGTGACATCCTTTCCTTCTTTTTTTAAATACTAGTGCGCAGTTTGCAGCTGAACTTGCAGACAGTCTCTACTGTCCCCTTCTCAGTCTCGCTCGCTGCATGATAACCAAACCCGTCCTGCAGAGCTGAACTCTTTTTCCACCATCACACAGAACATTAATTCATTCAACACATTTGTTTGCAGCTGTCTTCCATCACCAACCCCTCACCCTGCGGGCTCCTCAGAGCAGAGGGAAAATTAAATTTTCCACTAATGAAGGCATAAAGCAGGTAATTTTTTTGTCCTTTGGTCCCCAGAAAATTTTGCTTTATTTTACTAGTTTTGGTTGCAAGGTGGGTGATCAAATGAGGCTCTTCAGGGAAGGAGTAGATTTCAGATTTTTAAGCAAGTTTGGCCAAATCAAACAGTGCCTTCATAACACAAGTTGGTCATTCCTATAGATATGTGGTTCTTCTAGGGTAGGTACAGCTACTGATCTATTATGAATTATTATATGGCTTCTTTTGCTGCTCCCCTTAAACCATTCCCTTGTTTGCTTATCCATCTAAAATGCTAAAGAAAAAATCCCACAAATACATCAACAACAACAAAATGAACCCAAACAAACCCTCAAGAAATAAACAATCAACCAAATCTGACTCAGAGGTTTGCAAAAAGCTTTGCTTTAAGTGATGTCCCCACGTCTGAGACTGCAAACACAGTGTGGGGTTTTCTGTTCTGTGAAATTTGCTTTGCACCTGATATTTGGGAGGCATTTTCCTTTTTTCTCCCTCACTCTTCAGCTCTTGCTTCTAATGGCAAACACAGGCAGTAGCTTTGAAGCTTTTCCAAATGAAAACGCCAGAAGAGTCCTGGTTTTCCAGACAGTCTGCCAACTCCAGCAATCATTAATTTTATGTGCTAATTTTAAAGTTGATTGTTTTTGTGTCTTCGCCTTCAAAGGCAACCCCAGTGAAAAACCTAAAATTTACTTAAAAAGCTAGAAAATAATTTTGCTAAAATGTCTTTTCTTGCAAAAAGTACCATTATTTTTATTTTAGGGAAGACAACTTTCCTTCCTATAGCTTACATAAATGTTGCTGAAGATTTCCATACCAAATATTTGGTTTATTCCGAAGAAGTCATTGAAAAAATTAAAAGAGTTAAATATATCAGACTAAAAGTGTTTTCATTCATTCCACTGGTGGCATTATGGATGTTATTAGTGAAGTGTGCATGTAACATATGTGCAGATCAATTATGTTTTTCAGTTACAAAACACTATTCATTAGATTAAATAAAATGACAGAGATTTTGGTCTGGTTCTGCCCTCAGATATTACACAGTCACTTGACTGGAGTACGATTTTGACTGTTTTCCCAGCTCATCAGCACATTAAAACCAGCTGTGGGTCTTGATAAATTGTTTCAGCAGAAACCACTGAAAATATCTGTATTATCCTTCCTCCCAGCCCAACAAATGAAACTTTGAGGTCATTATGGTAGTTTTAATTACAATTTGGTAGGGATGTCCTTTACAGAAAATAGTAGTTCCATAAACAACATGTTTCTTCTGTCATATTATATTTCTTTATTTCAATTGTAAAGTCACAAAACCATGTGCTTCCCATTTTAGCTTCTGGACCCCCTGCTAAATTTTTACACATGAAGGAGTGGTAGTGCAGGTTGAGGAGCAGCCAGGAGNGGGGAGGGTGGGGTGGCAGAGGGCAGGGGAAGCTAAAAATAAAACAAAACAGCACTCAACAAACTGGGAGCAAAATCAGGCGGGTGTCAGAGCCCCAGAGTGATAGAGGTTTGTAAATGTATAACAACTGCATTAGCTGCGAGCCTCATACATGGCTCGAAAGTGAAACCAGCTGCCAGCGCCTGGCTCCCACTGCCTCGCAGCAGAGGCCCTGGGACACGTCACCGAAAAGTTCCCCAGCGCTGCAAACAATTACCCTGGTTTCTTATTTGCTCCATTCTATCAAAACCTCCAGGCTGGNAGCTTACATAAATGTTGCTGAAGATTTCCATACCAAATATTTGGTTTATTCCGAAGAAGTCATTGAAAAAATTAAAAGAGTTAAATATATCAGACTAAAAGTGTTTTCATTCATTCCACTGGTGGCATTATGGATGTTATTAGTGAAGTGTGCATGTAACATATGTGCAGATCAATTATGTTTTTCAGTTACAAAACACTATTCATTAGATTAAATAAAATGACAGAGATTTTGGTCTGGTTCTGCCCTCAGATATTACACAGTCACTTGACTGGAGTACGATTTTGACTGTTTTCCCAGCTCATCAGCACATTAAAACCAGCTGTGGGTCTTGATAAATTGTTTCAGCAGAAACCACTGAAAATATCTGTATTATCCTTCCTCCCAGCCCAACAAATGAAACTTTGAGGTCATTATGGTAGTTTTAATTACAATTTGGTAGGGATGTCCTTTACAGAAAATAGTAGTTCCATAAACAACATGTTTCTTCTGTCATATTATATTTCTTTATTTCAATTGTAAAGTCACAAAACCATGTGCTTCCCATTTTAGCTTCTGGACCCCCTGCTAAATTTTTACACATGAAGGAGTGGTAGTGCAGGTTGAGGAGCAGCCAGGAGTGTCCAGGGCCTTCTTCCTGCTCATGAAAACATGTTTATTCATTCCGCNCCGAAAAGTTCCCCAGCGCTGCAAACAATTACCCTGGTTTCTTATTTGCTCCATTCTATCAAAACCTCCAGGCTGGAGGAGAGAAAAGAGAGAAAAAGAGAAATTTGAAAGGAAAACGGAATAAACTAGTTAAAAAGGGCTTCACTTGGGTTTAGTTTGGTCTCACTGAGTTAAATCCAAGAAGGGGTTTCCATGTCCCACTCTCACAACTATCTACTGGGGAAAATTTAGGTCCCTCCTCAATCTGCTGTAGCATTTAGGCTGTATTTTAACGGATCCCTTAAGCAAGTGCCTAATTTCAAGCACCTGATTTATTCTATTCACTGCAGGCCGAGTCTGCCAGCAGGTGATGCAAAACGTAGATAAACACTGACTTGACTTTACTCAATAACTCTCAAACAATTCAGTGTCCATAATATAAAAATGTCATTGTAATAGTTTATTGTTTCTACCACATGTTTCAGCATCCTGGACAAAACCAAGCAGCTTAAGTGCTGCTGGGATAGGCCTTTCCCTTTAGAAGTACACTGGAAAAACATATTGACAAACAATTGCCTTCAACAAAGCCCAAGCATTCCCTTTGACAATGTGCATTGCATTTGTAAGATAAATTTTGGCTGAAAAAGGGGCATTTTGGCCAGGAATTAAGTATGTTTGTGAAAGAAAAGTTCCTCTGGAAACCCATGGAGTTGGGTTTGCACTGAGGAGCTCACACCGTTGGCTTGACCTCATACTGATTCCATATAGCTTCACACAAACACTTTAATTAGCTCATCATGGACTGAAAACCATATAATAAGGGAGATATTTGAATCTGCCCCACCATGAAATGTCACTTGTGATAATGAATTTCATGTTTGTCTGATTAAGAGTTTATGTGACCAAATTTAAGTTTGGGAAAGATCTCAAAATGTCAGATTTCTCGGAGGGCAAACAAGTTTGTGAAAATCAGAGCCAGAAATGAAGCAAAGTAGTGGAAATTCCAGTTCAAAATGTTAGACTGGTTCCCTGCCTTTTGTTGACAGTTGGGTTTTGGAAAAGAACAATTAGTGTAATAGGTTCTGGGAGCTACTGAGCCAGAAACGGAGAAAAATGGAAACCAAGAGAAACAGCTGAAATATCTTCTCATTCTTATTTAGATTGTGGTTGGAGCAGCTGAATGGCTGTTTTTTCTGGTCCACTTGTGTAATACTGAAAATTGGGGAGGGAAGGAATTATCCCAAGTCGACCTCACGAAACAAAGGGGGGAAACCGTGGGACAAAAAGAAAAGAAGGCGGGCGGTGGGGGGAGATTTTATTTGGAGAACTCAGAAGTGTGCAGCATATTCTGTTGAGATGAATTGATGGCTCTGCTCAACCCAAAATTAGATTATTTTCTTTACAGACTGTTTTTAGAGCAGAGGCAGAAGAGATACACTTGGCTGTATTAGGAAAATTGAAGGATATTCCAGGAAAAAAAAACACTTTGGATTGAAAAGCAGAATTTTTCAGAGGACTTTTTAAAAGGCTGTTTCAAATAAAATGGAAAAAAGAGAAAGCCTTGTGATTCAAACTTGTTGAAATTCAGCTGCTTTTTTTTTTTGTAAATTCTGTTTTCAGAGGTTAAAAATTAAGGCAGCTGGGATAGCTTTGAAAAACAACCAAATCAACCTATTTTGAAGGGAAAAAAGGAGAAAGCACTGTATCACATTTGGGGTGGGTGGAGGAGTCTAAGCCCCAACGCATCACAGCAGAGCCCCACTGCCAAGTTCAACCCAGCCCAGATTTTTCCTGGAGCTGGGATCAGCCCCAAGGCACAGAGACCTTCCACCTGCAAACATGGCATTTGAGATCTGTGGAGATCCTTTGCCAGCAAGAGCACAATGCCACTGGTCAAAGCAGAAGAAATGTCCATGGGGTGCTGCAGTGATGAGAAATGTAGGATTTGCTGGCGGGAGGGGGAATGAGACCAGAGTGAGATCAGTCACTGGATCCCTTCAAAGGGCCAGGAGAGGAAAGGCAGACATAAACCCATTCCAGTAAGCCAGGTGCTGGTGCCACAATGCCAACCAATGACTACATCCACCTCTTGAAGCCTGGAGATTTGTTACCTGCCAAGCTGATGGATGCCTGCACTCTCTGTTTGGGGGACCAGGCATATTTCGACTATAAAGCCATTCCAAACCATCCAGAGTCCAGCGATATTACTTAAAAGAGTTTGGGATGTGCTATATCTTTCTAGTATTGGCTTCCTATAGGACAGGATTGTTGCATTGTGGGGATGGGTATCCAAAAGACATCATTTACTCTAAGGGGTCATTAGATTGGCAGTGCTGAGCCAATCCTCCTGTGTCCACAGAAGGCTTTCCATTATGGAAAATGCAAGAGATAGCATTTAGTTTTCAGTGTTTAATCTAGACTAGTAATCAACAAATGAGCACAGGATTCAATTAAGAAGGACTCAGTCTGAGTCCTTGATGATCTCGCCCCTTGGGAGATCAGCTTAGCCCTCTCCTGTACTCCCATAGCCCTATGGAAAGGCTGGAAACACAGCAAAGGGTTCACCATCCCCACAATATTTGACTCTGCAAGTCTTTTGCAACATCCTCCAAGATGATGCCCATGTACCTCAGACCCACTCACCTGTACCTTATTGTAGGGCTAAGACACCCCTATGACCTACTTCATATACAGACCCCATGGGAGCTGGTAACTTGGTGTCAGATCAAGAGTTTAAGAGCTTAATTCAAATTAAAAATGGTACCTAAATTCCCTTTAAAAACTGAATCTTTTTAAAGAAATTCAAAAAGTCCCATTGATGCTTTATTGAACAAGCAGATGGAGTTCTTTACAGCACTGATGTGGGCAGTGCTGGAAAAACCCTACAGGAGAGGGCAGAGTCCTCCCCTCTGCAGAAACCCCAGCTGACTTCAAGGGCATTAAAAATATCTTTTGTGACATGAGGAGAGGAATCCAGATATGATCATCCCCTAATTCTTCACTCCTGACTAAAAGACATTACTTTATGTTTCCAAATGGTGGTTCCCCCTTGAGCTGCTAAAATTATATCAGATAACAGCATTAGGGAGGGTCTGTAGATAACACCAGGGACATAACAGTGGGGTCACCCCTCCCTGCAGCTGTTGCTGTCCCCTGATCTGGGCTGCCTGCTCTCTGCTCTCAGGATACCTGTAACTTCAGCCCTCGATGCTGAAATGGGGGTTGCTTCAAAAAGGGACTTTTCACAGTGGAGAAGTGCCAAACCAAGACCTTCACAGCATTAACAAATGGAGAATTCAGCCACTTTCTGGTTCTCACGGTGGGGTTTGACACAGCTGTGCTCAAGCTGGATCTTGGGCCAAGGGTTTTAAAGCTGTTTAGCCTTCCTGCATCTTTGAAAAGGTTGTCAAGGCGTTCTGTGAAACAGCTGAAAAGATTTATTAAATTCTGCAGAAAGCTCCAGAATTTCAAACAGGCTATTTTGTGTGTATGAAGCGGTTCTGTCACTGATTTCTCCTGCACTCAATCCCAGCTGACAGCACCAAGGTCTAACATGAGGAGATGAATTTACTGGTTGCACTGAAATCATCCTTTGGGACATCAATTGCCAGCTCAGTTGTACATCTAACCTCTCCTGACCACAGGTCTAAGACACAAACCCCAGTCAACCATCCTGATTGCCCAGGTGTCTTATGAGGTCATCCTTTAACAGTTATGACATCATCATTTGGTGAAGCCCAGAGGCAAAGTCACTCAGGACTGACTTTCTTCCTTCATTTGGAAAAGGGGGAGGCACAGAGCTGAGAAATCACAGCATCTTCCAAAAACAAGCAGTGGTGGTGGAGGAGGCAGGGAAGAGGCACATTGGCTGAGGAGTAAAGGTCTGAGCATTGTTCCTCCTCCCTGTTTCAGCACCATGCTGGGAACAGCTGGTGCCATACTTGGGAATTTGCTGTTATATCAGCTTCTACTCCCTCTCCCCAGCTGTGGACCTCTCCTGAGGTCCACATAAGATCCCTGGCTGGTGCAGACCTGCATGTGCCAAGCCAGGAAATATTCTAAATGCTTGGCTACACACTCTCCATTCTGTTTGCCTCTCCTCACCACTACAGCATCTTTGCCCTTGGCAGCAGAGAAACAAGTCGTGCTGAGGGACTGTGAACCACCAGCTCTCTCTGGTCACATTTCCATGGACAGGAGACATGTTTTTGCTTCAACTCTTAGAAGGCTAAAACCCAATGAGGCCTACACCCTAAGGTGCAAACTACACACACAGAGCTCCCCCTGCTCCAGCAGGAATTGAAGGCAGATTCCCACAACTGCAAAACAAGGGAATCTAAGTGGCATGTATAGCTTGAGAGCTGGGGCTACAAAAAAAATTAAGCATTATTCTTAGCAAATGCAATCTGGGCTCACTGTGTTCTGTCTTTGTTATGTTTTCCCCCAGTTTTATGCTGCTTTAACCTTCAGTTGTTGCTGTTGGAATCCTTTTTACACTGTTCCACTTGTCATTCTTCTTATTTTTATTAGAGACACTTTGGCAGAAGACTTATCAAAATGCGCTGAGCTTGTCAACAAACGTCATTAGCAATGAGTTGAGGCAGACAGTGTAAGCAGGGAAAGGGCATGGGAAAATATGCAATATAAAATAATTTTATCTGTCGAAGAAATGCAGCAGAATCATAATGGCAAAGGCCTTGCTGTAAATTATTTGTGCTGTTATAGAACTAAGTTCCCACTGTTAAGTGCTTTCTAGCCAGGCTTCAAAAGGTCTGTACAAGGGACCAGATGCTCTTCTGGAAGAAAATGGTATTGTTTCCTCAAAAAGAAGGTCTGACCACTTTGTGTGCAATATAATAAGGGTGAGACATAGTACCCTCCACATTAGATAACTTCAAAACCTCAAATGACAAACTACAGACATCTCTGGAAATCAAAATCAGTCCTCTGGCAAAAATACAGCTGTACCAGTCTACACCCAAATTATGCTTTCTTTTGGGCTAATATTACACACTGGTATATCCAAGAAGCCCACACATTCAGCTTCGTGCTGGGGTTCAATCTCAACACGCCAAGCTGTTTGTTACAGGGCTAAGAAACTGTCCCTTTCTCTATCCTCTGCTTTGAAGTTCCCTCAAAGACATTTGCTTACTTAAGCTCATGCAAGAGAAGGTGAAGTCTGACCCCACCATCCACAGGTGGTGTCCACTTTCATAAGGGTATGAGAAGAAAAATAAATCACTGCAAAATGAACGTAAGCGAAGCCTTACGGTGTGCTTACCGAATTAGGCGTGAGGTTACATTGCAGGTTGCACTGGGCTGTACAAGAAGGGTTGGAATTCAGTAGGCTTAGGTTAATCAAAATAAATCATAAGGTCAATGGTAAGGTGAAAGCTGAATGGCATCCCACCCACCCACCACAGTTCAGCAGCAGCAAGCAAGAAATCACACTCCTGGTATCCCAAAGGACAGGGAAGACATATGAGCCCGTAAGATTTAGTCCTGAATTGTGCTGTTTATAGCTCTTTGGAGATCAGCTTCTGATAAGTGAATAGGTCAGGCTGCTTCTGGCCAAGGCTAATGGTCAAGGGATGTTATTTAACCTCCTTTGCCTCCATGGGGCACTGGAAAGGACGGAGGGCTGCCACGGAGGGTCACTGAGTGAGAGTGAGAACAGCAACAGGAACACAGGTGAAGCTCCAAGGAGGCAAAATGTCAGAGGGCAACCCTGGCCAGCCATTGTGCCAGGAGGAGGAGAGCATGTGGTGGCTCATAACACATCATAAAAGCTGCTGGCTGCAGCTCACAGGGAGGGACAGGGCAGGGAGGTGGTACAAAGCAGGGGAAACTTGGAAGAAAAAGGTGATTAAAATTTAAAATGTTTTGATTGATCACACCATTAATCTCTTCAATATGCCACTAGGTGTGATGGGCTCTAGAATGCTTGCTAAACCACACACACCTGTAAGCAACACACAGGAACTCCAACATCTGAGATATGAAACTGAAGACATTGTCCTCCACAGGACAGGGAACTGCCCTTCCATTGCTGCACAGCTTTGTGCAAGGAGCTCTCGAGTACATATATGGAGCAGGGACACAAATGAGTTTGCAAACCTGACTCATAGCCTTGCTGGACTCTAATGCCATTTCATTGGGCTGAACTGAGGCTGTGTGTCTTTCATAGCCTGTTTTGCCTTAGGGAGTATTTTTATGGCCAAAACAATACTTGCCATATGGGAAAATCCCACCGAAATTAATAGGAGTGCAACCAGTAGAATTGGAGAGAAATGAAATAATCTGTGGAAATGCTGTGTAATCTTTAAAATTTGATAGAGAATGATCCCCTCTTGCAAATACTTTTCAAGACATTCTATAGAATTGCAGTGATGTAATTTGGTTTTAAATCCTATTCAAAAAGCTCCAAGGCCTAAGAATGGTTATTGTTTTCTTATTAAATTCTGCAAGACTTTTCCATAAGGAAAGAGCTGGTATTCTCATAATATCTCCACTATCCAAATCTGACGGAATACAAGACCACTGAATTTAATTATATCAGGCACATAAGTGTCTTCCAGCCCATTACATGTATCTATACATATGAAAACACTCATTCATACAAATTAGGTGCCATTGGAATCGGTGGAGTTGAACCCCCTCTGATGGGACCAGATACTGAAACTATTACGGTGACTGACGTGCTTTTAAAGGTCACAGAAGGGAATGAGCTGGAAAGCTCTTATTAAATGCTTTTGGAGGTGGAAAAATACCAATGCATTGAGATGGAAACTGGAGGAACATGGTGGGTTTGCTCTCACTCCTTTTAAAAAGAGCAATTTTTGGTCGTGTACCAGAAAGGGAGTATGTGCTTGCCCCCGTTCAGAGCATCCTGCGACCTGGGGTGGGGAGGCCAGCTGGGATGTGAAAGGCACAGACTTTAGAGCTGGGAATTGAGCCTAGAGAGCTGGCAGCCTGAATATTTCCCTCACCAGGGGACTGTAAGGTATTTGTTCTCCTCCTTTCTCTCTCCCACTCATTCATTTCAAATGAGACCTATTGGTTCACAGCAAGATCGAGAGGGAAAAACAACCCTGCAATCACAAAGTGCCCTTGTGAGATGGAAAAACTGGATTTTACCCAGCTCTGCTCCACAAAAAATTCAGGGAAGAGGTAAAAGTGGCTGCCTGAAGCCTGCCCATGGGTCAGGAGGGGGCTGTGTGCTGCTGGAACATGCCTGGGATTCCTCCACCATGATGCTGAACTGGCCCTGGCAATTGCAGCCAGGGGGAAGTTGCTCAATGTTGTGAAACACAGAAGGAGAAAAGTTATATTAAGGTAATAAATGAAAGCAAAAGTGCTCTCTGTCAGGGTCCTGAGAGCAGGGGAAATCTCAGTGTGCGGTAGACCAGCGCAAAATGCATCTTGGCATAATTCTCTGCATTGGAGGAAAAAGGACACAAATAGATGTAAAAAAATCTTATGGCTGGCTAGTAGAGTATGCATGTACATGTCATTAAGGAGCTCCAATCCCTGATTTAGTGAAGTACTTCAGCTGATGTTTAATTTTCAGCATGTTAGTGATGAACTAGGTCATAGAGCACTAATGAAAATGACTGGTGTTGATCTAAAAATTATGAAAAATAAACAAGAAAGAAAGAGATGTATTTCTTTTTATTATTTCTTGGTAACATTATTGTTTAAAAATAAAAAGCACTTAGATATTTTTTAAACAAACTTGCAAATTTAGATTTCCTACTAAACTCAACTACTCTTCCCAAAGGAACCTAGGAAAAAATCCTGCAAATTAAAGAATTTTCTTGGAAAATGCTTGGGTTTGCCTTTTTTTTAAACACAAGCGTATGGCTGTGGATCTCCTGGCAGGGGCCAGGGTCATATCAATATAGTCCTTCTAAAGGGTAGAAAAAAATACACCTTATGTATGAAAAGACTCAACACAAACCTTTCACATCTACCCCTGACATGTAGTGAAATTGCCTCAATTTGGCTTTTATTATTCAGTTCAAATGATGGTCCCTGAGGTGGACCAAATTTCAAACAAGTCCTGGCTGCGTTTCAAGGGAGCACAAGCCACTTTATAGCTTCAGGTGCAAAAACTCCATGACTTTCTTTTTCATATAAATTTGACAAACTTAGGATGTGACAATTTTTGTCACACTGCAGGACTCTTCTCAATCTCTGCCTGCTCCAAGGCCACTTCTCAGAGAAACTCACCCTGAGCCTTTAGGCTGCCATGATTAACATTCTATTATTTTATTGGACATCAGGACTGATGGATGTTTAAAAATGAAGAATAGATCATCAAGGCAAAAGTTTTCCTTTAGTGATTCTGTTCAGCTGTCTTTTCAACAAAGGCAGTACAGGGAGAGGCAGTAATTTTGCTTTATCAGCCTAAATCTTAATTAAAAATATATAATAAAGGCTTCCTGTTTTGGAACAGAGAGGGGCAAAAGAAAGCCAGAAGTTGTTTCTCTTTATCTGATAGCCATCAGAAATGAAAAATCCCAGTTTACATTCTGGATTTCATCACTTCCATGTAAAACCAACCTGCCATCACTGAGGCTGGCAGAGAAATGCTCTGCAGAAAACAAGTGTTCATCTGGGGAAGGCTCAGGCTCTGTGCTGACCCTCTCATGGGACAGGACATGCTGTTATACATAAGAAAAGCTGCTCTGCAAGCACTGTAGAACCTTGAAAATCAGGCTGCCCTGTTCTTTGAGAGGATGCTAAGCAATTTTTTCTCCCAAACTTGAAGGACTGGGCTAAGCAGGGCTCCTCAGTGGTCTACAAGTCCATCAGCCCTGAGGACACCTGGGAGTGCTGGAGCAGCCAAAAGTATTTGTCAGCCTGGGGAGTCCGGTGCAAAGTGCAAATGCACTTTGGTTTCCTCCTGCCATGAATGACCTGCTGAGAGGCAGCAGCTGCCTGGGATCCGCTCCTGCTGGCAGAGCATGCCACAGGTGGCACCATCTGTGCCACCAAGTCCAACCCAAACAGCTCATTCCCAGCTGCAGGGAAGGGCCGGGAATGTGATAGTGACTCCCAGGCGGGGTGGAGGGTGGCTCACACACTGGCTCCCTTGTGGAGGAGGAACGGTCAATAATTAGCACCTGTAGGCAACTCCCAGCCCTGGCAATAAACACAAATATGTCTCCTGGCATGGCCTTCTAGGAAAATATAAGCTGAAAAAGGCCCCTGTGCCAGAGACATTCCACTGTGTGTGTCCCACTGCCGCACACCAGCTGCTCGCTGTGGGTGCGTGTGCTGCAGGACCAGAAAACTGAGCCTGCTGTATCAGGAGGAAGGAGAATCTTTTCCCCTCCGCTGTTTTCACATATTTAATGGCACTTATAGACTTCAGAGGTACTCTCATCTCCAGATTTTCAACCATGAGTAAAGGAAAGATGTGATTTACGCTATGATTTTTTGTAATGTATGTTTAATTTGTCCAGCTACTTCAATAAGGGGCTGACCAGAGGTCCACAAGTGGCACACTTTTCCACCTCCCTCTCACCTACGGCCATTCAAAAGCACTCATATTGCTGCAATATAGATGTTATGGCATGAGGAGCAACAGATGTGCAGCAGCAAAAAAAAAAGATGGTAGCAGTCTGAGACATTAAAAGAAACCTCTCATAATTGGCATGGAATCTTCTCTGATGCCCAGAAACCACCAGTTTGTGGGATTTAGGAAAGATCTTGACCATGAGAAATGTCATCACAGTGGACAGTCCAGGAATGAAGGGCAAGAGGTTGCTTTGCTGATGAAAACCCATCACACCCCATACCCATAGGAACATTTAAGGCGGTGTGGCCATCACCAGACTCCAAGAGGATACATCAGGCAAAAGGAAGAGACACCTACACCTTCTGCCACTGTCACTCCAAAGAATGAAGTCTGGATGTGGGAAGATCCCAGTCTCCACTCATCCCAACAAGGGGGTCTGTCAGAGGGGCTGGTGCTGCCACCGGCACAGCTGCAGGCACATCAGGCCCAAAGACAATAAACAAAAGGACTTCGCTCTCAGAGCCGGGACTGGGCACAGGGTTATGTGATTTTTGGAAGCCTTGCAGAAAGTTGTGTGTGACAGATGGAATTAAAAATCCCTTCACATTGCACGGATGCCCTGGTGCTACGAGGCAGCTCTTGCTAAGCACTCTGCTAGGTAGCTACCTGCTGTGCAGAGAGATCTAATCAGTGCCTAACATCTCCAAAGGAAACAGCACTGAACAGTTCCATTGTTTGAATTTTTTTGCTCTGGGCTCACAAAATTCTGGTGCTCACTCTCTCGAGTGTGAAAACTGAATATAAAGCAGGTCGGACCCAGCTGTGGCTTAGCAGGCAGTGTGAGCTGCCCATCAGTGATGGGCTTGCATATAAACCACTTGGCAGAGCTTCCAGGACAAGTCAATTCCTGAAAGGAGAAGCAGCAAATACATATGAAACACACTGTTCTTGCACCAATAAGCACTAAGGCTAAATGTCTGCCTGTCAGGTAAGTCATAAAGCATTGACTATTGAAAAGCCTTCTGCTTCTGAGCACTCATATCTGAACCCTTGCTTTGCTGAAATTCATCTCCTTGATCAAAATACTCTCCGGGGCTCAGCAGCTGAGATGTCCCGTGGCAGAGTGACTATTGGTCACAGTTTAGCTGAAATTCCTGCTTGCCTTCCTGCTGTGCCAGTTTGGACCCCAGTTTCACCTTCAACTGGCCTGGGTAAGGGACTGACTCCTTCTATGTATTTTCCCATATAAAAAGAGCATTTGTATTCTTTCAACCAGTGTGACTTTTGGTTTAGATTCAGGGGGAAAAGCAAACTTTTCCTAACAGGGGCAAAGAGCGTGTCACCTCCATAATGTGCTACATAAACAGAATTTTCCTTCGGGCAAGCAGGACCCACCTGAAATACAGAGGAGCAATGCTGAGCAAACACACTTATGAGGTATGATGGAGCTACTGAGGGCTGCCCAGTAGGCAATGCCTGCACTCCAGTGACTCCCTCATCTGCTTTAAGTACCAGAAAAGTCCATGTGGACAGGCATGTGTTGGCTCAAGCTGTGACCATGCACCTGCTCTAATTTCTGGACGTTCAGAGGATATTCCTCAGCACTTCTTCTTTGATATAATATGGGTACAAAAAGAAAGTTTTAACATCTTAATTCTTTCCACTGTGACTTTTTTTTCACTCATCGTCCTTATTACCCAGGATGGAGTTAGTTTGGTTAGGTTCTTATCTTCAACAGCCTTATCAAGCTCAGAGCTGGCAAGAAATATATTTTGAAGAGTAAATAAGTTGTGAAAGAAACTATAGGAAACATCATGTTGTCCTGAGGAAAACAAGAGGAGCAGTGCAGTTTTAGCATGTTGAGTTTCATTTAAACTATTTGGTACTTTGGAATCAGATAAATTAGAGTGAATATGGAACTGGCCCGAGGATCTGAGACGGCAAATTTCCTAAATAAAGAATGGTGACCTTAATGGTTTATAAAAACCTCCAATGCACTTTTGTATCTTCTCTTTTTCACTTATTGCTGTGATTAATGCTGTGCCATTGCTGTGGTCCAGATAATAACCACATCAGGAGGACATCCTTTATTCATTTACAAATAGACATGACCCGTGAAGCTTCTGAGAAAACATCCCTGGGTCACGGTCAGTTTTCTCCCATACTTCCAGCACAAGCATCTTCCCCCTGCCAAGGAAGGATTGCTTTCCCAGGAAGGAGGTGACTGCCTCAGTGACCATCATGACTCTGCAGGTGTTTCATGCCATAGTCCATGGTCTATCCAGAATGATGCAAAGGCACAGAAAAAGCAACCAGCCCTGCTGCTCACAGAGAACTCAATGCTAATTCATGATTCCACCTGGGCTGAAGACTTAAATTTCATTATGTGCTTTATAAACTTCAGAGTTTTAGGAATAACATATAATATTACTGGCTCAGAATGAATTTCCATCTAAAGGCAAAGTTCTGAAAGGGATATATTAAATCCGAGGAAACTCTGCTTCAAAAGCTCCACGCACTTCTGAACATAATATCCCAAAGTCATGCTCCAAAGTTAAAATTTGATAAAAACTGGAAATTACTTGGCATCTCAGCATATTTGGAGATACTGAGTAATAAAATGGATAAGATCTGTGCCAAGAATAAGATGAATTTTCACCATTTGTTTAAATATTTAAACTGTACAGAATGAGAAAGGCCTGCTCAATATTTTTGAATGTGGCTGGTTGTTAGTGTTGTTAGTTCATATGTCTCTATCTCTTTCTCCATATTTTTTCTCTCTGAGTTCAGTGTAACTGACTGAAACATGATCTCCTGCTAAAATCAAGGTTTAAGAGTACAGCCAGAAACATTCGTGTAGAAGACAATTTTAATGGTTTTCATGAGTCTGTCAACCATCAGAAATCTTCCCCATTACCAAGTTCAGAAGAGATTTGTTATTTTTAAGACATTAGGTATTGTACTCTTCTGTTGTTATCCACAACTCAACAGGCAATTGCTTCTTTCACCAGTACAACCAAGAGAATCCTTTATGCAATTTCACTCCTCAGAATAAAATATCCCTAAGATCTGTCTTTTGGCATTTTTTTGCTGGTGTGTTGGTTTTTTCATGTCCAGTCCTCTCTAGGGTGATAAATACCCAAGATTATTGCAAAGCAGGGAGAAAAATATGTTTGCTTCTAGTTGTTTTTGAGGGGGACCCTGCAATTGGAAGGGTGAACATTGATTGACTTTGTTCTAAAGGCCACAAAGAAAGAAACACGATGCTGATTTTTTACGAAGCCTGCAAACTGCATTATCTGAAATAAAAAGTTCTGCCTGAAACAAAATGTGGTTTCTTTGGAAATGCCTGCTGAAAATTAGATGCTAAGAAGATGTCAATTAGATGTGTTGGGCAAGGTCTTTTCCTAAGGCCACTTCAGCTAATGAAGGCAACCATGTATTTTAATTGCCACCCTGGGGAAAGGAAAAAACATCTTTAGCTCATCAGCATGCAACAAGAGTAATTAGTGAGTTAGAAATAGGTGTGGCAGGGAAACAAAACAGTGGGCTGACAGAAGGATTTGTACATCAGTAATATAGATAATTTGGAGGAAATCTGGAGGTTTACCAATGATTTTGAAACACACTATGCAAAAATAATTGTGTTCCTACTCTGTCAGTTAACCCTGAGGTGTACACACAGCAGACAGACCTCTAATTCAATTTTCAGAAGGAGGTTGAAGGAAGGAAGAAACTTGATTCCCTGGTCAGAGGAGCAGTTTGGGATGTGACCAGTCTTGCCAGAGCCTAGGCACCTCTTCCTCCTCAGATCTTGGACATGGTTGAGTTATTCAGATCCTTAATATCTCAGTTTACTTTTATCCGTAAAGGAAGTGAATTGTATTTAGGTGTCACCTCTGTAGCACCCCACTGGTTTATAAAACACCTCTGAAGAATAGATGTGAAGAATGGTTTCTAGCAGGGAACCTAAAATTCTAGAAGACAAAAAGAAGATAGTACTCAGAGCCTTAACAAGACTGCCAGCAGACTCACACGATGTTGCCATCACTCAGGAGATTTCAGTCTTTGATTTTTGACATTACTGTTCACAATCAGCTGATCTAATGAAGTCTCTTTCCTCTTCTGTGCTATTTGCAGTGCCATTGAAGAGCCATTGGCATAAAAATCCACCTCCAATTTACTGCAGGAGTGGAGACAGATGCATTTTATTAGGAGTTTGTACCGCTCTGCAGAGATGAGAAAATATTTATAGATAGTTCAGCTGACCTTTTAAAGTGGCATGATTTGATTGCCATTGAATAATTATTATGAAAATATTTGCAAGGTTTTGTTACCTACCTTCCCCTCTTTTTAGAAGATGTCTTTCTGGAAAAGATTTTCTGAAAAAAAATGGGGCGTAATGTAATACATGGCTATAACATAGATTGTTAATTTTTAGTGTAGCTGAATCACAGCATGCTTTGATTGAGAGGAGCCAACACAAACATGCAAAATATGTGCCTCTTTGAACAGGATACACCACATCCTGCATTTGGTAGCCAAAGGTTCCAGTTTGCATCACAAATGTAGTCCAAGATCTCTCTCTCCTTGAGGTATGTACCTCTGAAAGTGCCAAATCTGCAAGACACATTGCATTTTTTTTTTTAATTTCTTTCTTTAATTCTTTCCCCTTTTTAAAAAAAAAGAAAGAAAAAAAAAAGAAAAGAGAGTTTAATCATTTGCTTGTTTGGGTTTAGTAGAGACTCAGCAGGTGATTGAAAGAAAGGAGTTGTCAGGAGGGACTTTGATTAATCAGAGACTTGATCGTTTGATTAATCGTCCCAGAAAGAGCTGACTGCAGCAAAAGTGCCCCAGCCAGCATGTAAACACATCGAAAGAACATTTTCAAAATACGTAAAGACAAATTGCAGTTCAAAGCTACTCTTGCTGGCCTGTTGATTTGACTGCTAGAAACAAAAACCTTTCTGCCTGGCTGATAGAAACCAGACGTTCCACGGGAGGAAACAATCGACTCCAGGTCCTTTCAAATTTTGAATAAAAAGAGCTTGACATTTTCTTTTTTAATTGAATTTTTTGTCTTCTCATTCTTGTTTACAGTAATAAATTACAGTCTTTAGTCTTTTTATAAGGAAAGTTAAGTTTCCTCTCATTTTCAAGCAATTTATAACACATGTTTAAGACCTTCAGTTGCACAGAACATCCCAGCAAAGCATAAATTATGTCAGTGAGGTAGCAAACAAAACATCAAGCTATGCATCACCCAACCATCATCACATTTTACCTGCCACTTAATGGTACCCAGTAGGAAACCTTGAGTTGGAAAAATGCTCCAAATTGCCTAGCAATCGCTTCATGAAGGGGGGAAAAATGAGATTTGAGAATTCAGATGACTCCCAAGCTAGTGGAGATTGTAAAAACACTTTCTTGTCATGGAAGCACATGGTGAGCTGGCTGCATGGTGCACATAAGCCCTTCACAATGTTTCTTCTCAAGTTCAGGAAAGCCCAAGACCAGTCCTGTTGAGAATGGTCCTCGAGGAAAGCCAGTAAAAAGCAGAATTAGTATTTTGCAGGAAATTTGGGGAGGTCAGGAAACAGTTTCCTTTCCAAAAATAAAACTTTCCTACAGATTGTGCAAAACAGAGAATATGGGGAGAAAATTGAATGTTTCCAATGTTGAAGCCAAAACCGAAGGCTTTGGTCTTCAACCCACACTACCTGGGGAAATCCCTGATTCAGAGGTGCCCTACCCTCACTGGAAACAAAGTATCTCAGCAGCCACCAGCTCAATTCCTTCAGAATCCAACGACTGTAAATGGCTGAACCACTGCATTGATCACAGGGCTCACTCAGCCCTGGGCGAATCATGTCATGTTTTCCCATCATCAGCAACGCGAGAAATAATCTTAAGGAAAAGATTGATTCAAGTCAAATCAAAATGTAGACCACTTCATTTTTAACATGCACACCTGCAACCTCCCAGGCCCACCACCAGCAGCCCAGCAACAATTCTTAGTCAACTGAAAGCATTTGGCCCAAAAAGGAACAGATTCTGATTGAATGAGTTATGTTTTTCAACCCAAAAGAAAACTTACAAAGAAAAGGTAGTGTTACTTAGCACCTGTTTTAAAATACATGTGAATTGTGAGACTAAACATAGCAATGGAAGTTAAAATAATTCCTATGCAAAGAAAGGAATACTTTGACACTTCCAAAGTGTTTCATTTTCCAAAATTCTGAAATATTGCATCTTGCCTTTTATATTCCTTCTTATGGCCACCATCCGTTGTTTTGAGGTCCAAAACTTGATTTTTAAGTAGAGTTTGCCTTTCTCAAGCTGTAATTTTTAATACATATACTATTTCAGCAGCAAGGCTCACAGCTATTTTTTTCTCATTTCAGCATAGCAAGTGGGGTACAAGCTGAGAAAATTGTCTTGAAAGTGCAAAAGCACAGTGGAGAAATTTTGGTGAAAACATTTAGAAAAATCTGTGTAAACAATTTGAAAAGAGTCCACACTTTGATAGTCCAATTGCTTATTAATGTTTGCTGAAATATAAATAGACAAAACCCCCTATTCCCAAATGGTTTGCTAACAAAAAAGGAGACAGACTAAAAAGTATTGGATGCTTTTGTCATAATTGTTTTGGAATACATATTTTTGCTTTAGTTTGCTTTATTTTGCTGTACCTTATCTTCAGCATGTTTTATTTATCATTAATTAACCCATCTTTGTCAAAGACCTTGAATCTCAATCCTGAATTCTAGCAAAGCACCACAGAGAGCTAAAATTACCAGCATCTCCTCCCTTCAGCTACAGAGCCAAGAGATGAAGATCTACGTTATCTCTTACAACTTCCTTAGTGGCAATAGAAATCCAAAGGCTATTCCTCCCCTCTTGTATATATCAATTGTAAGTCCTTTGTATTCCTTCTCATTCCCTATCCAGCCGTATTTTAATTAATGAAATCAAAAGACCATCTACTAAAATAAACCAGATTTAACGAGGGAAGAAAGTCAAAACAAACAGGCACTGTTTACTTCCTTTGCACTGATTTGCCAAGAAATGAGCTCCCCATCCAACATTATCGATTCCTGTCAGCAATATTAACCTCTCAGAGCAGCAAGAAGAGTAGCATCTGGATTGAACGGATGAGGGGGACAGACACTTCCAAAGTGGAAGGCAATGTGATATTTCTGCACACCTTGGTGGATGTCCTCATCCCCATAAGTAGTGTTCATGTCTTGTTGATCAATCCTGCAGATGGATAAGTGACATTGACAGTCCAACATTTGGTTGTGGCTCTCTGTGGAGAGGAGATGGGCACTGCCATGTGCCTGGTGTGTCCTCCAGAAAGAGTACTTCCCAGCCACCTGTGTAGTTCCTGGCTCCTAACACTGAAGGATGTGGTACCATATCATCAGAAGTTATTTCAGCTGTCACCTAGTGCTGACAACCTTCTTAGTGTGAAAGAGCTTGGAACTGGTGGCCATCACACCAAAATATGCCAGCTGTTCATGTGATTGAGTTTGTAAGGGAAGGAGGCATCACACTGTCCTTAGAGCAGGTGAAAGCAGGCAGAAACATCTGTCTAATCTGAGAATCATCTTCACTAGTTACAGCTCTGTCTTTTGGAATATTTTATGTGAAAGATTTTGTTACTGAAAGAGCAGTTTTCCCAAACCCAAAAGATTCAGTCCAAAAGCATAATTTTCAATCATTAGATCTTTTCTTTCACAGAAAAGGCTTTTAAAACAAAAACAAATTTGAGTCTACATAAGCTTTGGGGTTTGGAAAATGGAAGTGTTACAAGCTTTTCCCCCATTTCTTTAATTGCTGGCTGTTCCTTTTTCATCCCTGCCCCACCTTCCATTCCCCACTGAATGCACTGACAGGCTGTTTGTCTGATGGGATTGTCGTTTTCCTTTTCCTTTGACATCTTCACAGTATTTGTCTGACTTCTGCAACACGCAGGGCAGCCGTGAGAATCCCTGCAGGACCCACCTCTGGCTGTAGTACCACTCTGGGAAACAGAAGCAACTTGAAGATCTGCAATTTTTCTTCGTAAAACCCTGTTTTCCTCCTTTTCAACTGGCTTTGAAACCATTTATGTGCAGATTTTGCAACACTGCTGGATTTCAGCAGCGCCCTTTGTTATCCCCCTGCTTGCCGACAAACAAAGAGGGAACTGGATGGCTCCTGCAAGCCGGAGTGGGATGTTGGCTCCCCATTCACTGCTTCAGATCTGAAGCCGCTAACAATGAACAATGGTGACACACTGGCTCCCTGTTGCTTTTGTGCTCCATGTAGTGTGTGAATGGGGCCAAGGGCATGGACATGGCTCTGGGACAGAGTATTTTGGTTTCCTGCCTTTTTTGTCCAGCGCAGAGCAGAAGCCAGAGTATCCACAGGGGTATTCCCTTGCTACACTTGGTGGCATCTGCCCCTCAGGGGCTATTTTGTCTCTGAGAATAGACAGAGCGAACTAAACAGAGCCCAAGGAATAGAGTGATGTGCATATGTCCCATTAACTCCATCCCACATGACCAGCTCCCTTCTGCTGACAAACAGCAGCTCAGTGCCACTCCTGCAGCATCTCAGTCTCTGCACCTCATTCTCCAGGAGCCACAGATGACCAGAGAATGATCCTGGCCTCTGGACATGAATTTAGTGACTTCAGTGTTGCTTTTGGGAGTAAATATCCTGTCAGTCAAGCCACTGGCAGCTGCTCAGCGTCCAAACAGGTAGACAGGCATTACGGTGGCAGACTCAGAGGTGGCCTTGTCCCTTGGGGTTAAAACCTATTGTCTGACCTAAAGTCTGAATATTTGCAGCCCTGTGGATAAACACAGGACTGCCCAGAGCCCAGGTTTAAATCCATGCTCACGTGCAGAATAAATAAAGAATTAAATGTGCTGCATAAATAAATAAATACAAATGTTAAGCAGCACGGAACCAAACACAGCCTTCTCTGTGTCCTCCCTCTGGAGGGGCCTCGGTGCAGGAACCCCGTCTCAGCTCCACTCCAGGCTGCTGCAATCAAAGCCAAAATGCCAACATGCTCTTTTATCCCCTTTTTCTCAGATCTGGTCCTAAATTCTCACTTTATGTGGCTGACAGAGGTCAGCAGAAATAGCACAAATCCAGGTGTCATGCGTTTGTGCAAGTGAAGCCAACTAGGACAGTCCTCTCATTTCATTAGTCCAAGGTGTTGGTAAAATTATAACAAAAAATGCTGACTCTCTTACCCTGATTTTTTTTCCAGACTGTAAGACACATAGTGATTTCTCTGGGTTTCTTACCCCATGTTCACAGAGATGTTTTTTCTTCACTGTTTTTTTATTTCTGCACTTTCCATTTTTGTTTTCACTCCCTTGAGACCCAGACAGGGTGTCAGCTACAAATTTTATGTATTTTAAAATTTATTTATAATGTATATAATGTTATATATTATATACATTTATATAGATATATATATAAAAAGAAATATATATATATCTTTTCAGTAATGCCTTTCAAAAAGAAGTGTTCTCCCAAAAACTACAACAAGTGAGGAACTAGACCAACCCAAACCCCCTCTCTGATCTCACACCAGGAATCCAGATCTATCTCCAAAGACTTCTTAGTTCAGGCCTTCTTGTTCACTGGTGACCAGCAGAACCTCAAGATGTTTTTCAACAGGGAGTTGGACCAAGCTGTTCCTGGGCTATACAGACTTTGACCTCAGTTATCTCAGCTGAGGATTTGGCACACAGGTTTAGTAGCCATAGCCCCAACCATCCCCTCATTGCCCTGTAGTGTGACACTTCACCAACGTGGTGTAAGCAGGGGAGTCACACAGTCATAGGACTGATTCCTAGCCATCCAAGTGATGTGAAATATGGCTCACACTCAAGTCTAGTCTAGAAAACTGGTACAGAGAATGGTATTTCCAAATGGTAAAGGGAGCTGGAGTTTTAGTTATTCTCTAGTCCTGTGCAAATGTCACCCTCACACTCTGGTCATAGCACAGTTGTTCTCCAAAGACAATAGGGCTGAGGGTAGCCCTCCAACAAACTCTGCAAATGCCCCATGGCCAGGAGAGACAGTTGTGCCTTTGGAGACGTATCTGAGGGTCTCTGGAGTCATGGGAAAGCCATGCTGTCTCTGCTTGTCCCGCCACATAGCTCTAGTATCCCAAAATCCTCACCACACAGGCGCCACTGGGGGACCTCTTTAGTTTGCATGAAGACATTTGTGGATTTCAGCTGAGGAATTCTGGTTTTCAACCATTTGGAGGATGATTTTTGCAGCAATTAGCTATCAGATCTGTCTCCATTCCCCTAACTGCCTATGAATTTCACAGTGAGCAACACGAAAGCCATTAGTGGTCAGAGAGTCACAGAAGATTCAGAACACATTTCCTATTAAAAGAATTATTAACTAAGTTTTTTTCATGGTGACATCCAAACTCCACTAACTGCTTCCCAAATATTCCAGAAGGGGATTATGTCTGTTTGGAGGCAGTCTAATTTCAGGGGTGCAATATTTCACAGTTAGGGGGGGGATTTACATCTTATGCACAGACTTTAGTAAAACTTGATAACAATTGAATAAGACAAACTTCCTACTAAGTGCAAAGCAGCACACAAGGACCACAAATGATACAAGATCCCATGTCTCTATGGAAATAAGTGAGCCCTTCCGAGGGTGCCACATGGACACTGTATGGCTTCCAGTGTACCCAGTTATGATGTGCACTGTGAGCAACATATGGAGGGGACTGGAAAGGCCAAACTTCCTCACTGTAGCAGGGTCCATTTAGTGATTTCATAACTCCAGCTGGACCTCTTTTGGCAAGGGAGAGGATTTTTATGAGGGAAAATGCTATAACTCTGCTGTCACTAAAGGCCATTAGACACCATGTGGCATGTTCATGATATCACCAGTGTGCACCAGTTTTAAAACCAGAGGTTTTAGCCATAAAGCTGCCACGCAGCAAAATCACATATGAGAGCAATGCTGAACTTTTAACAGTGAAACATCCCTTTGAAAACCCTTCCTCTTCCTGTTCCTTCTCAACCCCAAAGCTTTGGAGAGATAGAGAAGGGGAAAATGAAGGGTGTATGCTTCAAAGTGCTGTGATAAACATCCCAGGATTAAAACAAAGCCAAACTTTGTGTCCCGTTTCTGAGCAGAAACAGCTGTCACTCAGCAAAAGCGTTTGCTTAATGATGAGGGAGCCAAAAAAAACCCCACTTCTTTAAATAAAGAGAGTGTATCTGTTTCATAATGCTCATTTTGCCCTGCCCTAAGTTAAAAATCAGGAGGAATCGGTGCAACCTGCCAGGTAGGAGTCAGAGATGAAAACCTAGCAGGGTAAGTGTGAGCCATGCAGCCATAAATTGCTTGCCCTAACTGCTTGTGACAATCAGTAGCAGACAAAAGTTATATATCTCTGGCAAATGTTTCTCCAGTACACAGCTTTCTGTTCTGCTTTGGTTACTGTGGTCTTTCTCTCCACCTTCTTGCAAAGTTTTTCCTTGTGTATCGGGTAAATGTTGGAGGCTGGGAGGAGAGGGGAGCAGGCCAGGCCACTGAAACTCTCTGACATGGACTATAACAAACTAAGGCAAAACATAAGAAGCCTCAGGAGACTCAGAGCTCCACGAGGCAGAGATTTTGTGCATTGATACCTGCAGACAAAATCCTGATTGTAGACACCAGTTCAGTGCCAGAACGCTTTTCCGCTAGGAGACTTCAAATTTATGCTTCTAGTAGGGTTGAGAAGTTCACAGAAAGGTCGTATTCATCTGCTTCTCTGCACTGTAATGCAATACCTCTCCCAGTGATTTTAATTAGGACCCTCACAATTAATTTGCTTCCCCATCACATTTGTATTTTTACTTCTTGTCACAAGTGAAGAAATGTTGTTGCAGTCTTTGCCTTCTCTACCAAAGAAAAAATGAAGACTCATTACTTTTGTCAATGATAAAGGTTAATTCACCCTACTCCTGCTACACACTGGGCGTTTTCAGGCAGATTGATGATAACTGCTCATTTCAGTTGGCTGCACATTGCCCAAGAATCTTTGATTTTGGAAGTTTTACCTTGTTACCCCACTGCCTGATATTGGAGTTCCAACCAGCAGGCTACGTGTGTGCAGAACAAACTTTGCACAGGCCAAGGTGTGAGTAGGTAAGGGAGAGCAGGGGGGAGAGGGAAGAACAATTTTACAATATTTATATAATTTCTGTGGTGCTGCAGCTGAAAAGGATGAGCAGTGATGTTCATATTTCCCACTGAAGAGGCTGCACAGTTAAGTTTTACTCAACTCCTAATGAGTAAAAACTGGAATATTTGCAGCTTGGAGTATAGAGTTACTGTGATTGAGAAACTCTCTTCTAGTAATGAAATATATGGAGGGAAGATATTTCTTGCCTATTTTGCTGGGTGCAGAGCAAAAATATCCAGCTCCTAAAATGCATTCAGGGTTTTTTTTCTGCTTCTACACAAACACCATCTTCTAAATTGTTCACTTTTCTCAGTGTATGTGTCTGTACAATGAAAATGGTTGAGAATATTGCAGCCTTAAATTAGCAGAATAGTTTCAAAACAATTTTTAGATTCATTCACAAACTGCTTTTGTACTATCACCCTGATATATAGGCCATATGCCAATGGATTTCAAGGAGATTTTAGATAAACCCCATGTGCAGGACAAATAGAGAGGTTTTTTGCTCTTACTGCTTTGAATGGACAGGTCACCACTTTAGAATTCAGAGACATGTGCATAAATTTGTCTGGCAGCATCCAGAGGCCTCCTGAGTTCACAGATAGGATTTAGGAACTGCCCATGTGGTGGTGGTGGCCTGCCAAAGTCCTCTGTGAGTTTCTAAAGAGAGAAGGAGCTTTGAATCATTTAAAATTGAGCTGACACAATGTTGTCACATTATAGTTTTTCATCACTTTGTCCTGCCCTGTAAAAGCCTTACTCAGGTTTCTTTCCTTCTCCCAGATGAGTAATGTTGAGCTTTACAGAATGCTTTGGATGGGGAACAAGACATCGTCAAAATTATGTGAAGCATGATCCAAAATGTCCGAAACATGGGGGTAGAAAAAATAATCCCTTGTCTTGCGTAAGCACTGGATTCATTCATCTGTTGAGGATTCATAAAAGGCATGAGCAGGCTGGACACCAGGCAGCTTTTCGGCCCTCTGCGTCTACGATGGGGATTTGCCCATGTGAAATCATACAGAACTCCTGAGAGTTTTCCACGAGGTCACTTCAGAGCTGTCCTCACTGAATTAGGAGGATGTGTGAATTTTAACACTGGCAGTGTACACCTAATTGTGTTAAACATGGAACATCCTTAACCCTTTCTGGTAAAGAGATGCTTCTACACTGGGCAATGAAGCAAGGAATGGCCATGCCTGACTGCTGCTATCGCAACAAGGCCAGGTTGTTTGGTGTGGAACAATCCCTAAGGACAAGAAGGAACCACATATTAAGTCATAGTGATTGAGGTTTTTAACACCATATATTTCCATATTTCAGGAATCCAAGGAAGGGAAAGGGACTGAATATGAGCAACTTCCTAATCAATTTATACAGATGATAAAAAGGAATACCTGCTGTCACATTAACATTCAGAACCATAGAATCCTTTAGGTTGGAAAAGATCTCTAAGACAATTGAGTCCAACCATATTTTGGACTATTTCCATACTAGTCCTAGTAAGAAGTCCATAGTTAAGATTTTGGTGGTGGAGGGGAGCAGACTGCAGTCACTGCCCAGCACAACTCCTGTAGGCCAGCTGATACCAGCCTTCTCAACCTGAAACTGGAATTACTCAGTCAGCAGCAGAGGCAGTGAGTGCAGACAGATGTTTGGCCTTCAGGATGAAAGCTGACTCCTGCTCCTTTGGACCAACTCTTACCCATTGCTTCACCTGTGTGCGCTGCTGCATGTGTCTTCAAAGTTTTCTCCAGATTTGGCTCTTTTATTGTATCCTGCTCTAGAGGCTCTTAAAAGGTATTGCCCCCGAGAGGTATCCACTGCCAGAAATACAACAAATTAGCAGACAAAAATCCAGGTGTCAGTGCAGAAAACAAAAGAAAGCACCAAAGAAAACAAAAGGGAGCACTGTGACCGAAGCCAAGCCAGCCCTACCTCGAAGCAGGGGATGCAAAAAGAGTTCATATATGTTGATGTTGTTACTCCTACTGATAAATATCAGAGGCCAAACACAAGTACCAGCTGTTGCAGAGGCTAGTTTGCAGCACAGTCCTTCATATACTTTCAGGATACACTTTATTGCCTCTGACTAAATATATTTTCAACCGTTACCTCAATAAGAATTTTTAGAGAAGTCTGTGTTCAGTGCTTGCCTGTCATGGCAATACATATAATCCCTACTGATGTAAGTGCTAAGGTTTGGCATCTCCTAATGGGGTGCCCATAACTGTTGTGCCATCTTCATCACAGGTCTCACAGCTGCAGACCAAGAACAAAGTGAATTTGAGGGGCTAGTTTGGCCTACAGCAGGAGCCTGAAGGGGTACATGACCTCTACAGAAGCAAAATGGGGTGCTCTGACACAGAGTAAAGACAATGAGATGGAAAGAACATGATTATGTAAAAAAAACCCGTTGAAGATCAACATTCCCAAAGTAAAACCCCATTTGGAGGACCCAATGGTCCTCAATCAAATGCCAATCAACAATAAAGACCATTTTCTTGCCCAGGGAAAACTCTGAACTTGTAACCTCCAGGCTCAGCTCGTAAGCAAATGTTTGCACAGAAAGCACAATAACAATTGTTTAAAGGAAAGATGTAGCAATCTGCATGGAACTTTGAGTAGCAGATAAAATTTGTTCCTAACTATTTGTGGTTCACAACACTTCAGATCTATTGTAACCACTTTATGACCATGAAAAATGTCATGTTGTCACTACACTAAGCCCTGCAGTCATATTCTAAAAGCACGATCTGTCACTTGAGCTGAAGAAAAATATCTTGTAAGGTTTGGCACTACAAGATTCATGAAACATATCCTGTCTCGGAAAAGATGGTGACACACACACTCACCAGCCAGTCTACTGCAATATACCAAACAGTCTAAGTATTTTAAGTCTTGTTCTTTTTCAAGCATCCAAGCCTGAAAGAGCACCAACTGAATGGTTCTTCTAAACTGTTTCCTCCCAAAGTAGTATTCAAGCAGCAACAGGAATGTGGCACTCTGACAAATTTTACCCTGATATTGTTATTCACAACAGAATCACTCTGTGTGGCTGAGAGGTGACACTGGACAACAAACAGGGCATTTCGCTACGGGTAGGAAAGTGTCCAAGCAGGGTTTTACTGGTGCAGCAGGAATTGACTGGTTGGCTTTAGTGCCTTCAAAAAGAAGCACAATTTGAGTACAAGGAAAACATGCAAAATTGGAAGGCAAATTAGTCTCAATCCAAATCTAAATTTTTTGGTGTTGGACAAACTCTCTTTCTCTCAAGCATAAGCTTGAGAGAAATTAATGCTGATGGTGCACATTTCTTGTCTCAGAATGTTTCAAATCATTTAGCATGGCTTCAGTGGGAGGGAGCATTAAAATTGTGTAATATTACTGCCTTATCTTGCATTGCCAAACTTCTCTCCTCCTTCAACCTTCATTAAAAGAGCTTCCAAAGACTTGTTTCTTGGAGCACTCCTAATAGCTCTTCCCCACCCGTATTAAAATGCCAAGTTTGGGGAGCTGCTTTAAAGCCCTTCAGGTTGGGAGGTTTGAGGCTCAGCATTTGACGAACAAGCAAACGCAGCAGCATCTCAGGTATTTATTGCTTGGATGGAGAGTTCATTCCTTAGCAAACTCTCATTTGGACATATGCTGCTGAGTAGAAACTTTGAATATATGCCTAAAAACTATAGTGATTTCTGTCCTTGAGTGACTACCAGCACCAACAGTCATCCAGGACCTGGAAACTTTGCAAGCCCTTGAATGACAGCGCAAAGGGGGGAAATACTCTTCTGCTTTTAAACAGATCAAATCAAGTAGTAGCAAACTTAATAGAAGAGCAACTAAGTGCCAATTGTGCACAAGTTCCCTCATGCCCCAGCACTATCTGCATTCAGCACGCACTACCCAACACACCATTTTTGGAAGAGATATGAGTTGATTTCTGGATTTAGGTTTCAAGTCAAACCCCACTGGCACTACGGGACAGATCCCATTGTGTAGATCTGCTGTGGCCCCTGACAGGTCACGTCATCTTTCCTGGAATACACCTCTTTAGAGGAGGGCTCACGCTGGTGCAAACACGCTCCCATTCTGTATGGGCTCAACACAGAACAGCCAAGCTTCTTAGGCAGCAGACGAAAAATAGTAACAAGTACTAAGATTATTCACAAATGTCTGCTCTAGTCTGCATCCTGCATTCAACTAAAGAAAGGCAAAGCTTAGCAGTGAAACAAGGACCGAACACAAGTGAACAATTGTGAAGCTCTCTTGTGAAATACTTTTCTTTAAGTTGCATTACATGCATGATAAACTAAATCAGCTCTGAATTCCTACTCCAACTGGATAGGAGGCAGGGGAGTAATTAAAACAGCATAGAACAGTAGACCATGTCAAGAGTAATCAAAATTTACAAGCTCAATAGATAAAGATTGTTTGTTTTGTTTGTAGAAGCTAAGAGTAAAACTATCAGAGCATTAGAGGACACCAACAAAATTCTCAGCGTTCTCACTTATTTTACAAAAGAGAGCAGCAGCATTATTCAGAACTACCAAATGCACAGAGCTCTGCCCGACCTTCTTGGCAGATGGCCCATTCACCATGAAAAAAACCCACACAAAGATCTCAGTGTACAGAGCCCAGACTGCAATGGTGTGAACTGGAGAAGTGCTAGGGACTGAGCTGGGGAAGGAACCCATAAGACCTGTGGGTCCTTAGGCCATGCTGTAGAAAGAAAACTGTTCAGAGGGACAAATCAGAGCCCGTGAGAATGAGGACTCTCTGTCTCCGTTTAATATATTTGTTCTAAGGCTGAGTTGTACAAACTGTCCCTCCGCTGCCTCTTTGGAGGTGCTGAAGCCAGCCCAGATAAATTAAAGCTAGCAACAGGGCAAAGGGAACATTTTCTGCCTTTATTGCTGTCTTCTATTACACAAATTAAGTCTTATGAAAGACAGCGTCATGCTGAGGATAGAAGATATCAAATGAAGCCAGCCCAAGAAGCAGGATTTTCCTAAAACCAGATTTTTCAGTTCTGAGGTTTAAAAGAACAAGTTTTATTTTGTTGTTTTAATTAAAAATTCCATTTTACTAAGGATTCTTTTTCTTCTAGGGGAAAGTAAAAGCCCAAAATATAAACCAGAAACAAACTGGAGTGGAAGAATACAGAGCAGATCTATTGCATATATTTTTTGTTGCCTGTTTGATTCCTGGTTGTACACTTTTGAGAAAAACCTCTTCCTTATTCTGAGGCAGGTGAAATCAAACAAGTGGGAAGGCACAAAAAAGGTTGGACCTGAAGTAAGAATAATCATGGAAAACAGGTGGTGTTCCTCTCCCAATGTCTTACAGTTGAGAAGACGCTTTTCTGGAAGTGTTCCTTTTGCCATCACAGAATCAGCTGGTCTCCACACCAGGTTAACCACTGAAATCTAGATTTACTACATTGAGGATATCAGCCTAGAAGATCCAAGCTCTCTTTTTAGTCCTAAACTCTATGATTCAGATCAGTAAATGAACTACTTGAGAGGAAAGAGATGCCCCATTCCTGAAAATGCTACCAGGGCCATGATTTTGGCTGGCTCCATTTAACCACCACTGTGTCTGTGTTACAGTAGCACCTAGTGGCCAGGGCTATGAAAACACACAGAAAAGGAAGCATTCCTGCCAAAAAATCTAAATACTGCTAAGCTTAACCAAGAAACAACAGGTGGTCATATGTGACTGCTGCAGCCAGCGCAAGGTAACTCAAGTTGACTCTAAAGGCCTAATTCTCATGTGAAAGTGAGAGTAAAAATAATTTACATCCTGTGCTTGCTGGCTCAAGAGACCTCAGTATAAATGAGAATCCAGTCCTAAATCCTCAATGGGATCCAGGCTTCAAGAAGGATTTCAGCTCAAGAAGGGGTCTGGGTTCTACTTCGTAATGTGTGAACAGCTGAACGGGCAATTCATATTATTTTAAGAAATGTCATGATGGGTTTGGTATGGTTTTGTTTTTTCCTTTAATAATTGCACCCCACTTATTAAGCTGTAACCAGGGGACCTGTAAAGCCTGTTGAGCTAAGGACAGCACAAATCATCCCACCGGGAACACGAAGTGGAAAACTGAGAATGCAGGAGGAAGAGGTGTTGCTGAAGAGTATGAATCATGCAAGGAGAGCTCCCTCTGGGAAACAACCTGTTGTATCTTTCCTACACAAAACAAAACCAAAAACAAGCAAAAACAAACAAACAAAAAAGAAGGTGGTTCTTTCTTACTGTCAGTACAACTGTCTAATTCAGGCATGCAGAGCCTAAAAGCAAAGTGAAGTCAAGGAGAGCATTAAGACAGGATTGTATCTGATGGCTAAATTTCTCTTTACCTTTTCATTCTTTGGGCAGTGCTGGGGAAATGAATGTCATGTAGAAGCACATGGAAGCAGGTCCTGAAATTCCATCTCTGATCTCCAAAGATGTCTTGCTGAGCAGGAGTAGACTGAAAGATCAGGAAATTTTCCAAGACAGTGCAGAGTTCACTTGACACCATGAGCTCAGTCTATACTTTTGGGTCAGCTCAGGGCTGGAAATCATATTTGGGTCCCACACAGCCTAATTGTCCATACTGACACATTTTGTCTTTCTGTCTGAATGTTGTCCATTCAGCTGACACTTGGCTGGGGAAACCAACCATCTTGTATTCTCTGTTCTCATGGAAGAAAGGAACAGGAGCTCAGAAACAGCTCCAAGAGCAGAATAGCTGTAGCCAGGGATGAGAAGAAAAAGTCCTGCAGAAATTTCCTGACACAGAAAACCAAAAAGAATTGACAACAAGGACTTGAAGAATGAAAAATAGTCAATGTCAAGGGCAGTTCTATCTAGGGGAGAGGGGATGAGCTGGTCTAAGAAGCACACAGCTAATCTGAGTTTTGGGCCTGTAAGAGAGTTATGTAAAATGGACCATCGCTGAGATATCTGGAGAATATATACTCCAGAAATTATTGCAAGAATTTATTCTCTTTTGCTCTGGTTATCTTCTTCTCCAATAAAAAGAAATGGAGAGGAAGAAAACTCCATATTTCTACTAGGAGCTCTTTTTTTAAGATTTTTTTTTATTAGGAATGAAAGAAATGTTCAGAGGGAAAATGAGCTCATTTCTGTCATCTGCTGCCACCATCTGCAAATGCAGCAGCAGCATCTTTGAAATAGTGAATTAAATCCACCCACTTCTCATTTCTGCCTTCCCTCCCTTAGTGGGTGGTATGAGCCAGTAATGGGGACGGTGGCCTGGGAATAAGGACTCAAAAAGGGCCAGTACAGACCCAAGCTCCCCCTCCCATTGCTGTCATCAGTCTGCCCCACCAAATAAATTCATTTTTCCTCTCTTTCTCCTTCAGTAGGTTGGCTAAATTAACTCTTCCTCTGTGCAAGGTTGTTGCGTTACTTTCAAAAGGTGGTGCTGGAGAGAGCTGGTGTCCCAGGGACTCTAGGGAAACAGAGCACAGGAGCAGAGCAGGAGCAGATCCTGTTTGTTCCCTGATGATCAGTGCTTTCTGACACATGAGCTACTCTGCTGCTGAGTGCAGAGCTTGAGAAAGAAAGCCAAGATCACGTAACATTATGAATGTCCAGCCTGGGTTGAATCCCCCAGTAAAGGTTTCAAAACAAATACTAGTAATGTAGCATATTTTTTCATGTCCCACTAGTTCCAGCTAGGACTGTGACCAGATGTGCCAGTTTTAAACAAGAAAGGCTACTCATGCTATTCTTGGCACAGCTTGAAGCAGAAAGTACCACAAATCCCATTTAATATAGTGCCTAAATGCCAGAGACCCATTTGTTCACTTGGTTTTTCAAGCTCATCTGCTTCCAATAACCGTCTGACCTCCAAGGCCAAGTCACAACCCTGACTCCCACCCTTCACAACTGTACCCGTCACTAGTTTTTTCCTTCTGGAAATGGGTTTCTTCCTATGGCTAAAGATTGCCTTGCAAATAAAAGTTTATGGAACGCAGCAAGGTACATCACAATTTAAATTGCATCGCATTTTTAGTAGTGAGATACAGATTCTTCAGGTTTTGGAGGCATGTTGGCATTCCAAATTAGGAAGATAGGCATGGGTGCTACTGACAGATGTTTAGAGAACTGTTCACATAGCTGAAGATAAGGGCCTTACTACCCAAAATATCCATGAAAATAAGAGGAGATACAAGCATATCGAAGTTGCATGGAGAATTCATCCTCTCTTGGATTCACATTATATGAGACTGATTTGCCGGAACTCAGATATTGAGCAAAGCTAATCCCTGTCTCATACTGAGCTCTGGATGATTACAACATGTTACCCTGCAGTCCCATTACCAAGTTCAAATGGGATAAGGTCACTGAAAAAATGGCCATTTCTAGGGAAGACAGCCCTCTGACAGCAACCACTTAGAGCTTGAAAAACTCCCAAGTACTAAATATCTCTTTTTTCCCTTTGTCTTCAACAGTAAATCTTCTTTCTAGACCTCTGCACAAACCAGAATTCCTTGGGAAAGAAAGGGACAGCCAACAGAGGAGGAGCAATAAGTTAGAGACAACATAGGGTAGGTGGAAACATTCAGATCCATGGAGGTGGATGGTTTTCACTTCAGGGTATTGAAGGAGATGGATGATGTCACTGTTAGACCAGTGTTTATTACCTGCAAAAGGTCACAGTGATCGAGGGAAGTCCTTAATGACCAGGAAAAGGGTGAGCAAACATCTGCCCATCTATCGGAGAGGTGGGGGAAAGAATTTCAGGCAGCTGGGTTACATCCAGTCCTGAAACAACCATGGAAGACATCTTCTGGAGTCCATTTCCACACACGGGAAGATCTATAAGATAAATAAAGAATAGTCAACACAGATGATCAATCTGACGATGAACCACCTAGGGAAGATCAGGCTTTACCAGTCTGATTGCCTTATGTGATGGCATGAGTGGCTGTAGAGATGAGGTGAGAGTAGTGCTGTAACATACTTTACTTTTAGGAAGACTTCTGGCCCTATTTCCCACAGTAGTTTCTTTTGTAAGCTGAGGCATTATGTACTGGACAAATGGATCATTGTGTGGGTTGAATATGGGCTGGACAGCTGGACTCAGAGTGTGGCAATCAATGATTCAGCAGTTCATTGCCAGCTGGGAAAAAAATCAGGGTACAGGAGCTGGGCTTGTACAGTCTGGGGAAGAGGAGGCAAAGGGGGAGTCTACATGTCAGACAGTCACCTACAACTACATGAAGGAAGGTTACAATTGTTGTGGAGCCAAACACTTCTAGGTAAGCAGAGGAAGTTAAGAAAAGGTGTAACACGAATTGCAATATGGGAAGCTAAGCTTGAATATTACGAAAACTTTTAATGTAACTAGGTAATTCAGCTCCAAAAAAGGTTACCTAGAGGTGATCTTACATCTTCTTCCATTTTTTTTTTAAGCTGTAGCTCATCTGATCTAGTTTTGATGAAAGTCCTCATCCAGCTGAGAGATTCCCTGCAACCAATTTTTCTATAATTGTGTGATTCAGACAAGTACCTCCACTGAGCAGAGAACTGAGTTAGGAAGCAAGAAAGCAAAAGCTTGTCAGGACAAACCCTGACTCTAACTGCTTATCTATAGCTCAATCTCCCATGCAGAAACAGGACAGGCCATGGGTGCTCCCAGCACAAGTGGAGGACAAGATGGGGAGATAGTCACCTGACTGGTTAATGACTTACTACTCCCTCTCATGACCTCCTTGTCCCTGCAAACCTGGATTTGATAGCTTACTGGAAAGAAATATGTGAAAGGAGCTCCAGTACTACTGACTTGAGATGAATAATACACAAAATGGAGAACCAGGGCCAGACCAGCTTTCATAGTAAATAAAAACAGTTCTTTGTTGTCAAAGGGAGGACTGGGCCCTTGGCAGGGTCTGGTGACAAAGCAAAACTCCATATGTGGGAAGACAGCCATAAGAAGCTGAAAGCATCTGCTCAGATGCGCCTGAGAAATAACCTGGTGTTGTCCTCTGCAAAGGGACCAGTGACCACTCAGGACAGAGCACCCCACTTCCCAAAGAGGCACGTTGTTTTGCTCTGGATGGAGGGGCCACTGAGATGCAAAGCCTTGCACCCATGTGATTTCAATCCCACTTCTGGCACATGTATTTTGTCCTCTGCTGGCAGAGCAGTCACTCAGTGAGCCTGTCTCTGGTTAAGGCCTCCCTTCCCACTCCCCCACCCCCTGCTGTTACTAAGCAGGGCTTTTCTGTTTCGTCTCACTTTGCTTTTATTATGGCAAAGTCCTATAAAACTATCAAGCAGAACTAGCCGAAAAGCAGTGTTTCCAGTGCCTTGAAAATGTAAAGATTTAAATATATATATAAAATTTGGGGTTTGTCCAAATTGAACAGAAACTTTTTCAGTTTTTTTGAAAAGAGAGCAATTTCCAGGAAGCCAGAAGCTCCCCAGACCCTGCTGCAGCCTTCCAATGAAATGCATGTCAAAGCTTTTCAGCTTTAGTGGGCAGCTGCAGAGCTCCCAGCATCCCTGGCCTTGGGGCAAATCCACCAGGTGCATCCGCTCGGGAGCCAGGGACTTGCACACACTATGTTTCTCCTGTCCTGAAAGAGATCTGCCAGGAGTACAGGTGGGTTTCCTCAAGCTTCCTTCCTCAGGCATGGGGAAAGTCTACTGTGCTCAGTGCAGTTCCAGCAAAATAAGTCAGGATTAAGGAATGATGTTTCATGGGAACATTTCTGACCAGTTCGATTCTCTGGGATAAGCCATCAAAGAAGAAACTTGTTGGCTGAAGGAGCATTTTCATTGCAAGGATATCTGGTCCATCTGCAACATGACTTCCCTCACAGGACCGTCCAGTCCCAGTGATCCCTGTTCATTTAAGCTGGCTGCCAACAAATGCTACTGCATGTGGGAATGACAAGACCATGACTACCCCACCAGTGGTGGGGCGGTTACTGGGGTGATGTCAGAGGATGACAATTTCAAACATCCAAACTGCTGCTTTTAAAAGCAGAAGATCCTGGTACCACTTTATGACCTCGTCGGGTGTATGTTCCCTTCACGCACTCAGGCCTGGTGATGAGAACGCCCATAAATTAATAGTTTGGATTACTTTAAAACAGATTCCTCTGAATCAGCCCATATGGATGTGACGAGCTGGTGAAGCATACATCATGCTACAGCTTGGCATCATGCCTGCGTCTCTGTCCCATAAAGTGGGCAGCTTTTAGACCCATTTAATCACACTTAAACAAGCTTTTTATCTGATTTGTTCTGCGTCATAACTCTTCCTCCAAACACTATAAACCACTGTGGCAATACCATGAAGTACAGGCCAGCCACACATTTTAGAGTCATCTGCCTGGCTCTCACAGTTTGCTTAAATCAACATTTCATGACAAATATCTGTTTTCTGCAGATTTTCTTTAAATGTAGCTCTTCTTCCACACACACCCCGCGGCCTTTGAGGAGGCATTTCCATGCCCTAAGTTAATTTTCTCATGGTGAAATCATCAGCCTTTTCAGCCACCACATACTTGTTGAAGTGCCCAGGCTGCAGGTGCAATTCCAAAGCCTCCAGCTGTCTGGAAATGGTGCCTACAGGAACATGTTAGGATTCCCCCTGTCCAAGAGATCCCCAAACATGGCACAGATGGCTTTGAGTAACCTGCTGCTCTGCACAGAAGTTATGGATAAGATGTAGATTGTTTTGTTTTGTGTCTTTCTTTCCATGTTTCAGCCTCTCTGTGCAGCTCAAGTGTCTCAGCTCTCACACAAAGAGATTCCCACTATTTGTTTAGATGCTGTGAGTGATACACAAAAGCCCCATGGTGACGGGTGCAGAGTGGGAAAAATACTTCACATTTATAACCAAACCAAGCAAGCAATTCCATGAGAATATCTGCCATGGGAGCTTCAGAAAGGGACAATGACCCAGACAGATAGGTATTTACAGGCCTTTTACCCTTTGTTTGCATTTAAAAAAACAAACAAAAAACTTCAAACCAACACTGGCAACACTTCCATATTTGTCACACTCTGTTTCACCCTCTGACAAGTCCCAAGAGCAAACCAGGATTAACTGGATGTCCCATCTTGCACCTGAAAGTGTCAGTTCCCTCTGTTCAACAGAAGTTGTCTGTTACAGGACCTCAAGAGTTAAAAATCCCTGATAAGCTTCAACCTCCTGAATGAGAGAGAGAAAGACATCTGCTTTTTGTTTTCACAGCCCAGCATCTGTGTGCTCCAGTTTTGAAAAATCTGCATTCCATATCAACAGAGAGAAGTCCTCATAATATATGCAGTGATACACCAACATATTAAAAGGGTTGTATTTTACTCTAATGAGAGAAATAAGATATCTTTTCATTCACACAAGGAAGGAAGACTTGTTGTAATAAATACCAAATGGGCACCTTTTAATTTCTTTAAGGGCAAGGATATTATGACAGCAAAGACTTTGAATTGTAGCTATTTATTAAACAAATATTTACCAAACAAATATTTACCAAAACAGACGTGGACACTGTAAGAACATCTTGGGAACTAAAGGAAGCAAATTTATTTGAATAAGGTTAACAGGGGGAGAACATGTCTGAACATTTGTTGTGTTTCTGAAGAACTCTTTGCAAAAGGAATCCAAATAGGGCAGATGAAAAGAGCTCATCCTGACAGAAAACTGACCATTAATGGCAGAGGGAGCTGGGATATTCAGTCTTTTTTGAATATCTCAACAAAACCAAGTGACAGCTACAGGATGTAGATTTACCCACATAACTGCTCTCACTGACTGCATGGCAAAAAAATCCAGTCACAACCATGTGAAATCCACAGCTGGGTGCTGTTCTGGTTTTTTGGGGGTTCTTGCTGTTCTGAGAGAGTAGGAACATGAGTCTAACCTTGTCCATTGTCCTAGGGAAATACAATAAAGTCTCCAGTTCTGGCCATCTCTGGCCTGTCTGGAGCATCTCTATCTCCCTGCATCATCAGGTGAGTGAGGTTATGCCCATGGAGGCTACACTAACCTTGCTTGTGCTGCTTTTTCTGTAGCTGTCATCCTTCCCACACTCTCAAAGTAAAACTTTTTATTGGCAGTAGAAGGACCAAAATCTCCAAGAAGAAAGGCAGAAGTGTTTTCATCTACAAACAAATATGATACTGCAAAAGATTTGTGTATATATAAATGGTAGAAGAGCCTACAGGTGAAGAAGAGAGATCAAATAAGAGCAACAGCAATGTAGGAGCGCATGTTCTGTTCTTTGGAAGATTTCCCACTGGGAGAATATAACTTTTAGACAGCAAAAATAGATTGAGATCTTAATTTCTGCTGTAGCGTTAAATGGCTTTTAGCCATTAACTGGGCATTCAGAGAACCAACAAGAAAAATTTGTGTTTGAGGAATGGGAACAAATCAAACAAAGTGGAAATCACCCCACAAGATACCCTGTTCATGCTGCAGATTCTGCACAACTATAGAAAACATGCCAACCTTTCTCTGTAAAACAACATTTGTTCATCTGTTTCAGTATTTAAATAATTTACCTAATGGATACTAATTTATTGATTTCAGAACTATTTATACTGACCCACAAAAGGAAACAATTTAAACCACAAGAAGCCAGCACATTAAAAAGAAAAATAATTTTAGAAATAGTTAAAAATACCAAAATAAGGGAAAAAAGGCAAAGATGAAATTCCAGTTCCACTCTGTGGCATTGTCATGGAGTTCACTACAAAGGCCCATTTAGCCAAAGATTACATTTGCATGGGAGGAAGTCCTCTTTATGCACTGATAATTACTTCAACAATCTATAAAATTAATGGTTAAATGAACCACATTTATAGAGATTATATTTCAGATATTATTTACATTTAACAGAATATCCTTTGTTAGTAATTACTACATTTAAGAACTGTTTGGAACAAAATGGAACACACCCCAGGGAATCTGCTTCAATCCCACAACTGCACCACAGACGTGGATACACATCCCTCGTTCAGTTTGGTGGTGCAGAGCTGCACTGAGGCAGAGGCCTTTCACTGCCCTATGCAATGTTCCTAATACCTGCATCTTGTGCTGCTGCAAAGGGAGGACACAGCAGCCAAGCTCTCTCACCATGGCTGGGAGACTGGAACTGCTCGGAGGATTCAGTGCCACTCACTATTCCTACTTGAACATGTGTGGCACACCCAAAATAAACATCTGGGTAGCTCAGATATGCCAAAGGACACTTCTCTGCCAAACACCAAAAGCTGAGCAAGCCACATCTCCAGCTTCACCTAAGAGATCCAGCACCCTTTTCAGTTTAAAATATTGATTTTTAAGGTGGGTGAGGGTGGGGAAGGGAGAGATCTGGAATGGAGAGTGGGTGGAAGTCAATCTATCTTCTTTTTGAATAGAAAGTTCCAAGCTATTAAGAACTTTTTTTGCTATCTCTTCCCCCATCTGTGATACAGAAGTAAATCTTTGCCTTCCTTAAATCTCTCCCTCTTGACTTATCTCATACATTCCTTCACTTGGAAATCCAGATTCTCATCCATTCCAGGCCTCTTTCCATGCCAGATTCTTTGGGAAGGATTTTCTTGTCTTAGTAAAGAGTTGAATTTTTCTCTTGTTTTCTCTTTGCTTACTTTCCCAGTTCAAATCCACTCCTTCCTATTGGATCTAATAATTACTGTCCTGTTGCCACAATCTGTGTAAGTTCCCATTTGCCTTCTGTTGCATTCAGGTTTCCAACTACCAGGTTTCCATTTCTGCCAAGTTTATTTAGACTCTTTTTATTCTTTATCCATATTATCCCCTCTTTTATTTCAAGTGCAGGCAAGTGTCTCACATGTTATAGATAAATTTCTGTGCATCTGTGTGCCTGAGTTTGTATGAATACAGATGTAGATACAAGCCAAAACTTGTGTTTCCAAGTAAGAAAAAAAGCATGACAATAAATTTCCCCCTTTCACATCCATTCAATACTAACTCCACTTAAAAATCAATAATTTAGGGAATGAATGCATGAATCAACTCCAGTTTCTTCTCATATGATGGACAAGCAGGGAAGGGGAGAAATAAAATTCCTCCTTTCCATATCTGGGCACAAAAAGCCATGGAGAAACATGACTGACATCCCATGCTTTGTCTGAGAACCGCTGAGGGGAATAACACCCCTTCTAATGTCTTCTGTAGCCCAAGATCCCGCTTGGAATGCTAGGACCTGACCCTGCAATGTCCAGATGCCTTTGGAGACCTGCTGGTTCTCCTCACCATGGACAGGATCCTGTGAGCAGGTTACCTTCTCTCCAGTGAGCCCCACTCCAGAAAAACCCCACTCCAGAAAAGTGTCAACTGCATCCTGGACACCAAGATTCCCTTTTAGTCAAAGATGACAAATAGCAGCAGGTAAATTTGTTGCCTTTAATCATTTTTAATAGCACACAAAGCTTTAAAACAGCAGTCAAAGGGAAGAATAATTAAAGACTTAAGTATATATGGGAACTGGGGTACAGTACAACTTTGGGATTTGCCAAAGATATTAATCTCATCTGGCTTCTTTGCTGGAGATTTCCTAGAGGACATACAGTGAATCCAATTGATCTGGACTTCAGAAAAGTGTATCTTACTGGGCCACATGGAAAATGGCTCTTTACAGGAAAAAATAGGAATTTTTACATGTTATGAAAAGTACATGAAGTGTTGATTTGTATGAAAGGAAGCACATTATGTGAAAAGGAAATTCTTCGACTAAAGGGAATTACTCATGGAGCGCTTCAGTGCTGGGTCTTGGGAATGTTGCCGGATATTCTCACTAATGAGTATGGAACGTAATGTAAAAAAAGTGCTAATGAAACTTGCTGATGACCCCAGTTTCAGAAATGCTTCAAACAAAGAGGAGATCAAGAAGATTAACACTAACTGGATCTTGAGAAAAGAAGTCACAGAAAATGCACAGAAATTTGTGGTGCAATGTGTGAGGCAATGTATCACTGCAGCCTCACTGAGGTAGAAAGACTTGGGAGCACTGGATAACACTTCCAGTAGACTGAGGCAAGTGTTAACACTATTGTACTGGAGTGTGTCCAGTTGTATACAAGGAAGGTAAAGTCACAGGGCAACATATGAAAGAAAGGTCTGTGAAATTAGTAGAGAGGGGAGCATTTTCAGGAGCAGAAACCAAAAGATAATGGCCTAAATTGTATCCCAAATCAAAGGTGTTTTTAATGAAACTTTTACATTTAGTGGGTTTAAAGTACCAGAAAATACCAGAAAACCTTGAGGAGCCTCATGCTCTGCTTGGGAATAATAAAGCAAAAGCTCTAACAGCTCCTGTTTTGATCATCAGCCCATCGGTGAAGGACATGACTTTTCCCCCCCTGACACCAGCTTTCAAATGGCATTTTCATAGTCACCTCAACCCAGGTATTCACTGCACATGCCCTGCCTGTCAAAAATGCCCCGGGCTTCAAAGGTGAGAGACAGCTCTGGAATAAGGCAAGCACCACATGGAAAGGATAGACAGGTGGGGAAGTGGGAGGTGTTCTCAGACCTGGTTTCTTAAAGGCCCTGAAAACAGTTTGTGAGAGACCCCAACAACAGGTTGTGTGTCTGAGGCTGTGTGTCTGAGGCTGTGTGTCTGCAGGCAGGTAGGTCATGAAGCATCCAAACATCAAGGTGAACATCAGCAAGGGAGAGTGACAGCAAACATAAGTCCCCCCAAAAGCCATGGAGTACTTTAATACTAGCAGGACGTTAAAATCAAAAGTAAGCAGTGTCATGAAAGGAAGTGGTAAAGCCAAAATTGGGTGAGGTTTCTACATAGAGAACAACATCAAATCCCTGTTTTTCCATGATTTGACATCTTAGAGGGAAACAGATTCTTTTTTCCACTTAAAGTATAAACATTCCCTGCAGTGAACAGTATCCCAGTATCCTGTTGTTATATCCAGTCCAAGAAGTGAAATCAAGGCCCTGGGTCTGTAATTGGGGCCACATGGATGTCCCTGTGCTTGCACTGGAATGTTCTGACTCCTCCAGCCCAGCTACACAGCTCCAGGTGAGAGCTGAGCCGAGGTACCTGAACTGCCACATGGCCCCTTCACCGTGACCCTGGGGAAGTAACGCTGAGTCTTTATATCAGTTCCCATCCACAAACCTGGGGTGACCATTCAGCTTCATCTGCTTAGAAGTCCATCAGGGTAGGAAATGTGTTTTCTAGGTGAATGTGCAAGAGGACCCTGACTTTGGTTAATGCAATTAAGTGTTAAAGTAATTATAAATATAACAGAAAAAGAGCCATATTATATAAATTAATATAATCAAGAATCAGTGGCTCTTCTCCCAAAAGGTTTTTGTTTTTGGAACAGACTAATCACTTTCACATCATAAACAAATAATGGTTTTAATAGATTCCATACTTTGTGGAGCTTTTACAGCTAACATGCAGCAAAGCTCTTGCCCTTCACAGGCTTGCTTTTTTTTTTTTGCCTTTTTTTTGCCTTTTTTTTTAAACAGCAAAACATATTCTGTAGTAAATTAAGTGTGATTCACATGGCATTTTGCATGAACGTGCAGTGGATGTGGCCTATGAAACAAGCTTTGTTAGAATTCTGTAGCCCTTATGTTCCATTTTTGTGCTTATAATTCTCAATATGTTTTTGCTGCAATTTCATATAAGGAACAACAGGGGAGCCTTTCTCTGTCTAATATAACACCTATGAATTCCCACCAATTCAATAACAGATGGGAGGAGTCAGATGCTGCCCTGCCATCCACACAGCCTGTTTGCCTCCACCCTGCTGGAGGGCAGAATAAATGAGAGCAGAAACTAAGCCTCATAAAGGCACATGTAATCTTTCACAGACAAATTCAACTCCTGATGAACCTTTAGGACTCATAAATAAATCTCTGCTTTCCCCAAGTCACCCTGCATTTCCATGTTGTGCTCCTACTCATTCTGGCTTCAAGCAACAGCTGAGGTAGCAATAATCCTCTGCTGCGATAAAGCTTGGAAATTCCCATGACTGAGGTGGCATCACTACCATGGAACTGCCTTATTACTTTTTTTTTTTCTGTATTTAGTATCTCTGCATCTGTTTGAAAAACCCAGTTATCTGCAGAAAGGCTCAGCTTAGAGTAACCCAGTCCAAGTTGGGTGATATTGCTTATCAAGCCTAGAAATTCAAGCTACAGAACCTGTGCTGGCATGAAAAGCCAGCACTTCGAGTCATATGTGCCTAACCTAAAACATACTGCACTGAGAGGCCCAGAGAAAGGTGGTGGAGACAAGATTAATGGTTTCAACTGGGAGTGAAATCCAGTAATGAAGTAGTGACCCATGACACTTGAGAAGCAGTAACAGTTTGTTGACCACAAGAATGATTGCTCAGAGCACCTTCTTAATGTTGTAAATGTGAAAATGATTTACAGCATGACCAACACGGGAAAAAAAGCAAGTTAGCAGGCAGACAGGATTGACATTGGTAATTGTTCCTGACTGCATACATATGTGAAGGTAAGAAAGTAGAAATACTTTTGGTGTGTAGCATGGTAGCAATATATCAAAATTACTAACAGCAAAGGACTCAAGATCCTTGAGCTGAGGTGATCAAAAAACATGCAAACACCATTCATAACACCAAAACAAACAATAAGTCTGAAAGGCTTCACTCTGGATTTCAGTAGGGCTGGTTTGCCTTGGATCTGGAGTTGTGAGAGTATCAGAGCCTTGGAGACAGAGTAAAAACCCAAATGATTAATATCCAGAACAACCCTCAGTGCACAATTGACTCTGCTGCTGAAGAAGAAGTAGGAAGACTCTCAGGGAATTTCGGCAGCATCTGAAAGCATGAGTCTGTTCAGATTTAGCAACGGTGAGATTTAACAGTGGAAGTCAACAGAGAACTAGCAAAATGTTTGAGAAGAACATGACATTTGTCTTTCAGTGAAATTTGCTCACTGGCACACTGCGGGTGGTGAAGCCCAGACTTGCAGTGGCATCTTTTGTGGTCCTGAGAGAAAACATGAACATCAGAATATCTCAGCTTCCTCTTTGCCTGTAAAATAGGAAGACAATTGAGCCTTCTTCCCCCTGGTCTCAGCCGGCCCTGCTGGTAGTTCACTGGGGCAGGGATGGTCTTCTACAGCATGGACCAAGGTCTGACAGTCTCACAGAACAGGATGAAAGCATCTCTTTCACCCCATTGTTTTATGCTGCTGTCAGGGGAGAGAAATAGGATTTGTGCTGCCCAGGTGTAAAGGATCTGTTCTGTGTTGATTTAAAAAGGTTCCCTTTTGGTTTTTTTAGAGAAATGGCTCTGCAGCTTACAAGAGGGTTTGGTGAAATGGTCATGTAAACAGCTAAGGGCTGGAGAATAGTCTCCTTTCCAGCCACTTTTTGTTTCCTTCCTGAACCCATGCTTTTCTTTCCTTTTGTGACTGAACAGAGCAGGGCTGTTCACTGCACCCTGGGGAGACACCAAGCATCCCACTCACACCAGACCCCACCATATTTGGGTTGAAAACTGGGTACAAAGACCCCCAAACCTGGCACTGCTCAGACTTGGTTTCATGCAGCCTTTAGCCAGATCATTATGACCAACACCAACTGATGACAAATGCACAATGACAATAAATAAAGAGGATCTCTGACCTATCACCATGGCTTGCGTTTCTTGTGCCTTGCAGGGCCAACATCTCTATCTCCCTCCCCTGTCTGTCAGTCCCAACAGCCTTGGATTGCCACTCAGCAGTCCCAGCACAGAGCTGCTCTTCTCCCCTCTCCAAAATGAAAGCCAGCGTAGGAGATGTAGAAGTGACAAGAGCACAAGTCATCATGAAGCTGATCAGAAGAAAGAGCAGGACCTTCTTTCAAATGTAATTGTTTTCATGCTTGGCTTTTTCCGGCATCACTCAAGGCCTCTGTTCCACCATCTCCTGTTAAAAGCTGCTTGGTTTTGTTGTTTTTTAGTATGGTCATAACCCCATTTTATATAGAAGGGAAACTGCTGGCTCCCTGTGGCTTTCATGGATATTCATATTGGTGTAATTCAAACAATATGATGACTCAACTTGACATCGTTTCCTGGCTGCAGTGGGGCTTGTGGTAATCAAGGGTTTAAACTTTATTGGGACGTGTGATGGAGGAGAAGCAAACTGGCACACAGCAAACAGCACCACAGAGAGCCCTAATGAAAGCAAACAGTGGACAGGGTGGCTAACTCAGCCCAGCCAAGGACACTTGCTACCCCAGGTCACCTGCCTTCTGGTCAAGTGAGCTACCCAAAAATCTTGCATCTCCATCCAATGAGATGCAAACATGCAAAGGACCACAAGAACGTGCACAGAGACTGAAAACAAACCACCTTCATTTTTACTGCAATGAGCAGGAAGAAAGTAGAGGTACAAATTATCTGTGCTACTGTCACTGTGCCCTGGAAGCTGGCTTTATGTCACCCCAAAGCCAGTTTGAATTTTCGTCTTAATAATTACCAGAGCCTGCGAAAAGTCAGTGTTTTGTTCCAGTGAGCACATGAAGCATTTGAACTCTGGTTTTAATTAAAACAAGAGGTGGAAAGACAACCCAAACTTGAAGAATGAGGGTTGAGAAAAAGAGGTGAATAAAAAGTGGTGTCGTGGCATTTGTGCATGTTTCCAGTTGTAAGCATCTTTACACAAAAGCATGTTTTTCTGCCGGGTGTTTGCACATCCCTGTACATTCACACATCTAAGAGGCAGAGCTGATAGCACAACCTCTTATTTAGCTTGCCAAACATTTCCAATTTTAAAGCCCTGTTTTCAATTGCTAATGACTTCGTTAAACTTAAACCACTTGGGCTTCAATTTTCTATGCCAAGTGTCTGCCTTGGGCTGAATTTTTTGTTATCCCTTCTTTTTTTTAGCTGTCAGCCTATAAAAGGTTCAGCTGATTCATAGAAGATGGCTAGAGAAAATACTGGGGCTTGCAACACAAAAAATCCTAGCATACTTGTCTTGCAAAGTTCTAGAGTCTTCCTGCTGTAAAGAAAGGACTGGAAATGTTCAAATAGTGAAAAGCCTTATCAAATCTGACAGAGCAAAATTGCTCTGAAAAGCCTTTTTATACGCAAGCAAAGCCTCTTACATCTGTGATTCCATCTTTCCTGGACACACTTTAGCCTTTCATCCTCCTGGCCGTGGCAGTACTGTTTGGACCACTCCAACACAGCCCAGCTGCACTCAGATGAGGGGCAGAGAATCTGATTTTCTTCCATCCCAACTCTTCTACGAGCCATCCTCACTTTAATATGCCACCTCTCTCTCTGTATTCCTCATGCTGTATTTTTCATTTTCAACAGGGAGTACAAAGCAACGGAGAGTGTAAAAACTGTCCTTCTTCATAAAACCTATGTGATAGTAAAGATGTGTCATTGCCCCTTCTCCCCCCATGCAGCAGTACCTTCAGGATCCCTGGGGTTTGCCCACTTATTAATATCCCCAACATTCACATCTGTTTCAGATCGGTTTATGTGGATGGGATTTAAAAATAAATATGTTCTCCATTAATGCTGGCCCTTGCCATGCCTACAGTCACTAACAGGCTTACGTATTTTCTGATCAGATCAGATGTTCTCTGTGGTTTGTTTGTCAGATTTTCGGTGTGGTGACTTTCTTCTGGCAAATCATGTCTGAAAAGTAAAACATGTAGGGAGTAGCATGGAGCCACCAACACTGGTTGCTTCAGAGGAAAAAAAACCACAGACATGTATCCTGAAGCTCCACTTCACCTGGATCTACAGCCTCCTGGCCTGATACACAGTTATGCTAAAGGGGAGGTTCACATTCCCCCTTGTATCTCACTCCTGTGAGATGCTGGACATGTGGCAAATGATATTTGTGTACTTCTGGGACTCAGAGAGGTCACAAAAATCATTCATACAGGCAGATGTGGGAGGATTTCAGATTGACAGGACTATAAACAGAGGGTGTGGAGTTCTCAGCAGTCAGGTTTCTTGAAAGGTGAAGGAATCACTGAAATAATCCAGGTTTAACTCCTCTAGCATCTACTTAAAAGATTCAGGAAAAATGCTATGGTTCAGAGGATCATAAAACTGGAGATGCTGTGAAAAGCACAGAAAAGGAGGAAAAGAAAACAGTTTGATATGGCTTCTCAGGTGGTCCTTCCCATACACAGGTTTGGAAATCAAGCTGGACTGGAATGTCAATGTGATGGTTGCTAGTATCAGGTGGGGTTTGGGAGCCTCAAGTCCATATAGCTCAGGAATATTAAAGAGACAAGAGAAGGTAGACATGGGAAAATCAGGAGTCCTGTAGTGGGGCCAGAATCTGGGAGATAGGAAGTGGTTCCAGCAAGGCTGACGTGCTCTTGTCAATGAAGAATAACACATGGGTGAGCCAAAAGACAGAAATACAGGTGCTATACCACTAAAATAAGGATAAAATAACAAAATTTATTCTGCTTTCTGGGGAAAGTGCATCATCTTGTAATGTGTTAAAATTATAAGCTTCCTGTAGTGATTACTTTGAGAGACACAACCACCTCCCTCAACAATCCCTTTCCCAAAGACAATTCCATTTAACTGCTGAGAAGATAAATTTTCTACTAGGAACAAAAAGCCCAAAAACATGTTTTCTGAACAAAAACCCACTGTATTTTGGAGGAAAAGTGGCTGCCCAAAGCCCATCATCCCAGCAAGTTATACACAGCTCCCAGTACAGTAGCAGCAGAATTCAGACGAAGGCAAAGCCATCAACTCCCACCTCATACATTCAAGAGGGCCAGATGAAAACCCAAAGCAGGTTAAGGCACTGAAATACTGTCCGAAAAAGATGTTTTCTTTTTTTTTCTTCAGAGTGAAATCTGCTCTGCCGTGAGACAAGGTGTGCTCAGAGTCAACCAGCCAGATTCAGATAACAACCCCAGTGACCCTACAGAACATGGCCTGTGAACATGCATTTCTGTTCTGCTTTCAAGCAGCTATTGCAGTGCTGAGGAGGCAGAGGGGCAGAGTTTGCACACTGTTGGAGCTGCTCAGCTTGAAGGTAACCCAAAGGAAGGAACTGAAGTATCTTGGAGAAGACCTTGGCTTTGTCTACACAGGCAAGAGCAAACAGACCCCTATTGTCCCCTCTCACCTTCTGAGTTGACCAAACACAAGTTCAGTAACCTAGAACTCTTATAGCCGTCATACTTTGGACCCTGACTCAGCTGCAACTGCTCTGCCCCAACTGCCCCAGAGACTGCTGAGCTGTCTCTGCCCCAACCTGACTACAGACAAGCACATATCCCCTGGCCAAAGTTGTGCTGAACCCCTATTTCACAGTCCCAATGTGAGTAGCTGGAAATCTGGGAGAGCTGCTGTTCGCCTACAAGCATTTCAGCTGGAGACCTTGCACAGTGCGAGGTGGAGAGTGAAACAAGTTCCCAGAGCCAGATTATGGGTTCTGAATGAGGAGCCAGCACTGAGAGCCCTGGTGCTGGGCAACGCAATGTGCATGGACATTGCCACCAAAGCCATGTGCCTCTGCAGGTTGGTCCCAGGGAAGCGCGACCCACAGAGTCATGAAGAGCAGCCCCTGGGGGTTGCTGCAGACAAAAGAATGTGCATCACCACAAGGGGGAATTTAACCCGGTTCCCTCATCCTTCAAATGCCAGGTGGGAGGTTTGACCTTGGGCAGCAGATCCAGGGACTGTCCCACAGTGCAGACCCATATGTGCACATGCAGGCATAGATGAAGTGCTTTTGCCTGTGACCCCAAGCGAAATGGCAAGCCCCAGTCAGCCAGGGTATTCCAATACCCACTTTGGGTCTGTAAGCTGTCTTCTGGGTAGGATTTCCCGGCACACAGCATCATATCTTTCACACTTTTTGAGCAGGGTTATAAATTATGGAGAGAGTCCCTGTGACTCCAGTCCGATCCCTGCATACTCCTGGCGCCTGCTGGGTGGTTGTTGTTGTTGTTACAGCTACAGCTCCAAATGAGGAACGCGTGATGTACAGCTGGGAAGGGACTTCTCTAACTGCTCAGTGAAGCGGTCACAAATAGGAAGAAACTGCAGTTTCCTACAATATTTAGCATTATATAGGCCCTCAGCAGTGCCACACTTTACTTCTTCATTTCTAGCATCCCCCTTTGAGAGTTCTACCCCACTTCATCATCATAAACATGTCAACAATCGGTCCCCGTGGAGGGCTCTGCTGTTTGTTCTTTGGCTCACATGGAGAAAGCATGTCCCTGCTCCAGCCCCCAGCACACATTTCTCTATGCTCAAAGGGACTGGAGTTGGAACGTGGCCATCTTGTGGCTCCCGGACCTTGAGATATATATATATGGAAAAAAACTCAAAAACAAAAAAAAAAGCAAGGAACATGAACTTGATAAATATGATCAGCTGCCGGGAACGTGCCTGAAGCCTCCTGCTGCTGTTGTTGACATCAGAAAGCTGCAGAGCCTGGGAGACAGGAGGAAGTTTTATTGTCTCGGTCCTACCAGGAGCACGCGATGCCGTTCCAGCTGCCTGGTGCTACCCAGCGTGTCCCGAGCCTGTCACCAGGAAAACAGGACATCAGTTCTCACCTCCCGAACCCAGCAGCTGGGGGAGGGCTTCCCAGTGCCTCTCCCAAAACCTAAGAAGAACTTTTTCATAGAAAGCAGCACTGGCATGACATTTCTCCAGATTAAATGTTTATTACACCTGAAGTGTCCTGTCAGCCACCTGACAGTTCCCTAGCCTCAAGGACTGCTAATTGGGCCAAATTATGTGGCCAGACAAGGAGCACCTGAACCCAGGGAGAGGTGCCACTCCAGGGTACAGCTGTGTGTCGGTGGTTTTTCTAGAGTGGCTTCAGCTGGTGAAGCAGGGCAGCCCCAGCTAAAAGTTGTTTAGTGTTCTAGGAAGAAAGAGGATCCAAAACATGGTCAGCTGGTCCTTTGTTCCCTCTCAGAGCTTATCAAGGAAGTTCAGGCTTCCTTAAACTTCGCTAGCACAGCAAGCTGGTCTATCAAAGCACCAGGAGTGAATTTCCTTAAAATTGATGGAGAAGAAAGAAAGCCCATTCTAGTTAATAGATATATTAACTAGATAGATAGAATAGATATATGGAAACTCCTTTGGGAAAAGGGAATCTGAAGCAGTACAGTATTTTTGCAGGGGCATGATGAATAATTTTGCAGTCACAAGTCATAAATACATGTGATGAAGATAGAAATACCTGAGAAGATCCCACACAAATGTCTTTTCAGAGCTTTTTCACACTTTTATTTTCTTCCAGTGTGCAATGCTCCTCCACTCTTTCAGGTCCATGGCATTAGGTATAGGACAGGAGGGAATTATTTTCTTTCATATAGAGAGTTTAGGCCCCCTGAAAGGGGCTGGCTGGACAGTTATGAAGATGTAAGCCCTCTGTATAGACCCAGAACAAACTTCCCCAGTGCTTTGCTAAAAAATATGGTGCAATGCTTGGCTGGATGAAGCATAGTGAAAGAGCTCAGTTTTCATGGCTCATTTAGTTGGGGACTTTTCTTCAGGGACAGCCAGCAAGAGCACTGATTTTGATCACTTTCTTCTGATGCAGACAAAATTATTCTTGGATTTGGGCTGAGAACGGCTTAATTTATAGAACTTTTAAGATGCTTCAGAGGGGTTACCTGGGAAGACAGCTCCCAAATCTGCACCACTGTAAGACAGCCAAATCCTTTCTCACAGGAACTTATAGCACTAATGCCTTTGGAAAAGAAAACCTCTATTCAGAAATATTTTTTTTTTAAATTGCTTGTCATTCAGCTGTGGCTGCATGGGAATGTTTCCTGGCCTCAAGTTTCTAATCCTTTCGCAAAAAATGTTCAGATCTTTCTTCAAAGTAAAAGAATGTTTTTAAGAAAACAGGTTTTTTCTTTAAAAAAAAACAACCAACCCTTACATTTTGCAGAAACAAACAGTTCCTCATGAACACTGTGGGGTTTTAGTGGCTGGAACCCTCTCGCAGCAGCATCCAAGCAGCTCTGGTGTAGGCCTGTCAGGGGCACTCAGGTGTGAAGGTGCTGAGAGACCTCTAAGTATCTGGATCAAGAAATGGAAAGAAAATGCAAAATGAAACTTTCCTGTGTAACTCAAAAGGTTTCTCTTCTAAAATAACTAGAAAACTTTTGGTACAAACTCCTCCTCCTCCCTGATTATCCCAGAGACAGATTTAAATAGCACTGTGCTTTGCAAGGGAGCTGCAAAGAGCCCCAGAGCCAGCCAGCTGAGATAAAAGGCCACAGCTGAGTGTTTCTGTAAAGACAACAGTTGCACCATGTGACAGATATTTCACATTGGTTCTACACTCCACAAGGTTCTTCTGTAAATGGAAGAAAAGGTGTCTTTGTGCCCCCCTGTCATGGTTCTTTCCCCACATCTGTGGCACACAGGGATGTAGGATATGCTGCTATCTGGGATGAGCAGGAAAATGAAAGGCACACACATCTTACCTTTGAGCACACAATCTCTCACTGCTATCGCCAAACTCCATGAATATCAAGGAGTGAAATATGGCCCTTTGCTGGTTCATATTCCAGGTGCACAAACCTCCCCTTCACAACTTTATTACTTATGACCCCTCCATGCCCCAGCAGCCACATTTGGGGAGCGTTACCAGCTCTCTGCACACTTTAATCCCTGTCTCTCAACTTAACACTGCCTTAACTCTCCTTGATTTATCTCCTGGGGGACAGACCCTCACACCTGAGCACACACTGGCACAGCACAGGCAATAGGGTGCATGCAGGTACCTGCCTTTTTGGAAATGTCCCTGCAGAATCCTGCTGCTGTTCTGTTCTGTTAGTTCACATATACCTGCTCCCTAAAAACTCTATTACTTCCTGAAACAGGAAGTAATCCTATCATTATGCAGCTGAAAGAAAATAAACTTTCACAACCATTTTTCTTGTTCCATTTAAAACCTGTTTACCACCTATTCCATTTCCATGTTAAAATGTAACATCAATTTGGTCCCAGGCTAACCCCACCCTTGTCATCAAATCACTGCACTTAGATTAACCAAGACAGAGACTTTTTTTCCCCTTTTGTAAATCTACACTCTTCTCCATGCTAGACATGATTCTTGGCAAAGATGCTGAAGAGAGGAGCTTGCAGGAAATGAATAATATTTTTTATTCTAAAGAAACCAATGCCAAAAGTCAATTTTGAAAAGATAATACAGCTTCAATTGACTCATATGTTTGTCAAGATGCTGTGACTCTGCAGAGCCCCGGTGAAAGGAAGAAGCTGTGATTTTAAGCTGCATAAACTGTGGATCTTTTGCATTGTTTGGACTTCTGAAATCAGATCTGTTAAATGCTCAGTTAAATGCAATCACCTACAGACATTCTCCTCCATCTGACAAGACAACATTCCTGCAAGAGTGGTTTTCCTTCACTAATCCTGTCATTAAACCTGAAAATCAGATCCTATTATTTTAATTCACCTGGCAGTAGCTCGCCCCACTTTAATTGCACACCCATACAAATTGATGGGTCACTTCTGCCCAGATGAGGGAAACCCAAACTTCACCTTGGAGCTGTCAGCAAAAAGTGTTCCACAGCCCTCTGACACACACTCTGTGTTATACCTGAGTCTCCAGGCCTTCCCCAAGCATGCTTGCAGCATACTATAAGGGTTTAAGGTCTCCCTGGTAAAAGCTCTATTTACTCCCTAGGAAGTCCCACACAGGGTATTATTTTAGTGGTCTGTCAACACAGAGCTTCAGCCTGACTGGGGTTGTGCCATCCCAGGCATATATTAATGAATCACTCCAACAGAAGCATCTTAATGCAACCACCCTTTTAAAAAATCAATCAGAATTAAATGTAAACCGCAAAACCAGTAAGTGGATGTATTGTTAAGAGGTTTTGATTAAAGCTTTTGAAATTAAAAGGATCAGACTGAGGATCACAGAAACATACCGCAAAATCATCAAAAGAAGATGAGGAGCAGATTTTGTAGCCCTTGCTCTTGAGGGAGATAAATCAGTTCTTTATATTTTATGTAAGGAAAGGGTTGCAAAACTTGGCCTTTGAGACACAGAAAATCTTCTTAACTGATCTGGAGTCCTTGAAGTCAGTGAGACGTTTGGTGTCTCCCCTGTGAGGAGTGTCTGGTAGCAGGACAGCTGCCCCAAACAGAGATTTCTTTCCTGTCACTTAGCTGGATGTGCCGGGGTGAATTTCAGCATACAACCAGCATGGTGACAACCAGCAGATGCTGCAGCTCATCCACCACTAATTTCTGGAAACAGAGAAAGTGTTTTATAAAGCAGTGATATCACCGAGTGAGAGAATTGCCTGTGTTGCCTGATAGGTACAATTTAAAGCTTTAATGTCATAAATCTCCTTGCATTGCATTTCTCATGGAATAACAGCAGTGTGCCATATCCTGTTTTTTACAGGAAACCTTAAACATCAGTGTGAATTTTTCTTTGCAATCACACGAAAAATGTGTGGAGATCATTAGGCCTGTAGACACTTTAACATGGTCAAATCCTCATCCACCCAAAATCCCTGCTGAAACTTCATTCTTCTGTTTATCTACCAAGGCTTCTGTTTCTATCCTAATTTCATCTCAAACTTACCCCTTCCTTGGATGTGCAGGTATAGAAATGGAGTGTTGGATACAGCCTTTGGATGTGAGTCTGTATATGTATTGTCAGAGCTGAAGGCAGAGTGATGTAACTGCCCTCTTGCAGTTACAGAGAGTCAGCAATTCCAGCACAGCTTGCACAGTGAATAGAGTCCTAAATCCAGATTCCAGTTTATAGATAGTCTTTCAGTTCAATTACACCCAACTTCTTCTTTTTAGGCTAGCCGAAAGCCACAGAAATTAATCCCTTTTGCAATACGTCTCTGCTAAACTGAAAGCTGGTTAAACACGGGCTTGAAAAGTTTTTCTATATTTACTGCACATTTAAAAGTCATATTTATATGTGACAGAGCAAAACAAAACAAAACAAAAACAAAAATAGGTTCTCTGCTGAGAATTTATGTGTCAAGCTTTGCCCCAGAGTGTGTTTTTATGGCCTGGTTATAAATCTCTGGAAACAGAAGGGCATATAATGAAACATTGACAGATCCTTACCTAAAATATTGCAAATGAGCACACCATAAAAATTTCTAATCACAGATATTGTAAAACTCGGCTTAGCTCCCAGGGCCAGCTGGTGGGCTGGAGGGCAGAGATGCAGACAGTGATAACAGATGGTTTGGCCTCTGCTCCTGTTGGATTTGCCCACATACAGACATGGAACTCCTCGTTTTGACCTAATGAAGGGTCAAATGAATGGCCATGACCACAACAGGAAACACTTTTTATAATGTTGTAAGCTTAATGGCAAGAAGAGTGCTTGCAGGTTACCTGGCCCGCAAAAACCCCCTGCCTTTGTTCACTGCCTGCAACAAGTCTCTGCCTATGTCTACCCATAGTCGCAAGAATGTTCCAGCTAAGAAGACCTTACCTGCCTACTTCAGGTGGGGCTTGAGGATGTGTTAGACCATATAGCAAACCTCCAGATTCCCCTAAGTGATTCTGTCTGGTCTATGAGGAAGGAAGGGAGTCCCTCATAGGCTCTGAAGAGCAGCAGTGGGACAAGGTGAGGAGATTGGAGCTGGAGTCTGTTGTCATGAGGGCACACAGAAATTAGGTAATTATTGCACTGGAACCAGCCTTACCAAAAAAAAAAGGTAAAAAATAAATGGAGATTTCATGACATGAGTACCCATGCATCAACAGGGGATAGTTTATTTGGTTTACACGTGTGGAGAAGTGTAGTTACTGCAAACAACAGTTTCTGCATGATTGCAGGGATGGTGTACACACTCTTCATGTCATGGAAGGCATCTGCTATTGCCTGCTGAGCTGGGAAACTGCTCAGGCCAGACTCCACCATTCTGATGTGACCCTGGGAGCTGATGTTCTCTGAAAGCTGCTCCCTTTCAGGTGTTGAGGAAAGAACTTGAGCCTTTTCCACCCATCCTGGAAAAGCTAATGTCAGCTAGCAAAAGTAGCAAGAAGATGGTTCTGGGCTTGGGGAGGTTTCAGAGCAAGACAACCTCCAGCATTTCTGTTTCTCCCTGTCCTTCTCCTCTCTGGTGGAGAAAAAAATCCCTTCATTTCTCTCTTGAGCCTAGGTACATCACCTGTATCTTTCAGTGCCTGGTTGGGCTAAACACAGTTCTCTGCATGCTGACTCTCCAATGCTTGCAGAAACCCCATCCCCAAGGTCATAGCAGGCTGCTCTGTCTGAGGAATTGGCAGCTGTATCCATTAGGAAGCTGTAGTGGAGCCGGTGAGCATTACAAGAGAAGGCTGAATGCTTCTTAGTGGGTGCTGGAGGCACCCGCTATTGCAATAAAGATCTCAGCAACAGCAAGTGGAGAGACCCTGGCCACGGACACCCCGAAGGCCTAAAGATAGAGGGTTGGATTACACAAAGCAGCCTCTCATTATCCACTCCTTGATACTGGTTGGTAACAGTGTTTTTTAAGGAATCCCTTAATTAGGTTTTACAGTGCATAGGTTAGGCATTTTCCAGCAAGAGCTTTATTGTAATGGGTTGCACATGTTCTCATACTGTACACCAAAATGAAACTTAGCTACAGGGCATTTCCTTCCGCTGCTCTTGCTGGGGAGCAGCTTTAACCTTTTTGCAGACACAAAGCCATATTTCATTCCTGAGAGTCCGCAGCCGTTCCCCACTCCCATCACTTGGGTCAGTTCAACCCTGAACGGTGCAGGGAACTCGCCAATGTGCTGCAGGGAGCAACCCTGAGGGGGTAGGGGAGAGGTGAGACAGAGATAGAAGAGATCCAGGAGGGTAAAACCCAGCAGTGCCTGACTGCTAGTAAAGCCCAGGAGCCTCCCAAGGAGGAGCCCAGAGCTGGCAGCCGCGTCACTAACTAGTGCCAGACTGCCATGGAAATCACCTGGGGACCCTACTCCAGCACCAGCAGTGCTGTATGTCTGTGTCACATTTCAATGCAGCAAAGTCAGGACTGTTAGAAAAAGAGGAAAATAAATCAGTTTCATTGGAATAAAGACTAGATTCATAGGCAAAAAAAGAAAACCCAGATTAGAATGGCCAGATATTTGGATAGGATTTGTCCACAGTCATCAGCTGTGATAAGATGTCCTCCTGCCTTTCGATACTGGTTTACGCAGAGCAACCAAAGCTACTTTTTGGCCTGTAGGGTTTTTTATCCAGCTGGAGATTGGTGTGAGATCGAAGAAATGAAAACTGTATTGGGAGACAAACACTCCTAGGTCGCAGGAATAACTCATGGATTCCTCTACTCATCCCAACAAGATGATGCTGCAGCATGACTATCAGGAAAAAAATCCCCAGCTGTGGCTTAATTATGCAGAATTTACTCCAGATTTTGTGAGCTATCCCAAAACTTGGAAACTTCTGACTATCTTCCAGTTTGAAAACATTGATATTGCAGGGGGATTCCATGTGGCTGATTCAGATCAGGCAAAAGGAGACACCTATGCACACACCATACAGGGAAGCAGTGGGACTCCTTGCCATGGGATGTAATAGAAAAAAATATGTTTACATGGGTTCAAAGAGCAAGTAGACAAGTTTTTGAAAGAAAAAAAAAATCCTTCAAGGTATTCTAGATACCTAAGTAACAACACTGTGCTTGGTGTTCCTAAAAGCTCGTGGCACCATTTAGACACCAGAGCTGCAGAAACAGTTTCTGTGGCAGGTCCTCTGAGAAGAGTCTGATGATCAGCACAGTTCAGTGCACCTCAGCCCTGCCTGAGGAGTGTGACCTAGGTCCCTCGTTAGGCAGGTCCCCAAAACCTTAACCTGCAGCAGAGGACTCTGCTGATCCATCCAGCAGCTTGAATAGTTAACACAGCTAAAATATGTGTTACCCTTAGAGCTGCTGTGGAGAGATTAAACCTCAGTCCCACAAACAGCCAGGGATGTGACAGCTCTGTGCATACCAGGAGCCTGGCTGAAATGACACCTGCATGAGTGTTTCTAAGAACTGGAGTTTGCAGCTGGGTTTTCCATGGTACCCACTCCTGTTTGCACTTGGACCTTTGAAAATCAGGCTAATAGTATGCTCACATTGAAGAAAGAAATTTCTGTTGTCTTTATGCTCTAAGCCCGAATTTGTCCTGAGGGAACAGTAGCAGAAAAAACAGCCATTTATTTTTAATAGACACCAGCGGCATTACTTGGGTCTGGTGAGCTTAAAGGATTGGGAGGTGAGTGATATCATCAAGGAAGAAGCTTCTTTCTTTACTTTTTTTCATTCATTTAATAACAGAAAATCCCGCACAGGAATACAAGAGCCATGCTACAATGTGCAAATGGTTCTCTTCAGGACAGCAGACCTCATTTGTCTTGTCTGCTGTCCCTTCCACAAAGCACAAACTTCCCTTCTTGTGCTGTCCTGGGGACAGCCTTCATCACACTCATCAAGAAATGAACTAGGTGACGGCAGAGGCGCCTGCAACCCCCCACATTCTTCTCTCCCTGAAAGACAGAGAAGCCCCTCTCAGGGAAGGGGAAGTCAGGATTTATCTACAGTGACAGCTCCCTGGCCCAGAGTGGCAGCAGGCAGCAGGGCCCCCCACTCTTGGACACCTCGGGGTCACTGCAGGCCAACCAGAGCACCTCTACTTGGCTATGACCTTGCAGCAGCCCTTGCAAATCACATCTGGAATGTGTTTCAGCTTCAAGAGCAATAAATGAAAACACTGAACACAACAGGGTCGAAGCAATGTTGTTTGAAAGAAAAGGTAATGCTTTGACCCTTATTTGGCCCATGACATGTCTGGTTATTCCGCCAAGAACTATGAAAGTGTGGCTTGGGATGGGTAAAGGATAATAAAGCATTTTGTCATCAAATAATAGAATTCATTTCAAGCTTCACTGGCACCCAAGAATGGGAAATGTGAATTCGCCACACTCCAAGCCACTCTTTTTCTTTTGTCCCCAGATATACAACAAGAAAACTAAAGCTCCAGTGGATTCACACAGAAGCAGTAAAGATCAGAAAAGTTCATGCCATCAAAACAGCAGTCTGGCAAATCCTGATTTGAGAAAAATTACAAAATTTCTAGTTTAATTTATAAACAAATGTATCAACAAATGGAAATTGAACTTACAACACAAAAATTACATAGGACCTCTCTGTCATTGTTTCTTTGCTTTTCACCACAGAAGCCATGGGTGAGATTTCAGCACCCTGATCCCTAAAACATTGTTTTGGAGGATGTGGTAGTTCTGGCTGCAGGTACCCCCATAACTCCTCCTCTTTCATTGCCTGTAGCACCACACAGCTCAAATGTTCCTGGTCCTGTGGCCATCTGTAAGGACTGTTGCCTGGGCCACGAGGAAAAGCACAGCAAGTGCTCACAGCATTCCTCTGAGAATATCCATAATCAGAAGGTGTTTTGCATTTCCTTTTGTTACAAAATACACTTTTTCCTTAGGAAAGCATTTGCTTGCAGATGAAGTGAAAGGCATCCTTCTGGATGAGCCAATGCTTGATTTTTTGTTAAACCTGAAAAGTTCTGACATTGCAGGTCTGGATTTGGAAGTTGGACCTTGCCCAGCTGATGCCACTTACATTTCCATTTCTATTTCACTGCCAGCACTGACATACAATCTCTTCTATAAGGTCCATTAATTTACTGCTCGAATTTATAGTTTTCCCTTTAGAAAGGCAATAGCTCAAACTGTGAGTTGCCTGGCAGCAGGGCTCATTTCAGAGCTCTCTGCCTTCACATGCCCTCACTGGTTCCACAATGGGGATTTCTGATGTTTCTCTTTAGACTCTTTTGGATGCCTCACCCACCTCACATCAGTGAGATATGGGGAATTTAGTCAGGGAAATTCCATCAGAATGATTTCGGGGTTAACTCAAAATATATGGTGGCTGTCTCTCAGGAGCTGATGGAAGCAGAAGACAGGGATGGGCATATCTGGTGCTGAAACCATCACAGCATGGCACCATCCAGCTGCAGGGAACAACTCCTGTTGCTCCTTCACAGGCTACAATTGCAGGAGGCTGCCAAGAAAGTGATGCCCCATCATGTAATTTTTTCGATCCACATGCTGCGGTCCCTGGGTAGCCCTGGATTTCCATGGTACCATTCCCACCATGTAGCCATGTAGCTCTCCTCACTCCATGTCTGCTGAGATTTCACCATATCCATGTCACAGTGTTGTGTCTGGTTATTATTTTATAGAAGAATTTTATGTCTTGCCCTTCAAGCCTGTAGGGATGGAGGGGAGAAGACAAATGACTTGATAAATGACTTGACAGAGGCTACGGAGTGAACCCAGCACATCACAGAAACCACCTCCCTGTTTTCGTTGAAGCAGCTTCAGGCAGTATCTCACTGCCTTTTTCTGCCTGATTTTTAAATTTAAAAAGCCCCTAGAAAAAAGCCTGGCCACTCTCTTTCTGAATAACTGGCTTACAGAAAGCTGTCGCTTTTTCTCTGAAAGGATTGAGAAACAGGGACCTTCAATAGCTTCTTTGTGCAATTTTATTTTGCAGCTTCCAGCCTAAGACAGCATTTCCTGACCTGTGAGGATATGCTGCCCTCTTCCCGTCTGGGACACTGCAGCTCAGCAGTGCCATAGAGACACATCTCCTTGGATCTGTGAGATTTACCCAGGGAATCAGTAATTCTCCACTTCCACAGGTTTAGTTTCTCTTAGCATGTAGTTAATGGGTAAGGCAGAATTCATTAAAAATGTGAGGGACTGGGATGGTGTTCAAACAGGCTCTTCCTGACCTCAAGTCCCCATTTGTCCTCCCTCCTGCCCAGGTTACAAAGCTGAGCCTCTCCACCACCACCACACACTAGCCCTGACATCTCTCTTCATCTTGCCCATAATTCAGGAAGGAGATCTCCTTCCACACCTAAAGAATCCTCTAAAACCCAAGAAAATCTTCAAATATCTTTTACTAAAATGCCATCACCAGTAAGCCCCCACCAGGAATTTGAATGTTTTGGGTGTGCACAATACTGATGAGAGAGCAGGCCTTACCCTGTTAAGAGCTGCAAGCCTTTACCTCCCCTTTGAGCAAAGGGAGCAGATGAGAACTTTCCACCTCCAGGTTGTGACTCGGGGTTGTCACACCTGCTTCTCTCACAGGTGCCTGTGTGACAGGAGATCCCCTCCAGCAATTCTCCTGTAACTGCTCTTATCAGCTGCTGAAGATTAGAAGTAACTTGGAATAGTTACTTCAAGGAAAATGGGAAGGGGAGAATTGCATTTCAAAGAAACTGCTTGAAAGAAACGTTTGAAGGACCCTATTCAAAGGTTCAGGACTTGATAGAACCATTTTAAAAAGATATAAATTCCTGTTTGAGTTTGGGATTGGATCTCACCCCAGCAGGACAGAAAAGCTGCCTTCTTTGTAGGAACACAGTCCCAGCACAACACAGGAGATGACATGCATCTGATAACATCTTAAATTACTTTCAACCTAAAACATCCAAAGATAATACTTTAAGGTAAGGTCTACCTCACATATTCATGAATGATTTCCGTCAAAAGATATGAGCTTGTGCCCATGAGCTTACAGGTGGTATAAAGAGAGCTAAATGCAGTGCTGGCTGTATATGAGATACCCTACTGAAAATCCACAGTCAATATTTACATCACTTACTGGTACAATGTTTCCACCTCAGGATTAAAACACAGCAGTCGCTTCCCTGCCAGAACTTCAGCTAAATTCCACGGTCATGCTGAACTGCAGCCCAAACATGGGCAAACCTTGGGTACAGCTTATCTTCTGGAGGGCATCCAGTCCTCCCTTCTGATCCCAAATATGCACTTTCTGGCAGTAACATTGCCTCAGAAGAGTCAGCAGGCCTGACAATGACCAACATACATTTGGGCTGGCAAATTGCTATTAATGGGTCAAATCAGCTCACAAACACAAAAAAATGCTGTCTGTCTAATTTCCTGACACACTGTTTCCTGGTAGATTTTTTCTGATGTTCAGAATTTTATTTCTCTTGGAAAAAAAAATATTTTATTTCTAGATGTACTAAGGAAATAGCTGATCTTATCTCCTCTATTATAGGTGACTTTTTAAAAATAATGCCTTCAATGATGCACAAACCTCCATTTACGCAAGCCTTGGTTCAGCTAAACCCTTAGCCCCTGAATAGCATAAAGAATGTGTTTAAGGGGATTCAGCAGGATGTGTTTTTAAGGATATATTCAGCCAATCTGCTGACATGGGGTCAGGGTTCTTACCACTGCCGCCTTCAACCCAGTCATCTTTTTTTTTTGCATCATAACTCCAGTGTGGCTGCATCTGAACCTGCATGGGAAGAACCTTTCACTTTCCCCATCAACAGCCCCTCATCCTGACTGTGACTTTTACCTGTTCCTGCAATTCCTGTGGGCAGACACAAGAGTGCCCAAGGATACTGGGCAGTGACCCCGCAGGGCGGAGGTCTTCCCAGCATGAAGAAGAGCCTGAGATCCCTGCTCCAGCCTTCAGAGCCAAGGCAGCACAGACATGCCCTGTGCCCAAATGCTGGTGGAGAATTCGTGTTCAGGTGCTGGGACAGGGTGACAGTGCCAAGGAAGAGGTACAGGCTTCCTGAGCAGGGGCCTGGCAACAGCTGCAGTGATAAGGAGCAGACAGTGAGTGCTTCAGCCTCTCTCTTGCAGCATCAGCATCTCACAGGGCTGCACAACTAGAGAACCAGGCAGAAAGCCAGGAAATCTTGAGTTATATTCCTGATGCTGCCATTAATTTCTTATATGGCCTTGGGCAACTTGTATCACCTGCCAGTTTGGGTTTTTCCTTAGATAAAGTAGGGAAAACAGTTAACATCATGGATTTATAGAGCTTAAAGCTCTACAAAGAAGAGTCTGGTCTGGCTTCTCTATATCAAAAAAACCTTTAATTTCAGTCAGTTGTGCCTGAATCAAGGCCAATTGCCTATGTTTGACCAATATATATCTCTCCATCTCTTACAGAAGAACAACTTATCTTCATCTGAAACATCAAGAGATGGAGAAAAGCCAGCACTTCCCTTGGTATTTTCCCCCCTGTGATTAATTCCCATCCCTACTGAGCATTCAAGTTTCATTTCCCATTTGAATTTTTTGGGATTCTTCTTTCAGCCACTACTTCTAACAATGCTTTTTTCTGCTAAATGAAAGTGTTTGCATGATTCGGTATTTCTCCCCATGGCTTATCCACACTCGTTGGTGGGCTGAGGGCAATAATGGCAAAGATAATTAAAATCTGCCCTGTGCTTTGAAATATTAAGCCCATCTCTAAGTCCCATTATCCTGCTCAGTGTCAGAGGTACCCCTGACAAGTACTTGACTTCAGCCTTTCAGGCGGTGCGCAGCTGCCAGAGAAAACCAAGAGTGGAAAAGTACTATCCCTTCAAAAAAACAGATGTTGCAGCTCCAGTTTGTCTTCTGCCAAGACAAAGGAGATGCACTAAATTGATCTTTTGTAAAGGATTTTGTTTTACTTCCAAGATTAATATCACAACAAACTGGGAGGCACCATTCCTCAGGGTGCAATGCTATATTACAGAACTGAGCCTAAATACCCATGCTGAGATAATTTAGTTAGTCTGCAACTATGTCTGAAAAGGGGGAGATAAACTTTTTCCATCCAGTAGCACGTTATCTAAATAACCCCTCTGTCTCAGCACATAAAGGCTGACCACTCAGCTTCAAAGCCAGGCAGTATCTTCTAGGCTTGATGCTGCCCATCATAGAGTGCCAGTGGTATCCTCAGAGCCCTCACTGATGGCCTTCATGGGATTGCTGGGTCACATAAAAGGAAAGAAGGAATGAAGGGATAGGAAGGACAGCCTGGGATGTCCTGTGAGGTGGTTGGAGGGCTCTGACTGGAAACAACCATTTTTACTTGCCAGAAAACCTCCTCCCAAATCATGCAACTGGGTAAGGGGCATCCAACACAGGATGCCAATAAAGCACACAAGGTTCCAGATTACAGGAAAAATGACTTCTTGGCACCTTTCACACCTTTCAGCAAGGAGACTCTCTCTATCCACAGACCAGAACACTACAGTTTGTAAGCTGGCTTTTCCCACAGGAACATGTCTTCTTGTCACCATAAATTATATTCTCCTGCAGTACTTTTTGCTCCTTACACAAAGTGACAACTCTTTTCCCAAACACACCAGTCCCACACATGGTTATTCTTCCCTTGCTGATGTGAACCACTACATGTCTTCACCAGCCACTACTGTGTTTTCAGCAAAAGTACTTTAAATCCCTGCTTGTACAACCCGATGGGGATGAATGGAAGTATATAATTTAAACACGTTGATTCAACGCTCTGTAGAACAACAAATTGCTCCTGACTTTTTTGCATGGCATATCCAATTAACAGATTGAAACAAAAGGATCACCAGGTTATGGTATTCTTTCCATACTTCTTCATCCAGCTGAATAACTGCAAGTAAATTCCATACTAGTTTCACCAATGCCCAAATCTCCATGCTATGGCAATTTGTAAACAAATTCTATATGCACACACACTCAAGGTGTAATGGGTCAACAAAAATAACTGAACAAACTAGAGCTTTTAGGATTACTTTTTTCTCTGCACTGTGGGAAGTCTTTTACAATGGTGGAAAGCACACGTAATGCACTATCTCAAGACAACAACAATTCTCACTGGTGCATCAAAGCGCCTCTTTTCTGCTAGGACTAGTCTGCACAAGGAAGTTTTGTAAGCTTAATTATGCCAGCCAGGAGTGTGAAAAAACAAATACATCATCTGTACAAGAGAGAGAGCTATGCCAACAAAAGCCCCTGGTGTGGATGCAGTGCTACAAGAGGAGGGATTTATTTTTTTCTTTCTAGTACAGTTAATTTTATTTGGGTAGCTCTGATAAACTACACCATCAAAAGAAACCTTTTGGCTCGAATAACTGTGTTTCCAGCATAGGCTGCCAGTTGGTGATATCTGTGTGTCAGCACATTCCTCCTGCTGGAGAGGAGAGACCTCACACTGAATTCTCTGAAGGCTTTACCTGGGATAGAGAAAAGCTACAACAAGGATCAGGCTATTCTATAACTAAAAGGAGTTCGAGACACAGGGTGATGAGGGGAAAGCTCTGGCTGCTCTGGGCCCATCAGACAGGGCATTCCTGCCTGACACACTTCTTCTTGGCTGCAAAGTGAGTTTCTTTGTGGAGATGATCCCCAGCCAGACATGGGATTCTGGGATTCTGGCATGACCTGCTGCCCACATCAATGGCAAGCTCTTGCTTCATGTGGGGGTTTGTAGTTGGGCCTAAAGTTTGGACCCAGCAGGTTGTGGGATGGGTATCATAGGTCATAGCTACACCACACTCTGAGAATGTGATGACAGAAAGTGTTTCTTTTAACCTGGAATCAAAAAATGATCTCCTGGGTTTTACCTGGAGGCTGCAGACAAGGTACACTGGACACTTTCAAGAAATTCACCTTTCCCTACCATTGCTGCTGAGCCTAATGTTTGCCTTCTGTCAGTCTGATGTAGTCTCAGACTGGCTTCCACCTGCTGTCATTCTGGGGCTGACTGCAACACAGTCAGAGCAGAGCCAGAGGAAGAGCCAGAGACAAAGCCAGAGCCAGAGCAAAAGCTACCTCACCGGGTAGGTTAATCTGAACAACCCTGTGCCAGGTACCCCTCACTGCAAATGGCCACCTGTTGGGGTGAGATGCATTCCTCTCCCCTGCCCTCTTCTGCAGTCTTCTGTATGTAACCTGTATATAAATAACCTCAGGTAGGATGGTCTGAGACCCTCTCCACCTTTCCTGCTCTGTTCTCCATCGATCTCTTCTCCAACACACTGGTGAATTCAGAGTCCTGTAACACAGCTTCCAGTCTGTGGCCAGGGCCCCTTCCTTTGCATCCTCTGGAGCAGCAAGTCCCACCTTTTCCTTCTTGCCTTCTTGGCTCGTTGCCCTTACTAATCCTGAGGGAGGTTGTTTGTTGGGCTTTTCTTCCTTAATCAATCCACAGAAATGAGCTTGCATGAGGCTTTGTGTTTCTGCAGAGTGAATTCCACAAGCAAGGTGTAAAAGTAATTAAGACGCCAGGCTTCAGCGCTCCAGCTCTGCCACCAGTGAGTGGTCCCCAGGCAGCCACCTGCACAATGAAAGCACAGCAAGGGGGGAATCTAAAATCCATGGCTTTTTAGAAAACCACACTGTTTCTTGGTCCGGCTCTCCGGGGGCCAACAGATAAACAGCACTGCCCCAAGGAATTTCCTTCCTCCAAAGGTGGGAACTGACTGAGAGGAGCCATGGCCTCCCATACTCTGATGACATCAGCTTCCTCGGGCCTGGGGTGAGGGGACTTCAAAGGAGGAGTTAGGGGAAAAAGCCCTCCTGTGAGATCCAAGAAGGTCTTATTTCTGGCCTGGAGGCCGTGTGGCACAACCTCATTGGCAGGGGTTCACCCCAGCACTCACAGAGAGACAATAAAACAAGTGGGAAAGCATTATCACTGCAGAGGCAGCCACACAACAGTGACTGCAGGGTTGTGAGCAGTGAGAAGCTGATGTCCCAGTTACTCCAGCCAACTGGCTCCATCTCTGCCAATATCTCAACTAACCCATGAATCTGGCTGGACAGAAGGTCGCCAGTTTCCTGGGACTTGTGACTCCAGAATGAGCTCACTGAGGACTTGCATGTTAAACCCAGGTTAACCTTCAATGCAAATTCTGTGTAATGGTGTTACACATACTTCCTTCTCCCTACAGCTTCCTCTACCATTAAATCTTGAAGAACTGTAATATCTTTCTAGTCCCCAGCCCTGTCCTAAGTTTTACTGAAATTTAGCCAAGAAATTCCTAGGGGAAGAGGAAGGTGAAGGGACTGGCAGGCAGTGACACTATGTTCACATAAGCTTCATTTCCTTAGGAAACCAGGCTAAAAATAATAGTCAAAAATCTTGGGCAATTGCCTTCAACTCAACATCTCTCTCTAGACAGGAAGAAAGGAAGGAATTAGCAGGCTGGGTTAGGTTATATTTCAAGGTTTGTCTACATGATTTGAAGCATAGAAATTAGAAATGAAATTAAGAAGATATATTAGATCGCCTTGCCCCTCCCTGGAGGAACAAACCTACAGCTGTTTCCCTTAGCATATATTTTAGTGAAGTGTGCAGTCCAGTTTCAAATGATCCAAGTGATGGAGCTTCCATCAGTTTTCAACAGGGACCAATTCCTTTCCCTACATATCTTTCTTTCCTCTTTTTTTTTTCTAAAAACAATTTTGACTTTTTTATCTATTGACCAAGTTTCATCTCGTGACTTCTAGCACACCTCTTAATTGTTTTATAAACTCACTGAAGTAGAAAGGTAAATAAAAGTTATACGCCTGCCACCTACATACTTCAAATAGCATCACAGGGTTCATTTCAATGCTTTTGGCTAACTGCGATGTTCTTATTCAATACAGCTTAATGTTTTTAACTGTGTTTTTTTCAGGGAAAAAAAAAAAGGCTTTGATTAATAAATTCCAGGGGTGTTTTTTTTAATCAGAGTTTTTCAGACTCCTCTGCCTAGCCACGTTTCAGCTTGAATTTGAAAGGCCCAACCCCCTCAACCTCCTTAAGAGGTTTATCTCACTCCTCTTGACATTTCTAGTTTAGTTTTCTGTTACATAATTAAAAATTATTGAAAAGGAAGAGTTACTTTGGTATGACATTATTCCAAGAAAATAGGTCTCCTTTTCATGCTGTACATACAAGTCCTCAAGGGAAGAGGGTCACAGTCTGTGACAACTGTCAGTGCTTTCTGGAAACATTAGAGCAAACCATATTTCCCAGTTATATTAGCATTTTCCATCCAAGCCATGTCTTTTGAGCAAGTCTGAATTTGAGAGCAAAAATCCAGCCACCGACCCAGCACAAAACCGAGGAGGTACTCAAGGATGAATTAGCACTGTCATATATGCATAACAGAGAAATATTTTTTTGCTACTTTGCATGAAAAAAACTTTGTGAGGTGTCAACAGCTTCAGCTTCTCCACCCTAAGCACAAACATACAGAGGCTTTGACCAAAACCCCCATCTTTAGTATGCCTGTTCCACAGTCAGAAGCAGAAGACACGAAGATACGTGAGAAGACAGAGTTTTCTGGGACAAACTGCACTTGTCAAGGGCCAGTTTCAAAGAGTTTTATGAAAACAGGATTCCCCATCTTACAATTGCCTGACTCAGAAGAAGAGCTTGTTTCTGGTATTCTCACACCTCCCTTATGGATAGCAGCACATCCACAGCTGCCAGCAAACACAGTGGGGAAATGTGCACATATTTAGGATTCATTCTTCAGCAACTCCTGGCTTCCTCCTGCACCTCACAACCCAAAAGAAGCACCACGGCACCAACATTTCTTCTGCCTGATCCCCTGCTTACAAATGCCCCTTGTAATAGGGAACTGCTGGGAAGACAGAAAGTAAACCATCTGTAGATGGGACAGAAAACACTGAGGATATTCCCCGGAGTGTTTATGGGTCTCAAAGGCCTCCAGAAACCTGCAGAGCAGAAGTCCCATGGGACCACATCCATTCTCCATACACACATTTGAGCCAAGACTAACTCCCCTGTTGTCCTGAGCCTCCTGTTTCACAGAGCCTAATGCCACTCACATTTTCCATAAAACCAAGAAGTCGATTCAAGGCCATATTAGGCATAGTTAGAGGATACTAAATGGAGATTCCAAGAAGTCTGAGCCTTTTCCTGAGCATTGATATATCTCTGAGTCAGCCTTACCACTCTATGCTGAGTCACTTTATCCTGAAGCATCAGCAGCAAGCAGAGAGTGAGGAGAAGGAAGAAGCAAGGGAGAACAGCCAGGAGGGTATGTGACAGGAGCAGAGGGCACCAGGCTGGACCTCATCCCAGCTCTTCTGACGTTTGTTACCGGTGGGAAAAGTACTCTGAGAACACAGTTTTCATGAGGGTCAGACAGTGACAGGAGAGAGAAGGACCGTGGTACCCAAAGCCAATCAGGATATTCAGGAAGCAACAGTGATGTCCCAAGCTGGGATTGCATTTCGGAGTGGCCTCATGCCAGAATATGTATGTGTGAGAGCATGTGCATGAGCAGTGTGTGCATGCACACACTCCACAGTTTTGTTTGGACTAGGCATATTTGGCAAAGTCAACAACAACTAGTTGCAAACAGGCTGCATTTATATTCAGCCCTCAAAACAGCTGCTTTCAAAGCTGCACCAGTGGGAATTAAAAGCCTTACTAGTTGTTGCTACATGACCCAGTAATTTCGGATGCTATACCTTCTTTTTCATCACAGTGCTTTCCATTTTCTGGCCAAAATGAATAGTGAGGTGCTGAGAGTCTGTTCATCTACTTATTCAGGGCTCAGTACCACTTTTCAGGAGCACTATATAAATTCAGAAGTTGCCTGAAATAATAAATAACTGTGACAGGTACAGAAACAAAGCATGTAGCTCTTGAGCTAGTGTTTCCTCCTCTGGAGAGGTTTATGTTCCCTCGTGTCTGCAGAACAGAACATTCCAGCGATGTTTCAGCACTGATGGGCCCTGAAGCCTCAGCCAGGAGAAAAGTCAGGTTTCTGGCAGGAAACCCTGACTAGCTCCTGGAACCGAGCGAAGAAAAGGAGAAAAGATGAAATACTTTGTTTACCATATCATGACATCACCATCATCACTGGAGAAAAATGCAAGTTCATCTTTCTTCCCTGGGATGGTCTGTATGACCCAAATGATTAGCCCTGCTGGATAACACAGCAGTGTCCTTCTCCTCCACAGAGAGCTCGGGGGCCGCAGCACAGGCACCAGCAGACGTGTTTGACCTCATGGCCACTGACTTCCACAGGTTGCAGATGCAATCCAGAAAACTCCCAACACTGAATTCCCTTTGCAAGATGTGATGTTTTTCCTCTTGAGTCGAGCCCGAACATGCCTGCAGAACTGCTGACTGCTTCCTGGCAAGTTGTACCATCACCCAGGACAGTGTACAGGCTCCATGGGGACAGGGAAGGATTGCTGCTCCCAAAGTCTTTGCATCGTCCACTGCTTTAATCATTAGCATGTGCTGGCACTCAGAGCAGGGGAGAACATGCCCAGGCCTTTACAGAGAGTAAACCATTTTCTCCAGAGGAAACAGTCACTTCAACTGGCATCTGTCACTCAGGTGCACAGAGGAGTTGTGGTTCTCTGGAAAAAACCTGCCTCCAAGGAAACTTAACATGGCTTAATTCAAACATGTCTAGAATAGCAAAGTCTTTTCCGTGGATGGTTTCATCTCCCTCCTCCTTTTACTTCCCTTCTAATCCTGTCCCTCCACACTTCAATTATTTGTAAGTGCTCAGCTATTTTTTTATATATCTGCTTCTGTTCTGTGGCAACTGAACATTTGTTCATGGGACAGGAAAAGCCAGGATACCCCAGTACATTACATTTTATCTTTTTTATTTCTTCCTGGGTTTGCTCCCATAGCCTCCCATTGGATCAGTTCCACCAAAACCAGTTTTAGGCTTCATGACAAAGAGGTTGAAAGGTAAAGGGCAGGTTTTGTACCAGAAACAGGGGCCAGTGCTCTCCTCTGGGAATGAGAAGTGTCTGCTGTGACTGACAACAAGAAATGTACTAAAAATACAGTGGCACATGGCAACATAGTCAGCTGAGATATCCCTACAGTGAGACTTCTTCCACCTAACTGGAACTCAGATTGAGTTGTCAGAAAGCTCCAGTAAATCTTCATACTCACAGAAGACCAGAGCCAGTGCTTTACTGCCCTGAGAAGGAATGGAAAATCAGAGCTCCAAAATCCTTGCAAAGGGGTCATCTCAGAAGTGGAAATGGCGTGGATCAACTGAAATGTTCATTCTGGTTTTAATACTACAGACAACAGCAAAACAAGATAAAACTGTAAAAAAATCCAGATCTCATGCTTTCCATATTTGAAGCCACTTGGAAATGTTTTCAGGACTGAGAGATTTACTGAACTGACCCTTGTACATATAAATATAGACAGGTTATCTTAGATTAACATTTTCTGATTACAAAATCACAGTCAGAAAACTTCTGGCCAGACATTTTACATAATTGCAACTCCAAGAAAATGCCAGATGAAAGCATAAAAAAAAATCCTGGCAAAATAAAAATTAATATTTTAAAACAGTAATTAATTAAGATGATGTGAAGCTCCTAAGGAAGTCAGGGATCAGTCACTTCAAGGCACTGGTAGGAGCCCAGCAAAAATATGTTCATTAGGAACAACACCCAGTGCAGAGATACCATATCCTTAAGCCACATGTGCCAAATGGACTAAAGATAATTTGATATCAGCACCGTATTTTTTCATTATTATCTGGAGGAAAAAACTCTACTCCTACTCTGCTGTTGGGAGCTTTGTCCTGGATATCAGCAAAGTACCCAAAGCTGGAAGGACTCAAAGGATCTCAGTAGGCACTGCTGCACACCCTCGCTGGGCACAGCTTCATACCAGCCCCAAACAACCCAAAATAACCTGAGTCGGTGCCTGTAGACAGGCAGAACAACTCAGAAACATGAGCTGAAAAAGGCATTCCTTTGTGTGAATTCAAGGAAATTTGAATGACAGTAGTTCATTCAAATGTTGACTCAAAAATGATATTATGGCCTTGTCCTTCACAATTGTGTCAAGAGTAATTTTAACCTCAAGAGTTTCTTTAATTGAATGCGATTTAGATGGGAGTCCACCAGCACTTCATTTTTATTTTAATTTCATGATTCAATTTAGCAATAGCTTCAGTTGCAATCTGATTTTATTATACTTATTGCTAGTGGAAAATATATCCACCTATTACCAACACTACATAAATTCAGATGCTGCCTTAAGAAACATTCTCACACTTATGAGAGGTCACATTTCATATATAATATGCCAACTTGTTGATAAGGCTCGTTGCATAACTCAGTGCCATGACCTTTCCAGAGGAAGTATTGTTTCATAGGGTGTCACAAAGGCATAGAACTGTGACCTTTCCTGCTGCTGTAACTCATCGTATCTTTGGGATGCATCCTCAGAGAGGTAAAGATGATTCAACCACACACGGTGCATGTGCTCCACCACAAGTGTTGATTTGAGAATATATTCCTTCACCAAAGAACTGGTATTCACATGTCTTCAGGACTACTTTTGTATGAATAAAGGGTTCTGTTTCACAGATTTAATTTCCCTTCCCATGTATATTATAGACCCTGAAATAGCCTAGAAGTGGTTACACTGTGCTGTTTGCTATCTAAAGGCAGTCAGAAGAGGCACAATATTTCCAGAAGACCTCAGCATTCCTTCTGCAGTACCATAGTGTCCACTGCAGTTTCAATAAGAAATAAACTGAAGCCAGGAAGGCTGTTATTATACCTTGAAGGACACTTTCCAGGCAGTGGGAATAACACAGGGTTGCATGAGGCAGCCTGGGTAGGCTGTGGGGTCTCCCATCACCAGCTGTGAGCCAGAGCTGGTCCAGCTCCACAGCTGAATGGGGGAGGTGACTTTTTAGGAGGGCTTTTTCAGCCCTCTAATTTTAAACTCACACCCAGGATTTGGGTTTTGGGGTCTGTCTGTGGAAAGCATGAGTTATCAGACACATCTATACATCATTACAGACACATCATTACACTAGTAAACCAACTGCAACTACTGGATGAGCTGCCTTACCTGATGCACAGTCTGGTTTCCCATGTCACGTGAAGCTTCAAACTCTTGGGATCAGACAGGCATCTACTGCAGAACTACATGGCTTCAAATCAGACTCACTGCAGTAGAAAACAAGTAGGTCAGTCGAGATTCAAAGGCCTGCAAGGCAGATAGGTTTTGAAATTTAGATTTAATTAATTCTCTTTTTTTTCCCCTGCTATAATGCAAGAGCTTTTGTAACATCTGAAACTTTTATCAGAATTGACAATGGTATAAATACCTCCCTGCCAGTTCCTAGAGTGCTAGCAAACAATCTTTCATCAAGCAAATGAACACTTACAGACAGAGCAAGATATAAACACCCATATGTAAAGCACATTCTCTGGACTGGGTCCACCACTAGCAAAACCCTCCTGCTCCCCTGGAACCAGCAACACAAACTCCCTTTATATGTCTTAAGTGTCCACAGTCCAAACAATAACACATTAACATGCTCTTGACACTGCTGTCAAAATAAACAGCTATTTATTAACATTCTACAAGGCATTATTTTTCGAAGAAATCAATCCAGCAAGTATATATCCCTCTGTTCCAGAAAAAAGCATCTCCCTTTTACTTAAGACAACATCTGGTCCAGATAAGAGCTGCCAAGGGCTAGAGCTAAGAGTCAAAGTGATTGCTGTTGCTTGGTGGTTGCTTGAGTATTTCTGAGAACAAAATTTTTTCTCTCTATGGTATCACTGCCAACTATTCCCTGGGATCCCAGGAGGACAATGCATTCCCTTTCTGCTCTTACTGGGTAAATGGAATAAAGGCTGAACATGGTACTTACTCTTACCCATTAAACCGGCACTAAATATAAAAAGATATTAAAAGCTCCCTCCTCCTTCTCTCTCTTTCTGAGGTGAAAACCTCCCCATCTTCACACGGAGAGACTTTTGCTACCTTTTGTTCTTGTTGGTAAAGCAAAATTAAAGATATCAAGGAACCTCTTGAGAAAACCAAGAGAGGAAGTGTGAATGCAAAGTGAACTTACAAACAAAAGCTATTTTTAGTCTTGGGGGAAACTCTTAGCTTTGGACAAACAATACAAGGAAGTTTCAGACACTGACTGCTAGGGAGATCTAATATCCCCTTGTCGCTGCCCCACCTAGTCTGGATAAAGGAATGCTCCTGTATTCTCAGGCTTCTCACAATCTCCAAATTATTCACCTTCCCCTTAGCATGGTGCAAAAGTTCAGAGCACCTGGTTGGCTCATGCACACAACCTCATCCTCCTGTAGGCACAGGTGATCCAAGGTCGCAGTGTAGCCCTGACGGGACCATGGGCTCCATGGTGTTGGTGGGGATGGATGGTGGGACTTCCATTTCCAGCACCACCAGACATAGCAGTAGAGCACAACCGGGAGCGCGCACAAGGCTGAGACCAAAGAGCAAAGGAAGCCTTGTGTACCCCAAACACAGAATTAGAACAGAGCTGCTGGGCAGAAGAAGAAGGAATGACATGAATAACCTTGGGACAACCCAAAAAGGACCTTCCTAAACACTGAGCAAAATATATATAAATGGAGTCCCACTGATGCTCAGCAGGTGAGGATCTGGCTGTAGATTCAGGACATAACAGTAACACTTTGGTAGCCCCCACTGACCTCAGTTTTCCTTCTAGAATTTCCACTTTCCACTCCCCCAGGCAGCACAAATAATATCTTCGTCAATCAATTATCAATATGCAGGTTTTTGGGGGTGGAAAGCTTTTACACAGGAGTTTGTCCAACCTATTTACTCCTCGCTCCAGCTCCATTCCTGTTTATTTGTTTGCAACGAGGGTGAGTAGCAAGTGGTCAAGAACAGCCTGTCTTCCAAGATCAGTGAAATAAAAGAACACGTGAAGGATGCTGTTTCCCTTGAAATTTCTCCGAGATCTTTGTATTTCCCATAGACCTGAACCAGCATTCAGGGAAGAGAAGATCCTGGGGCAGTAATTTTATGGAGCAGATAAGTTTCTGCTCTCGCTGCTGATTTTGCTATGAGCTTACAAACACTTAAATCCAGGCTTGACGGACAGAGTCAATCATGGATGCAATGTGAAACTGCACAACTGCACAAGAAGCTATACAGGATTGCTCAAGTCCTTATCCAGCCCTGGTGCCTATATAGACTCACGGGAGGTCAGTCAGGGACATTTTGCAGATGTGCCTGCCAGTGGGAGAGAGGGATATTTACTGCATTGCAACAAACTGAGCCTCAGACAGGAATGTGCCCTTCCCAGGACAAAGTTCAGCTTCATACTGGGCCACAACAGTGAAAGTGTAACCAATGGGCTGAAGGAAATGGTTCTTCTGCTGTATTAAGCACTGGTGAATCCAAGCCTGGATACTCCGTCCAGGTTTGGGCTTATCAGGACACAGCCCTGAGGAACAGCATTGAGCCAATAAGGCTGTGGCAAACGGCTTGGGAGAAGGGAACTGGGCTCGTTCAGGCTGGGGCAAAACACTGATGTAGAATCATAGCTTGCATGAGATAATGAGTGCTAACAGAGGAAATGAAGCTTGGTCTCTCAAAGATGCACAGCTAAATTACAAGTTGCAGTGCAAGAGATTCAGATCAGCTACAAGGAAAAAACAATTTTGCCCTGAGACTGGTAAAACACTTGGATAAGAACCCAGAAATCTTATATCCACCTAGTTTTTCAACTAATCTTTATCAGTTATGTAGGGAAGGGCCGGTACACCCATCAGCACTCAACTCCTTTTGACCTGCTAAGGTGTGTCTAGTCTGCTCCAGGAAGCATGCTTGTTTTTTCAAAGGCCTTTATGTCACTGAATCACTTGGTCAATTTTCAAAGAAAGTTACCTTTAATTTTGGATTCCAAGCCTCTCCTACTGTCTTTTTCAAATCACTTCGTTCCACAGATACTTTGTCCAGAACAGAGTTGTTGGTCGCTCCTTCTTTCTAAATGATTTTCACATGTTTTTTCAGTGGTGTGGGGGGCAGTGATTGCAAAAAACCTACAAAGAAAACATAGGAAGAATTTATTTCTGATCTGACTCTTGGTTCCAATGCAGCTCTATATCTGCAAAGGGTTAAGGATTAGCTGATGGAAAACATTTGAGCAGCTCTGATAACAGAGCATAGCAAATAGTGGCATCAGGCTCACAGCACTGCTAGTCACACATTGCAAATCACAGGCAGTGCCAGCCTTGTACCCGGTATGTGTCTGCTTCCAGGCTGCACTGACTCCTGCAATAAGTCACCTGTCACTCCCAAGAATGCTTTGGGATAATTCTCTTCCACCCACCAGCTGACAAATCTGTAGGCATGCACCTCAATGTCCCCCCAAACCTGTGATATTATCCAAATAGGGGAACCTGCTGTTTCAGAGAGGTTTCTCCAAAGCCGAGCACAGCCAGGAGGTTTAATGGAAACTGTGCACTGACTCTGAAACACTTGGCTGGAAATATGTTCAGCTTTTTGAGAAGAGAGATTGCCTGACAGGGCAGCATGATTGAGCTCTCTAAGTATGCTAGGGAGTGGTGCATGAGCACAAAGACACTGCAGCCTGAAAACTAAAATACACTGTGAAAAAGACAGGACACTCACAAAATCACAAAATCACAGAATATCCTCTCTATCCTTGCTGTTTTCTGCCCAAGTCCATGGATCCGTAATGTAGTACTGGCTTGACACACAGCATTGTTCCTCATGCAGCATCTAAGACTGCCACACGTGCAGGCATCTTTGTACAGCCAGGACCAGCCTCTCATCCCAGGGAGCCTGGATGCTGGGCACAGCTGGCACCCACCTTAGGAAAGGCTCTTGAAATTGCAGGGGAATTTGACCACTGCTGAAGTCAAGAGTAGAGTGCAAAAATGCCTTGTGCAGTCTTGTGCTTAAATTCCAAGACTGCACCTCACTCCTCTCTGTTCCAAAAAGAAATAGCAGTGCCACAACCATAATTCAATGCAGCTGTGGTTAAACAATGCTCGGGATATGTAAAAACTGGTGTTACTATGTACACACACTTCACCTCTGGGATTAAGCTGACTAGTTTCTATCCACTAACATTCAAAACTAATTCTTTCCCGTCGTCCTCCAAAGACATGCACAATGTTCCAGGTACAAAGCAACCTAATGGCATTGACATCAGCAGGAAAATCTTGACCCCCAGAGCACTGAGCTGATTCACAGGGGTTCACTAAGCTGTGAATCACACCCGAGGGAGTACAGAGCCCCTCTAACAGTGAAGTGACATCTGATCTCCCACGACACTATTTGCTCATTAACTCAAATGGTACCTCCAGGTCCGTGCTTAGAGAAAGTGAAGAGGCAGCAGCTGCTGCAACAAGGAAGCAGGAATTTCTAGTGTGGATCAGGCCCACTGCCCATTTAGCCCAATATCCTGTCTCAGATGTTGGCCAGCACCAGCTGCGTCAGAGGAAGGTGTGAGGCACCCATGTGAGGCAGATGTCATCCCTCACTGCAGCCTGCCCGCCTTAGGAAAAGATGAAAACAAATGAGTTTATAACCTTTTGTCAGCCTGTCCCAAGGATGTAACTTCACAAATATTTAGGTCAAATGGGGCACACCCTGTGCTGCACAGAAAGAGAAGAGGAGAAAACCCAGCACTTCAACTCTCGAATGCCACACTGTGTGCTAGATAAGATAAACTAGTGACAGTCACTTGCTGTCACGATGGCCACTGATCTGCTGGCTCAGCCTGGGAACCAAAAGTGGCTTAGGACACACGTGAAATGAATACTGCCCAGCTCAGTGCAGGCCATCATTTTCCACATGGCAGTCACAAAAATACTGTAGTTAATAAAAAAAAAACAAGGATGAAAGTAAGCTAAACTAGGCTTCTTTCTGCCAATTTTTTAAAACTCAATACAGTTTATACAAGGGATTCATCAAATGGAAAATCTTGCCTTGATGCATGTGAGTGCACCCACTTTAGCCAAAAGGTTCCCAAAAGGTCATGACAATGTCCCCACAGGCATGCTGAAAATGCAAAAACCAGCTGCAGATACATGTAGCTCCTGTCTTCTCCCAGTCTGCTCCTTGTTGGTGGGAACAGGCTGTGGTGAATTCTGTCAGGTGCCCAACCAAAGCCAAGAACAACTGACAGCCACACACTAGTTCTTACTTAATCATGGTAGGTTTTCTCAGGTGTCACAAAAAGTATCACTAAGGTTCCTAATCCACCTGGGACTCCATTTCCTCATGGCAAGGCCTGTTTGAGATGAACTTTATCATTTCTGCCTTGGCAGTGCCTGAGATTTTCATGCTGCTTGTACAAATGGGTCTCCGTTGTCCATTCCAGTGCAATGCAATGGAGGGCGGACATCACCTGGCCCACAGAGATTTTGTCCAGGGCTCTCCTGAGGGCAGGGAATCAGTCTGAGGCTGGGCAGAAACTTGCCCTTGCTCCCAGACTGGGTGTCCTGTTGACAAAGGGGGATGGAGAAAAAGCGGATGAAAATTACTGCTCTGCCCCAGCCTGGGCAAGGGGAGAGGGAAATCTACTCTGTTATTTGGTGCAGAAGGGTGTCCCACATCCTTGGTATCCCCAGGGTGGCATCACTGATGGCACATGAGCAAGGCAGAGACATCACACAGCTCTGTGAATGGGGCAAAGACCAGCTCAGAAGGCAGCCCTGAGAGCAGGCAGCCTGGCCCATGGCTCTTTTCCTCCATCAGCTGTTCATCATTTGCCTCGGCTGTGTTAATTCACAAATTTCTTTCTCCCAGCCCTGCTCCCATTGTTTCCGAGCAGGGCATTGTCATGAGGCCAGTTCTATATTTATGACAGGATGTCAGCCTACGCTTGCAGTTGCCTTCTTTGAACTGGATACTTTTACCTTCTAAGTTGGCAACGATGCAATTCAACAAAAAGGTAGAAAAATAAACAAGTGTTTATTTAAGACGTGCCTGGTTGTATCAAAATGGACAAGTGGCACTACTTCCTATTGGCTCTTTCACTGTCCCGGCCAGGACAACACAGGTTTTTTCATGACATAAACAAAAGATTATTTCCTAAGAAGATTGAGAGTTTCCTTTAAAGGAAAACAAAAAAAGAAAGGAGGAAGGAATCTGCAGAATAGCTCTTAGGAAGTTACAACTCTGGAGGCCTTTTAGTCCCTCACCAGCAAAATATATTTAAATATAGCATGGCCTGCCCAGAGCACAGACTGAGAAATGCCATATACATGGCCAAGAAACCACCCTGCAGCCAAAGCCAAAGGGTGCCAGGCTTCAGGCCCATGTCCCTTATCCTTATAAGGGTCTAGAATCTGTGACCAGGCCTAAGAGCTGAATCTTTGATTTGAATTAGCTGCTTCAAAAGGTTTGATTCTGCTTTACTGTGTTTTAATTTACACCTGGAGCCTAACATTTTGTTTGTGCATCAAGCAGTCGGAGGAGGCATTGCAAAAGCCCTTATCCACTGAAGGATGCTGCCGCCCAACTTCAAAACAGACTTGAGACATGAAGCACCCACCTGCTCTGATCCTCACCCAAGGAGCACCAGTCTTTGTCTGCGCTCTTCACGAACAGGAGATGATCCCAGGAAATTTGTAGAGCTCCAACCTTATTCCCTGTGAAATGCTTTCTCAAGACTGCTCTCAGCTAAGCTTCTTATGAATAATTTCTATCTGTTGTTTCTTGGACAACCAGAGGGCTGTGATGTTATGCTTGTGTTAAGCCCCCATTCCTTGCTGAGATCATGAACCTTCAAGTTCAACTCCAACAGACTAGAAACTGCATCAGACACCTATTCTCCTCCTCAAAATTTCTTTTGAGGCAAAACTAAAATGTTTCAAAGCCCAATTTCTATTCATGCGTCATAGGGAGATGCAGTTCTGTATCACATCCCTGTTTTTGCAATGGTGAGGAGTGTGATGGATGACATTTCCCCTGACAGGTTGTGGTCTCCCCAGCCATGAAAACGGTGATACACCACTGACATGAATGGTTGGGAGTTCATTCAAGGAGCCTGGACACTGGTGGAATAGAGAGATGTGCAGTCAGGATTAGAAGACCCACGAATGGGAATTTCATGACATAAAATATTTCATCTTGTTCAAGTTTACAGTCATAGTTTTCCTTGGGCTTATCCTGAATAGAATTTACCTCTTTCCCTTTAATCTCCCTGGAAAGTAGCTCACTTTGTGATGGAGGAATAAGCCAAAACTCAGTGTTCAAGGCAGAATATGAACAGGAGTGTTTCGTCCAACATTACTTTGGAGCCATCCCGTCACCGTGGTCTCTGTTCAACATTGTACCTGCTCTGAAGCTACATAGTGACTTTGTGCTCCACGACACTCTGACCTGTCTCCCACACCCGAGTAGTAATTAGCTGCATTCAGCTGTGAGAAGTCTGAAATAGTTCAGGCTTTCTGGCAAGAGACTTCTGTTGTAACAACAGGCTTTGGCTGTGGCTTTATCTGCCGTGGATCCTGCTTCCCATACAGCACAGGGTAACAGCAGCAGGATGAACCCTAGAATGTAATAATATAAGCAGGAAGGGCTGTAATTTGAAGACCTTCCCACATCAAGTGAGTAAAACAATCTCCTCTTTCAGAAGGCAACATAATTCTTGCTTAAGGGTCCTTTAAAATAATATACAGTGCTCCTGAACGGGAGCCATGGGGGGACCCTCTCTGATCCCCAGTTCATTCTCAGATTTAGCTGATAGTTTCTCTCTGACTGCTCTAATTCATACAGAGGAACTCCAAGTTTTATTTTCAAATGCAGAAGAGGCCGCACATATCACTGACTATTTCCTAAACATTTTGCAAGAATAAAGGTACTGACATAGAACCACTTGCTTCCAAATAATAAGTGTCCTGGTACCTCAACTGACCCTTTCCAGATGGAAGCAGGTTCTGCTCATCCTGCATTTCCCATTCAGAAGGACTACTTGGGAGACTCTCTTCAGATATCAAAGATCAATGTTAGAATAAGTTTTAGCTGTATCAGGTGAGCTTCAACAAATGACAGAGAACATTAGGACAGAGATTATGATTTCTTTTTCACTGTCCAGGATTCATATCTGGGATCCACACGTAACTCTGGAAAAGGCAGAAAACCATCTTATATTATTATGTCAGACTAGCTGTTATCAGGCAAGTAGGAAACACCATTCTCAGCCCTCACTGCTGTTTGCTCCCCATTTCCTTCTGTCTTCACATCTGGACGTGTTTTAGACATCCCACAAAATCTGAGAGGTAATAAGAGACTAGAAGACCATAAAACAAAAATGAGTGAATAATGAAATAATTTAGATATAAAGACACACCAGACAACAGCTATTATGCTTTTTGCAATTACATTCCTAAGGCACTATCTAGGGGCACCTTCCACCAGAGCAGATGTCTCCCAGCCCCACCCAACCTGGCCTTGAACACTTACTTTTAATAGGGACTAAAGAATTGTAATTCTTGGCAGGGTGCAAGCAGCACCAACAGAGTGAAGCCGTGTAACAGAAGCAGAACAGAATAAAAGGACCAGCACTTCTACAGGGCTATATTTCATTGCTGCACACCAAGTTTGGAGCAGTTGAAACAACACAAGCTGTGCAGCAAAAATCAGTCACCATGGGCGCTCCTATTCCAGCAAGTGCTTCAGACAAATTTATGGCTAATCAGGATCATGACATTATCATGCCCAGCCAAGTGGAGATGTGTGCTTGCATAAACCTTTCCTTATCATTGCTAAAAGTGATGTGCAACAGCCTGTCACTCTTCAGTAAACAGTTCCATGTTCAAGATCTCAAGTGCTGCCACATCATGTGCTGGTGATCTGCACTTTCCTTGCGATCTGCCCTTTCCCTACAGAGTGTGAGAGAAAGATGCAATAACAAACACATGGCCACAGCCCCTTTGTGCTGATGCATTTCTAAAAAGGGGCAAATGTTTATTACTTGTATATGTTATTTTGCCTTCATAGTTAAGAGTCATCCAAAGTCTAAAGAAGCCACTGGAAAACCTCCTGCTGGATTCACTGGGCTTTGCATCTGACCATTAGGTATCCAAGTACTTTAGCCAAATTTATGCCTGTAATATAAGACAGCCCCTAAACTACCACCCAAGTGTAGCCTATGTTTTGGGAAAAGACAGACAGCTAGTTCACAAATCTTTTGATTTTGCTTTATATTTTTGTCAACAAGTTTTCTCAATTACTATTTCAAAAAAAAAAAAAAAAGAAAAAGACTAACTGGTCCACCCCTGTTTCTCCACCATTTTGAGAAAAAAGAGAGTTGCTGGTGTGCAGGTGCATTGCCTTTGCAGTAATTTTTCCTGTTGTATTTGTTTTGGTTTTGGTTATATTTCTTCAAGCCCTTGTTTTCCCCATCTCTCATGCTTGGCTGGTCAGCAGACTGGCTTTTCTACGATGCCACACTGAGAATTTCCCATTTAGATGCAGGGAGGGGCTGGAGAAGGCATCTGGTGATTTTCTTCCTGCAGATGTAACACAGAAAGGGAATTGGGAAAAGAAAAGGTAGCCTTTCTCAGGCCATATCCTGCAGCAGCCAGGGACCCACCTGGTCCCTAGGGAGCATTAGAAAAACCTCAGTGTTTTGCTAACTGTTGAGCTGCCTCACATGGCCCCTGAACAGCATGAAAGAGCCAGAACACAGTTAACTTTAGTTAACTACACCCTAAACCCTCACACCACCAAGGGTCTGCTCCAGACACAGGCAGAGCAGGCAGCTACCTGGGGCATCCGTAGGCTTGAGGCATGGAATAGAACTAGATATCCCTTCTTCCAACTGCTAGAGCCTGAACTGACTGAAAGGGAGGCAGGTGGAGCCAAATGTACCTCCACTTGCTCTTGGTGTGCTCAAAGCTCCAGGAGATGTGGGCAGGGGGAGCAGGATGAGGCCCAGAGCACATGTCCCAGAAGGAGACATGCAGAAGTGCTCCTGGTGACCCCATCTAACTAAACCAATTTGAAAACTACTCTATCACTACCAACAAACTGCATTTCCTTGCCAGAAACAACCCAAATAAAATAATTGCTTTTTGCCATGGAGGAACAAACAATCGTTACAGGATTTGGATCTCTTTCTACCCTTCCTTGACAGACAAAGGACCTACACTGCATATATGCTCTGAAAGCCTTTTGTGGATGATTTCGGATACTGAATCTGGAGACAGCTAGATTTCTATTAAGACTATTTCTCTTCTCTGAAAGTTTATTCAGCTGTAACTCTGCAAGTTATGTAAGGGAACTAGATAAAATTAGAATATTGGATAAAAATAGCACTAAAAGAAACATTAATCTTTCTTTAGCATTTTGAGACCACTTTGGGGTCTTTTCTGTCTCTTCACCTAAAGCAGCCTTTGCTCCAAGCTGGTCTTTGGCTGGATGCCATGGTATTTTTGCTGCCAAGTCAAAAAGTCACCCAGGATGGTAACAGCCTGATTTCACATCCATTTGTGGCAATGTCTATGGCTGTGCTTCCCAGGCACCAGTCCTCACTGTTTTACTACAGAGCATAAACCCAAGTCCTGACAGTGAGTCAGCACCAAGCTGTCAAACCAAGCTGAAATCTCCAGGAAGCAGAATGTTCTCTCTGCATACTTTTTGTACCACTTAGTATGTTACATAAATTCCCAATGGGGAGAACCACAGCAAGGGTTTGGAGGGATCAATTTATTGCAGCAGTAATTCTAGCATTTAAACTTTCTGACAGCTGCTGTGGACAAATATGCAATAAAAATCAAAGCCAATTCAAAGCTGATATTCAGAGGTGGGAGATTGCGTAAGCATTTGCGTTCTGGGCCATGTGCTTTGTTTAGTATTCAGATAGTATAGAGGACTGCAGAATCCCTTTTTCCACACTCAAGGCAAGCCCAAGTCACTTTGGTTTTATTTTCCAAGCTTGGATGCATAAAGTTAGAGCTCTGTCTGCCATTACTTGAGCATTTAGCTGCCATAGTCTAAAACATGACTGACCTGTGACATGAAGCTTTCAGGAACAATCAGTTTGAGCATCCACACCTGCTCTAGCTCACACCTTCCCTGCTGCTCCAAACATGATATCCTCTGTCAGAGACATGGACCAAGAGCTGAGGACAGTGAAACCTCCAGTCACTGGTTTGTCTGTCAGGGCCCTTGGGTATCCACACAACACTCCTATCCACATTCAGAAGAAATAAAAGTAGCCTGTGCTGCAAATGTCCTGAGCTCACTTCCATTCCGTCTCAGAATCACAAAAAAATGTAGGTTGGGAGAGATCCCTGGAGGTCAGCTAATCCAGCCTTCCACAAAGGCAACCCGAAACTTTTTCAGATGAGCTCATGATGACATGCTTTTCCAAACCTGAGTTAGGTTACACGAGGCCAGACCCTACAACTGCTATATGGGTTTCTATTGAAAAACCACAGCCTACCTCTACAAATTGCACCTCTGATGCCGAAAGCAGAGACAGCAGCAGAACTGTCTCTGTTTAGAGCTTTTTGGGGAGGTCAGGGACACTTTTTATAAACCATGTGCCGACATTGCCAAGGAGTAAAAGTGACTCCACATCTCTAGGAGCCTTATTGATTTTAGAATGCAGCATCTGTTGTAGATGTGACTGACTCAGCAAGGCTGCATCGAACCCTGGTTGTTTACTGTACTTAAGTGATTCTGCCCCCAAAAGAGCTAACTATGTGGTATGTCCTCAGCTAGCAAAGTGGTTCTCAAAGCAGTCATCTTTCCACAAGTGTGCACTCTACCCTTCAAGCCAAATCTTTGCTATTCACTCTCTCAGGGGCACATAAGGTTCTAAAGAGGAGAGAGGTGATCTCTGCAGTAGCAGCCTTCCCTAGCATCAGCTAATGCATTAATTTTTGACCCTATAGAGAAGGCTGTGCCTACCCAACAGACTGTAGAGCAGTCCTTTGCATGAGGTATGTACAACTTTTTCTGTTCCCACTGCTCCAGCTCAGGCTCAAATCAAACACTTTAGGTTAAGGAACAGCTTATTTCAGGATACCTGTTGATATCCTTGCAGGCAAGAATAGATCTGTCCAGTTTGAAAGAATTTAGCTCTCATTTAAAGACATTTTGAGTCTCACCCTGCTGCCCCTTCCGAAACTTCCATACCTGAGCCTGGTTTTCATGACCATCTTAGCAGATTCTCAACAAAACTAAGCACTAAGCGTGCACAGTGGGCAAAGGCGAATTGGGGAATGAGCCACTGCCCAAATTCACCTCAACATACCCTAAAAGCCAAACCTAAATTCAGGGTCTGTACTTGCTACACGACTGAATGACTCCACTGCACACAAGATCCCAAAACTAGCTATGGTTCTTATAGCTCCTGATTTCAGGAACTCACCCTGTTATAAGCAATTCTCATTGAAATTTTTTAGAGTCTTTTGAGGGTCTGTGTTGTCTGCAGGGGTAAATAAGGAGTCATACACAGAAGGTCTAGGTATTCTGTTAAGTAATAGGAGGTTTGAACCATAGAGCCACCAATGGTGGTGAATGATCTGACCCACTGCTTTTATTCAAGCCCTTCTTTCATTTATAGCAAGCAAGTCAGGTTATCATGCTAGTTATGCTAGTAGTCAAGTTAATTAGTTCTCTGGGGAGACCTGTAAAAATAATGGTTTCAGGACCTGCCAGGACACATGCACTGCAGCTGGTCAGCTGTGGAAATACTTTACTATCTTTGACAGAAAATGCCATTTTTGTCTGTAATCTACTGTTACAGTACGTCTCAACAACCTGTGAAGGAAGAAAGAATTTGTTCAAGATCTCTTACTGTTGTGAGCTGCCTCGCCAGTTTTCAGTACTTTTGCTGAGCTGGTCGAAAGAAAAATATACACAGCAGAAAAGGATCCCTCAGTAGAATGGGGAGGAAATTGCATCCTGGAGGAGAGAAGGCTTTGAGTGATGTTGTATTCAGTCTCCTGTGAATCCAAGAAATTCATGACCCTTTCCAAGCCCACACTTTACCCACCTAAGCTATCAGACCATATTATAGTTGCCATAAGTTTTGCTCACTTTCTCTCTTCATCTGGTTCTTTCCCTGATGCCTGTCAGCTCTCCCTGTCATCTTTGCCTCCTCTTGGACTCCCAGGGTTTGAGACTTGGTGTGTTTTATCTTTACAATGCATATTAGCAGAATCAAATAACAATACTAAAAAATCTGAAAACCCAGTAAGGCAGCAGAATTATCTCCTATGTTAGATTTCAAAATTCTCTGCAATTTTAAGAACAAAGGTCCTTGCTGAAATGTTCACAATGCTAGGTCTTCTGGGACCTACATTATTTCAGAACCACAGCTTAATCTGTGGTTAAGCGCAAGATAAGCACAGCAGGTGCTGTCTCCAGCATCCTGGATCTTCTCCAAGCAGTCAGGTAGATAATCTTAAGGGAACTCCAAACTGCCCCTAAAAGTGCAAGGTAAGATTTTAAGGAAACTGGATAATAAAGGAATGAGGTGCAAACAGCACAGATTCACTTGTGGACAAGAACTGAACAACAGTGGTTGACCACATCCGAGTAGAACATTACACACCCAGCCAGCAAAACATTGATGGTCACAGAAACACAGAAAAGTGGACAGAAAAGTCCATGCTGAAAGAGACCTCAAAACATCATCTGGTCCAAACTTTGGTGGGAAAGGGAGCCTAGACAAGACAACCTAGTGCCTTGTCCATTCACATCCTGAAAGCCTCCAGTGATGGGACCTGTAACACATCCCTGGGGAGGTTTGGCTGATGATCCCTGTGATAAATTTTTCTTACTCTAAAATATTTCTGTCTTATATCAAGATGATGGGGTCACCATGCCAAAAAGAAAGGCCTTTTTCCACTCCCTCATATTTATTACTGACAATCCAAACAATGTGGATTTATTCATTTTTCTGTTGATTTTTCTTAGTGTCCATTTCAAGGCCATGGAGCGAGATATACCCAGGTGCAGATTCTAAAAGCCATATTAAGAAGGTCATCTCTGGTCACAGGCAGCTCTAACTGCCAATTGTAGCGGGATGAAGTCTTCCTCAGTCACAAAGCACAGCACTTGAAATATCCTGTAGGATGAAAACAATGCCTGCTACAGCATTTCTCCCCTGATTTTTGGGAAGAGGGCCAGACAAGTGCCACAATTAGTCATACATTCCAAATGCAGTCCCCATTCTTTGTTTCAACCTCTTGCCTGTCCTTATGTTAAGGATGAGGCTGTGATCTCCACCCCAAGGAGGGTCTTTGCCTCAGAGTTGCACACTATCAATCAGTCTGGCTCTCAGTAATGAGGAAAGATGCTTTCCTTCCTTCCACCTTCTATTTGGACCTTCACCTTCCCAGTGGGATCATTTTACTGGGTAAAGGAAGACAGAAATAGACAGAAAGAAACATGTCAATATGTGCATTGAAGAGGAATTAAAAACAAAACATAATGAAATACCTGAAAGCACATGGGAATTTGCTGGAAACTAGAGGAGAGAGGAAAAGAAGCAGCTATCACGCCTTTTACTGCTGCACATGGAGTTAGTTTTAAAAAGTTCCTTCTCCCTGTCCTACCTCCCTCCCCCTGCACACTCACTGCCCTGGCGAGAGGAAGATAGCAAAGGCATCATTACAATATTAATCACCTTGAAAAGGGTAGAAACACAAGATTTTAAAATCACTGCAAGAGGCAGAAGCGTCTTTAGGGGAAAGTTCAAACAGCTTCTTTTGCTTGACGATTGCTGGAAACAATATGGCAATCATTAGTTTCTCTCTCTCCAGCTCAGGGTCGTCCATTTAATTCACACATGATGAACAACAGACATGCACATAGGTCCAACAACAATATTAAGGTTGCCTCTCTTGCCAAGAATTATGCCACTAAAAAGCACATGTGTGAACTCATGCAAGTCTGGAAAGGGTTAATGGGCTGCTGGGGACTCTCTTCTTGGAGAGAGGTAAAGCAGGGATGGTAGTTAGCTGGGGAATGTGTTTGACTCTCACTGTGTGACTACCCACGAACACGGGAAGATGAGTAGTCTGAGAGGGTGCACAACCCTCTCACCTTCAGCTTAGCCAGTTGCACTCACTATGGGTTTGGCAAAAGCCTTCTGGAATGCATTTGAAAGGACAACACCAGACCTAGTATGGAGATGCAAGGATCCATGAGTCCTGCCTGATTTTTTGGGTAAACCCTGAAGCCTCACAAGAATGTTCAGCTTAGGTCTCACTGCCCATTTTTTAATAACTCCAGGAAAAGTGGGTAAATTTTTATCCTTATATGGGAATATCTCTGGTGACAACCAAAACCACCTTTGCTCACCTCAGACAGAGTCAGTTTCCAAAATGACAGCTCCCTTCTTACAAGGACCACCAAATACTTGGGGCAGTCAGCAGGGTTTTCAAGACAACCCTGACTGCCAGAAGCCAGCTCTGCGCTCTGCATTAACGTTAAAATGAAACATGTCATCCAGCCAAAGTCTTCCGTTCTCTGGCATGAGACAGATTACTACAAAAAGAGAGGTTGCTGTCTGACCTGAATTCTTTTTTACATCTTCCCAGTGCTATGTGCTTGTTCTCCACATAAACAGTCCTTGCCACTGAATTCTTGGTGTTGCGTCAACCTGGAGCAATGAGCTCTGTAGCATAAGAGTAATTTGATTTTAACCAGAAGCCACTGCATAGTGTAGGAGGATATTTTCCACTCTGGCATTGTCTGGTGACCTTGAACAGGTAATGTTATCTTTCTTTGTCTCTTTGTTAAACAGGGATACTGGCACTGACCACTCTTGTAAAGTACTTCGACATTTACCGACAATAAAACGCCAGGTGTTGACATTACTGTGCAGTGAGCATTTGCTCTCATCTGCTTTAAATCTCTGCCTCCTTCATTTCCATTGAATAACCCCTTTGTTCCTGTATTATGAAACACTGTAAGTAGACTCACAACTGCTCACAGAAGTGTAAACTGGACACAGACTGACAGAGAGCACCTCCTGTGGAGCAAGACTTCTAGGGGTAAAACCCCAGCTCCATTGACCTCAGTGGGAATGCTGCCAAGGGGATGCCTGCTTTATTGCTGATTCACAGTAAATAACAGTAAGAAAAGCATTTCATAATATTTTCTAATCTGCTTTTTGAGGGTTTAGTCATCCCAAAAGCCGCTATGAATAAGGATTACTCTTACCTTTCAACAAATGGATCCTTCGTGCAAAACTGCCCAGTTAATGACTTCTTCACTGTATTGGTGGGAATTTTGTTTTTCTGGTGAATTTACCACCATCTGAGGCCAAACAATACACTCAAGCTCAGTAACCTTTCAGAAAAATGAGCAATGATGTCTGCTGCTCATTTCATGTGTTTTTTGCCCAGTACGGTCTCTGAGGAAAGGAAGAAGGTGCCAAAACTGAAATAAGAAAGATAACATTGGTAAATGTCAGAGATCCCTGGTGAGTGCAGAGGTCTCAAAGACTTGAGAATGCTGAACAGATGACTCACTGGGAAGGGTTGCTGCACGTCCTGTTTTTGACAGATGAGACACTAATTTATTGTATCTAGGATCTTACATGTTTATGTTATTATAGGACCATCTAGAGGCTTTAATGCTGAAGGAGATGAATTTTGGGGCTTTGTGGGGTAGAAGTTATCATTCAGGATGAGGGAACTGGATTTAATGTAAAACTTCGAGGCCAAATCTTTGTATGAATATTTTTAAGCTGCTTACAGCCAGAGCCTGGCTTACAGGTGCAGAAGGGCATCTTCCTTGCTGAAAGGACAGATTGTGCCATAGTTATACACACCTACATGCCAGTTCTCCACTGAAATACTAAATACATGCATTAAGTTTCTTATGGAGCCTGTGACATTTCCTAATCATTTGGATTCACACTTCACATCCGTTCTGAGCTTAACTGGACAATGCAGAGATTTTGCTGTAGTCCCATGGACAGATCCCACAGTTATTTCTGTTCAGGTCAGTCCAAAAGCAATTTTTTTAAAAATTTTATTTCTGGCATTGAAAAGTATGCCGCATTGCAAAATTAAACATAATTTCCAAGTGAATAGGCAATGTATCCTCTAGTTGAAATGCTGAAATAACAGTCCAACTTTCCCATATTTCTCTCTGTGTTTTCAGCCAAAGCCATTGGCTGAACACAAAAGGACATGAACAGCCCTAAATCCCACCCTATTTTTAATTGAGTTCACTATTAAACAAATAAATAAAGCCACACAGCTCTAATGTAATGATGCTTGTGATGACATTTTCCACATTCTGCTCCAGATCTCCACGTCATTTATCCCACCACAAGCTAGTGTAACATACCCTACAGAGGGATGAAGAGTTTCAAGTCTGCTACTGTCTGTAAACTAAAACAGACCTGGAGTGAAATCCTGACCTCAGACAATAGCATCTTTGCCGCCAGCAGAAGTGAGACCAGTTTATTAGCCCAGGATTTCTAACTCAGGCATTAGTGGCTTGTGTTTTTGACAGTTTTAATCCAGAAACCCTGAGCTCACTACCATCATCTGTGGATGTGATTCCATGGGCAGACAGGATTAAGCTGGAGTAGTCAGAGTATTTCAGCTCCACTTCTGCTTCCAAATATGAAGCTGTCACTCATCTGGTCCTGTCCAGCCAACTAATTGTTCTTCTGGGGACTAAGTCCTGTGGCAAACATGCCCCCATGGTCTCCCATTTAACATGGTGCTGAAGGAATACAAATTCGTCAACTCTCCCCTCCCCTCCTTATACAGTTGAAATAATAAATATTTTTCTCATGATTTATTGGATTTCAGTTTGTTGAAAAGATCCTCCAAACAAATGAAGTTTTAATGGCAACAAACACCAGCCGCAGCACATTAGAAAATATAAACAGCAGCAGAGGCCATTAAACAAAAACCACTTTGGATACAGCTGACATAGTGCTCAGCAATCTTCACCTCCCGAGGCCAGGGCTCTTGAGAGAGGGTCACAGCGAGCCCCTCACTGGAAAACAAATCTGGAAGGATCACAGATTCAAGTCCTTTGAATGCAAGAGGGCTGCAGGAGAGACTTTGGAACTGACTAGTCCAGACTTTGGGTTTTTCAGGACCACTGGCAGTACTTTTATCATAGAATCATAGAATCTCAGAATGGTTTGGGGACTTTAAAGCCTGTCTAGTTCCAATTCTCCCTGCCATGGGCAGGGAACCTTGCACCGGTTTACTCAGAGCCCCAACCAGCCTAGCCTTGATGAAGGGATAGAACCAAGGCAGTCCCCACACTCTCTGCTCCCTTCCCCCCGTTTCCCCCCTGCACATCTCTTTTTGCCAGCCCAGTCCAGCCTTCCAGCTCCCCACCTCTGTCCTGTGTTCTCCTCCTAACAAATGGGCTCAGAGTGAAGCTCCATGTCTGCACAGACACCTGCACAGTACCTGTGCTGGAGCCACCCAACACTGCCTCACACATGAGCATGTTGTCCTGAATGAACCTTACTGCAAGGTGCTGTGATGAGCACATCTTGACAGCCCAGGGAAAGTAATTTAGGTCATTTTGCTCTGCTGTGGAACATGGATGTACCCCCTGTGCACGCATAACAGGAGCCAGCACGTGGCTGGGTACCACAGAACAGAGATCACCCGCTCTAGGGAACATCCAGTGTGTCCATAGCCCATGTCTGTCTCCTTCACACATCTGTCTCTGCATGGATCGAAGCAAGTGAGTTCTGTGTGCCTGGGTTTATTCTCCGTACATCCCTGGTTATTCCCCTGCCCTCCCATCACACCAGCCAGCACAACTGATTGTGCAATCACTCTTAAAGCCAATGCTGCCAAAACAAACAGATCCCTCATCTATTTCTAGTGGGATGATTTTTTCTGACTGATTTTGACAGTATCAGAGTAGAGAGTGAGTGCTGATACATCTGTGTAGTCAAGACTGGGGCAGGTAGAGATCATGTGGAGAGACAAAACACTCTATTCCTTCACAGCAATCACATCAAAGTTTAAGTAAGTGGAAAGAGACTAAGAAGAGGTATTCAACAGCACAACTGCTTTTTGTCAATCCAAGTCCAGGGCTGTTTTCTGCTGCACAAATCCTAGGGTCTCATCTATTCACAACGTTTTCTTGACTCATAGATGCTACTTTAAACAGCCTGGATGAGTGCACAGCTGGGTTTGCCACCTTTTATTCAAACAAGGGAAGCATGGACCAGTAATGTGTTCCAGAGACTGGAAATCAGGATGTTTTGATTTGAGATAAAGTACAAAACATGTGTGAGTGACCAAAGACACCCTGCCTGAGCCTTTCAGGAAATAAGTGATTTAAGACTTTTTACCATAAGAGCAAGAGTTTACTGTCAATAAACCATTGTTTACTGTCTACGCAAGAGCTGTGGCTACTATTTTATTCAAACATTCATATTTTGTCTACTTAATCCATTCCAACTCACTGCAAACAATTTGCCTTTCATCAGTTGTGGATGCCTGGGAAAGAAACATGTCTGTCTATAAGGAATCCAAACTGCACCTTGACATCCCAGCATGTCCAGGGCTCCAACCTGCACCTCCAGCCCTGCATGTGCACTGACCTGAGCAGTCACCTCTTCCCCGCTCCCTTCCTGGCTCCAAGGGCAATCAGCAGGATTCCTCCAGCACTATGCTGAGACCATGACATGGACTCTACCTTCCAGGAGCATGGCCCATGCCCGTACAGCTCATGCAAACCTCACATTTGAGATCATCTCTGGAGGTCCCAAGCTAAACCCATGGAGTACCAGCATGGTTCAGATAGATGCCAAGTACCTGAAAAACGCTGAGCTTCATTTAAATAAAAACAACTATAAAGCCCACAACAATCCACAACAAAAATCTAGTTCTACTCCAACCTCTGGGCTCACCAGAGAAAGACTGACTATATTGGGAAAAGTCATAATCCAGCTGATTGTAAACCACATTCCAAATGCTCACCTATTTAGAATAGATAATTCTAAATAATTTATTTCATGATTTACACAATCACTAAGTCATCACTATAAGCACCATGCTGTGTTGTGTACTGAAAGACACAATAATTAAACTGCAGCAGACCAGAATTGTTCCAGGAATGAACAATGTCAGGACCACAAAGTGGCCAGTGTGGATTTGCAAGAGATCAGGCAACAATTGTTGCAAAGTAAAAAACATTAATTTGTTTGAATTATGAGCATGATAACTTCCTTTTTAACTGAAGATCAGGACAGGATTTAGGTTAAGGAGAAGGCAGCAAGCAAGGAGAATGAAGTAGGTAAATGAAGGTAATAAAAATAATCACTTATAATAGCAAGGGAGAAAAACAGAGAAATCAAAATACATTCACTGAGGATGATGTAGATATAACCAGAAAGAGTTCAAGGTTCTGCAGTGAACAATCCCACACTGGTAACAAACCTAATCCAAAGCCCATTGAAATCAAGGTCTTTCCACTGACTTTGCCATTTGTGACTGCACGACAAGTAAAACTTTTCCCATTACAGACTGTCTGCTGCAAAATCTTTTCTGTTTCTCTACACATTTTTCCACTGTTCTTAATAAAGTAATTTTCTTACATTATGTTAATATTTAAAAAAAAAGAGAAACCCTTCATAAATACACAATCAACCCTGAGGTAATTTTCCTAAAATAATTTTTTAAATAAACTGTTCTGTGCAAACTTCAGTCACTTCAAAATGTGCTTTGAAACTGAAGACTGTGGAAAAGTTAAAGAAGTGATTGCTGATAAATAGTTCCATATGATTTATCGAATATAATATCCTTCCCCCCACAACAGAATGCTTTTTCAGATCTTAGGGCATGGACGTTTTGCCTGCTAGGAGATGTGTGCTAAGGTTTAATAAGGTTTAATATGCTAAAGAGGTTTCTCCAGTTCCAGAACAACCTATAGCTACCCAGCATCAGTACTACTGTCCTAAATAAAAATATCCTTTAGGATGAAACTGAACTAATCTGGTGGAGTTGTACAGAAGTGACTGCTAGAAAATACTCTAAGTGTTCCTCCTTGCTGTTGGAACAGGAAGAATGCCCTTTTTTACTTAGGTTATGGCAACACCCAAAGGTTTATGAGAATTTCAGCTAAATTCCACAGAAATTCTCCCAAAGTCTGAAGGACAATGGTAGCTGTCACTGCCTCACAGCAGCATCAAATATATATAATATAACAACAGATGGAGAGCTTTAGGTGGTAGAGATTACAGAGTACTGTCTCTTGATAGCAGCTCTGAGGAGCCAGATGCCCTCCCCTCCTTCAGAACAGGTCATGTAGAGCATTTCAGTATATTGCTCTGTGCCTTAGAAATATGTGATCTGGAAAGACTCAGCGTGTAAAACAAACCCAAAACAAAGCACTTCTTCAGCTTCCCTGCATGGTTGTATTGCACCAGTTGCCTTACAAAGTACTTGGAAGACATCCCTGTGTAAGCTGTTAAACTCTGGGTTTAACATGTGCGTAGATACTTCACTCTGGCTGTACAGGAACAGTGTTTTCTGCCAGATATTATCCAGCTTTAAACAGACACAGGCACATCCATATACAAAAAACTCAGGTGGAACTATCCTCTTTCTTCTGCCAGAGCAGCACAGCTTTGTTCTTAGGAAATGCCTTCAAAACAAACAGAGCAGGAACCCAAACTTTGTGCTTGAGTTATTGCAAATCATGTGAGGAACTGGAGTATAAGGACTCCAAACTGGCTTTACTTAGGATGCATGTAAACCAACAGAGGCCTGATGTCTGTTCTACAGAAGGACAGCAGCTCCAGGCCAGAAGCCACATAGAATCCAGCCTGTGCTAATCCAGCCTCTCACACAGCCCTGGATCTGGCCATGACCCCAATCATACTCATGCAGAATGCAGGCAGGAATAGGCAGATTCATCTGTACCAATTTGTCACATGTGAACTCAGATGCCTTCAGAGTGCTTGGAAGGACGTGAGGAGTGTTCCTTTCCAAAACCCTTGGCAAGGAAATGGATGGGCTGAGCTCTCTAAGCTCTAAACAGGAAGCCGGTTCTTCACTCTCAAGTGGCTCTATGAAAAATATCATCCAGAAGTGACAGTAATGCCTCTGTTCTCATGCAGTGAGAGGATGCCAGAAATTCAGGTGAGAGCACTTTAAAGTTCCAGAGGCAGAATACTGACACTGAGCAGAATGGGACAACTGAGTTTCAGGTTTCCCTGGAACAGCACAGCTGCTATCCGACTGCTAGGATCTTCCCCAGGTACCAAATACTGGGCCTTTTGAGTCTAGGAGGAAAAGTGAGACCTAAGGGAAAAATACCGTAAATGTTCACCCTGAAAACCTTCAAAATTACAATCAGCATGAAAACCCTTTCTTTAAGATGATTAGATAAAGGTGCATTTGAATGGGGAACATTGTCTCATTGCCACACATCTCTGCAAAGGCACATAAATGTCCCCAGCTGTCCCAACAGACCCAGAACTTTGCTACCAAATGCTCTTTCAGCTGAAATGGGGGGCTGGAATGAGAAGATCTTTAAGGCCTCTTCCAACCCAAACCATTTTGTGGTTCTATGAACAGTACTGATCAGAGAGGTGCGAAAGAAACCAGCTGATTATGAACACGTGAGACTCACTCACATGTTTTGTGTTCTTCTGTTTGTTATAGGAAAGAAAGGCTGAGTGTGGGTGGGCTGAGAGCCCCCCACTCACACAATATGGAAACAATAAACCACAGGCAGCCCTGAGGAGCCATCCTTGATTCTTAAATGCAAAAAACCCTCTTTCTCCTAACTCTATGTTGGTATCTTCCACCTTAATCTCAACCGAGCACAGGTTTCTTGGGCAGGGTCTCGCAGAGCAGGGAAGTCTATGGGTCTCAGAGAACTGGCTGAACCACTCAAGTCTGTTCTAGCTTGGATGATGTGGTTTTAGTCTTGACTCCACATTCACTTTGTCTCTTGACTATTGCACCACTAGATCTTGCTTTAGCTAATCCAAATTCCCATCACAACTCAGTACCTGCAAGGAATGTCACACCTTTCAGCACACTAGCTCTGCTTTGCTGACTACAACAGGAGTCCTTTGAGGCAACTGCTGTCTAACCCTTCCTCGGCACTTTTTACCTGTCTCTGCTTTTCACATTTCTCTTTCCTTCTGAGATTTCCCAGTCGGGACTTCTGAAAGTCCTTACTGCCCAGCAGAGAGCAGGGATGAGAGGAAAATGCTAGAGTTCATTGGTCTCATCGTGGCCAAATTCACACTTCAGACAAAAATTTCTATAATTCCTCAGCCATCCCTCTATTCCCTGGAAAGGGGTCACCATGTTGATTTATAAACTTAGGAACCAAATGCCTCTCTCAGGCATGATGAGTAAACAGGCCTAGCCTCCCCAGTAGCCTCATAGAGCTACATATGGCAAGCAGAGCTTCACAAAGGCTTTTGTCCACATTTCCCATCAGTCAGACCCTAGGAAGACAAACTATGGCCAAGGTTACCTTATCAGTGACCCCCAGCCTCTGGTCTTGCTTTAGCAGGCCCCAGAGATCTCAGAGTGTCCATTCCCAGCCACACACAGATACTCTCCCCTCCCAGGCTTTCTGTCCTGGTAAACATTTCAGTCCTTTTCCCTGGGAAACAGGGGCTGCAGAGCATGGAATTAGCTGCATTAGCCTCAGAGGTATCCCCAGAGGGAGGATATTAACCTGGAATCAGACATTTTTCACTTTTTCTCTATGCTGTAGACTTTTCTAAGCCTACCTGCCAGTTTGGTCTCAGTGCCCAAGGAGCTGAATGACATCCTACTGTCTCCATCACCCAGACACATATGGCATGTTCTATGTGCACAGTGGAGTCAGTGAGGGACAGGGGGCATAAACCCTGTGCACTTCTACCACGAATAACAACCTTTGCTTATATCTCTTTCCTGCCTGCCTCAGTAGGAGGCTGTTGCTATCTTTATAAGGATGAAATATGTGCTGCTATGTTTGCAATTATGAATGTTTAAATGAAATCTTAATTGCAAGAAGAAAGTATTTTTAGTCATATTTACACTACCTAGGATGAATAATGACAATTCATATTATGTCAGATGTCAGTGTTTGTTGTTGTTGCTGTTGTTGCTCTTTTGACCAGCTCTTAAGCCATAATTGAAGCCATTTATTAAAAAAAAAAATTACACTGTAGTCTCTCTTTGTTTCTTTTTTGCAATAAAAATCAACAAGCTAAACTTTGCCCTAGCTATAAAAGAGTTAATGTAAAGAATAACAGTGGGAACCATGCTCTTCTCAAAGGGATATTTATTTGGTTTTAAAGAACTCGTTCTTCATGCAAAGAAAATGAAGGTTGGAAACAGAAGAGAAACATCTGCCTCCTCCAAAGTTATGAGAAACTGTGTTGCACATTCCTAACCTTTCTCCTGTCCTTTTGGCCAAAAAACAATTACTTTTCTTTTAAGGTAACATATGCAACTGGGCAACTAGCACATAAGAATCACTCTTCACAGCAAAACAGATTAACTAAAAAGAAAGGGTATAATGTGTTTTCACTTCTGGGAATAAATTTTTCAGTTACCAGAGCGATGTCTTTCTGAATGAAAGATATGTTTTTTTCTGGTCTTTAAGACCAGAAGGGGAAGGTACAGGATGGTTGCAGCAAACACTTAATTACGTTGGGGTTTGGAGCAAAAGTCAAAAAATCTTTAAAACCCTTTTGACTTAATTTGCCCCTTCACCCCTCCTCTACATAAAAATACTTAGCAAAATGTTAATTCCTATGAGACTGATGTTTATCTTAGGGAAAGATTTCAAATTTTTACCCATTTCGGCTTGGACTGGGGGTGGACATGTCACCCACATCCCCAGCAACACAGGTTTGAGCCTTACTCTTAGCCATTTGGGCTGAAGTGTCCATCTGGATATGATAAGAAATACGGAGGAAAAGGGGCACGAGCTCATGTATTATTTACTAAGTTCTAGGGCCCTGGACATTTTAGCAGGGGAGAACTGGAAGAAAAGTCTGTCAAGAAATTCTAGCATATCCAAAATGTATTACTAAAATATTTTTATGCTTTCAACAACTGAAACTGAATGGATATTTTCATTTAATCAAACTGCTTTTCCATCTTTTCAGCTGCCTTTCCTATCTATTTAGAGGCATTTTTCTTGACTGGTTGAATACAACTGTAAAAACATCAGACTAAAGCACTTAAATACACCAAATAATGCTTTTGAGAACAGGTAGCTTTACAGAGTCCAGAAGGAAATAGCTGAAAGCTAAAATGTTTGGTTTATTCTGCAGGAGTGGGGCATAATGAAAACAGCTGGAAACAATTTTGATGGCAAGCTTCTTTTATACATCTCAACATCTCCCTAACCTCAGCATTCACCTTGAGTACAAATTGCCCCAGCAACTTGCAGTCCAGGATTAAGAAACTATTGCTTATTTAAATACAGATTTGCTGGGGATATCCACAGGAAATTTGAGGAGCTACTTACTGAATGCAGACCATTGTTTGTGTTACAGCAGCACGGAGCAGGCTCCAGCAAACCCAACACAGTGTGCATGGTACTGTACAAATTTTGGAGGTACCCTCCTGAGCTCAAATTGCCATAATTTTCCACCATTACTACATCACCTAAGTGCTTAGATCTTCATGTTGAGTTGAAAAGCTCCTTTTTACCCCAAAGCTGTCCCAACCCCATGCAGCTAATACCAAAAAAAGAGTTCTCATCAGCTGCAGCAGATGGGAGCTGCGGGCACAGAGGTGAACGTGACTGGTTCAAGGTTATACAGGCAAGCTCTGGCACAGCCAAGAGTAAATCCACATCTCTGGCACCAAAGCCTATGTCACAACCAAACCCAGTTATTCCCTCTGATCTTGCTTCTCTCTTGCTCACATAAATATTTGCATGGCTAGAATGAAACCACATTGCATTTTTGTCCCCTTAGGAAAAACAACAAGCACTTAAAATATTTCTGTAGTTTTCCCTTCAGCCTTTTAAAGAAGTTGGTGGGGAGAATATGTTTTTATTTTTCTTGGCAAAAAAGAAAAGAAGGAGCAGCCCAGGTGGAGTCAGACTCCCTGAAAGCCTTTCATTCTTCAGCTCTGCCTGACCTGGCATCCCTGCAGGACAGCACAGATGCAGCTTGAGATCCCAGCTTAGGTGAGGGGAGCAGGTCAGCAGCAGTAGGAAGGTTTTTGTAAGTGAGTCACATGAACATTTTCATGGGAAAGTTGTATAACCCGTGCTGGATTACCCGTGCCAGCCACAGTTCATTTAAATTTACCCACATCTGATTATAGTACAAGCATACACTGAATGTCCTAAGCAGGATTGTCACGGAGGATGAACGTGATTAATCCATGCCTCTCTGTCTTTCCCAGGAGCAATGAGAACAACTCACTCCCTTTAAAAAACATTCAGAGTCATCTTTGGCTCTGCCAGATGAATTTCACCTGCCTGTGCCAGCAGCATGTTCAGCTGGAGTACAAGTACCAGAACATGTTCGCATCCACACAGAACAGCCCAAGATGGAAAAACTTCCCACTTTGCTCCAAACCTGCTTGACCCCTCTCCTGGGAGGACAGCTGGTTGATTTTGGAGAAATAACCAAGCCCCCTCCCAGTAAGGAGAAGCACAAGATCTGCTTCACGGCTGCTTCCCTGCAAGGGTGCAGAGGGGGAGATGGAAGGCATGTATGTCTTCAATATGTTTGCCGATTTCCAGCCTTTATTCCTAACACATGTTTCTTCTTTTATGCAAAACATGTCTCTCCTGTTTTCTGTCTCCCTGATTTCATTTTAAAACGTAGTATTTTTATGGCATGAAGAGATAAAGATATGAGGAGGGGAGGGAAAGTGGTAGAAAAAGCAATTAAGTCTGGTGGCTGGTTATTGTAATGCACTAAGGAGCAACCAAAAACATTTCCTTTGAAAAAGGGGCCATTTCTCCTGCTGATATGCACAGGATTTTCACAGCTCCCATTAACACAACTGGAAACTATCCAGGTAACACTCTTGTCTCACTCAAAGACTAGACTATCATGTCTGAGATTAATAGAAACGTTTAAAAGGAAGTAGCAGCATCTTTGCTGGATCACTCCAGCCTTATCAGCCTTTTATTTGATTCAAATTTCTGCTCCAAAGGTCTTGTATTAATACATGAAGTTTCAAAATGGAGGCAATTAACTGCTTTAACAACCTTTATTGAGTATATCTATGCTGAACAGCTAAGCAGAAAGAAATACAGCAGATCTTTGAAGTTCTGCTCTGGAGTAAATGGGTCACAAGGTCTGGGTTTTATAAAATGTACTTTGGAGATTTCTGAGATTTCAGGAAATTCACATCTGCCCATTGATCTAAACCCTGGGGCAAATACTATGGCACAACACTTCCAGGATGTTATGTCCTCTGCTGTGTGACACATCTAATACTGCAGAAGTCCCCACAATTTGAATTAAACCAGTTTTGTTAGAAATAGCAAAGTCCTAGTCAACAAAATTTTCTGTGATTTATGGATTATACAGAAAAACTCAAATTAGAAACTGAGTTCAGTCTTTCTCATGGAAAGCACTGCAGGCTAGGAGCATGTGATACCAGGACAAACTCTTCTTCCCAAGCTGTGGGCAGCTCCACTGAGAACGTGCACCTGTATCCATGAGCATTTTTAACTCAGGTTCAGTCCAAGGCCCAGACCTTGACACACCTTAAGGGTGTGCTGAGCCACCCTGACTCCACCTGTGCAGGAGTTTTTCAGCTGCTCCTGTTTTCAAAAGCAGCTGAACCAACAGCTTCCTCAGAAATCACTCTGAGCCAAGAGGGTCTACCACACGCCTCATTGCAGCCACTGCTGCACCAGGATCATCTCCCAGGAATATCACACATCCTCAGCACGGGGTCCTGTTAGTGCCAGGAAGGATTTAGGGAGGTACAGCTCCCTGAATGCCATGGACTATGAACGCATTTCCCAGCACGGACAAAAGCCTTGGTACTAGTGACAGAAGTTAACACAAGCTGCTACAAGCTGGGACTACTTGTACTAATCTAAGTCATAACATTAAAACAAACTATTTCCGGACTGCAATTATTGCACCTCATAGAGAAATTGCACAACACTGAAATTAACAACTGCTCGAGTGCATTTAATTACTAACAGATACCTTTAAACTTGTGGTTAGGAAACTGTTAGCCACTCCTGAAGCATGTGCCCCACAATTCAGTCCCACTCTGAAGCATTTTCAGAATCTGCTGATCCATAAAACGTACCATTGGAGAAGGTTTGTTTTGGCAGAGGTCTCAGTTTTGTCCAGCAAACTAATGGTGTCCGTTAACACACCATTACATACCTCGTTAACATACTTGGCAACTGGGATTTCCCCTCAAGAATTAAGAAATCATGTGTAAATCATAATTATTGTCCGCCTGGCAGTATCAATCATCACACACAAGGCACTTGTTCTAATTCTTTACCCACAAAATAGTTCTTTACATATGGCACCTTACAAAGAAATCACCAGGCAAGCCCATGTGCAGTGAGTTTGTTACAGGCAGTTCCCATCAGGATGCAGAGCCATGGAGAAAGAGCTTGTGTTAGGATGACAACAACATATTGTCATGATATATATGAGATAGGGATTACTTATGGAGCAATCCTTGTCCTTAATGTGTGTTTCTTCCAAATAGCCACTGAAACCTCTGTTTTTTCCTCTGTAGATGTCTTAAGAAAAGAATGAATTTTTTTTTTAAAAAAAGCCTCCTTACAAGAATTAAGGTGTGAATGTACACTCCCCTTCACGGTTTTTGCACACTCGTGTTTTATTCCAGGTGCTGTTCAGCTCCACAGGTATAGATCAGGATTGACTTACTTTCTTTGCTTAGTCCATAGTCTCTTTGGGATGCCTTTGGGGAAACCTTGCACAGAGGGTTCTCTTAGTAGTGGAGTTCAACACTAGATTTTTGAATGAGTTCAGCTCTATGCTGTGACACACAAATTGCAAGCTGGGCTTTCATCAGAGCTCAGAGCTGGTCTTCTGAAGCTCTGCTAAGAGTCTGGCCCTAAAAAAGGTGCCTGAGAGAAGACAGCAAAAACTAGTCCTTCTTTAAAGATGTGCACAAGAGGGTTCAGTCCCCACTCCTAGAACTGAGATTTGGGACTGGTGGGTGAGATTTTATTCCTTGAGTTGACATATCTAATCAGGTAACAAAGATTTTATCACATCCAAAGTCATTCACAAACCTGTGGGTTGAACATTTTAAAAACACAGCAGTGATAAAATAATAATACCAACAATATCACCAGCAGATGTGGCTGCCAAGCAACATTATCTACTTCACGGTTTATGACATACACTTGATAGAAAACACTTGCAGCAAGAGAGATTGGCATTACAGCCAAGGAAAAAATTCCACCGTGCAGTTATTACAAACTGAGGGTGGGAATCTCAAGGGCCACAATTTGTCAGGAATGGGACATAATAAGAACCATCACACACCTCTCAGAGCAACACTGCACTGGGGCAGAGACAGTCTGGCTAGTCTTGAGATCCTGCTTTCTAAAACTCTCATTTCCACTCTCTGACACAAAATGGTAGCATCATGAAGTGCACAACTCACTGCCCTGCTCATTCTTCCCTCAGCAGGAAAGGATGGATCAGCATGCACATCAGGTGATGAAATATCATTCACAGCATGCTCCTGACAGTCCCTGGCCTTCAGGGAGGGAAGTAAAGCAGCCTGGACTCTCCAACATCATTGCCTGTGCATTTGCTAAAGACAGAGAATTCCAAGAGAATTCGTGTTTTCCCCACTACCCCTTGCCCTGCAATATAATGATGAGAAGTTGGAGACAATATTTAGACATAAAAACAAAACAACAAAAAAGAAGGAATGGGGAATTTGCACTAGAAAGATAAAACTTCTTTCACAGTTTGAGCTCAGGAGTCTCATGACAGTCAAGAATGTATTTACTTTCTGTGTTTGCATTTACACTTCATCTCTGATTGCTTCCCAATACTCACACCTTGTATTGCTTGTATAAAAAGAGATGTACTAGAGACTCCAACTACAGTGTGTAGTATTTTCAGGCCTTGATGGAAATCTGCAGTATATTTTCTAGGCTCATAAATGTCCAGAGAAGTGTTTCATTATTCTGTTCAGGCAGTGTGGAATATCTGAGCTACAGATCCTCTCGGATGTTTCCTTTCTAGGCCACTCCATAGACAGGCAACATTTTGCATTTCAGAAGTGCCCTTAAATTCTTTCACCAGCCCATTCCTCTTCAAACAGGTTGGATCTGAAAATTCCTTTTTCAAGTCCCTTACAATACATTGCAATCTCAACATTCCAGCCTGAAAGAACCATTTTTCCTCTTCAAGCACTTTGCCTTGTAGGTAGATGAGGACAAATTCAGCAAATTCAGGACACCAGAAGCCAAAGTAAAGTTTTTACTGTGTTTTGTTGTGCTGAGGAGGAACATAAACATTTTTCCTTAAGAAAAAGCAGCACTGATTCCAACACCTTCACTGTAAGCTAATGGATACATCAATTAGCAACAGGTCAAAGTTGTGAAGTTTGTGTATAGATCCAAATTAGCCTTTGGTAGTCCTCAGTTCAGGACCACCTTATCTAGGCATGAGGATCTGTGAGATCTCTTAATACTTTCACATAAGTGTGAAGAATATTAAATCAACTTTGTTATTAAGCCATCTGGAAAATGTAAGCTGCATTTTAGGAGTGACTGTATGAATTGTCCAAATGCAATACATTTTTCCAAGCTATCCTTGCTTAGGAAACAAAGGAGACATAGAAATACCTCCTAGCAAAAAAAAACTCAAACACTCTTTTTTCTGACCTAAAAATCAAAAGGGCACTGGCTTTGGCCAAAGAACACCAAGAAGTTGGTGCAGAAACCAGACTCCTCACTCAGTACAACATGTTATCTCAGGACCAGCTCTGCAAGAGCCATTTTGTTCAGATAACCATCCTCTTTCATCTGTGTCACAGAAAGACATTTCAACCTTGGAGGAAAGTATTCCAAACTTCTGAGTAGTCCTCAGAAAAGGGTCCAAAATGTCAGCCTGAAAGAAGTAGACATAGAGCAATTTGCACAGTAGTCCAGTGACTTTTGGACCTGAAAAGATACAGACTGCAATTCCTAGGGAACTTGCAGGCTAATGGGAAGCAGAAGCAGTGCCAATTTGCTCATAGAGGAAGACAAGTGAGACAGAGAATCCTCTTTCATCTCCTTACTGTAAAGCTTCCGTCAGAAGAAGGGATCTAGGGGAAGCAGGGTAAACCAATTAGGACTAATCATCAAGCAATAGATGAAGATTTGCTACACCTTTTCCATCTGCCTTTTTAGAGAGGGTAGGCCTATACTGAAAGATGAAGTCTTTGACCTTAAGTGATGAATGAAAACATAACTGATAATTCAAACCTGCTATGGGGGAAGTTTAAAGAAGGGTTGCCCCAAATGGTTTCAGTATGTTCAAAAGCTACTGCCAGGAACACGGATATTTTTTTCCCGTGTTTGTTGGTTGCTTTGCATTTAAAACATCTCTGTATGTTTGTTTTTCTTCCGGTCTTTTGTGGTTGCTTTGTAAACATCTGGGCTGGGTTTTCAGTCCTTTGTACAAGAAGAGTGTGTGTGTTAGTTTTGCCAATGGCTCTTATGTAATGTTTGTGGGGATGAAGGAATTGGTTAAAACAGTTCCTTTGAAAAGCCATCCCAACACAAAACCATTACAGGAATAGCTCATAAAATATTCTGTTCCCCCTTGCATGCTGGACCATCAACTTCCCTAGGTTAAAAACAGAGCCCTCTGTTTCAGCAGTGATCACTCAATATGACATTTACTTCTCACAATCCTATGTTTCTACTGAGTGTCATGGTGGTTGTAAGTCACCGAAGGACTCGTATGCACTTTCAGTCTAAATGAGCTGGCACAGAGGAGTACATTTCCCAAGAAGGTGGCCCATGCATTTCTTCTCTAGTATGGAACACCTTAATCCAGCACAGGAATGTTAACCCCTCCCAGTAGTGTAAGAGTAAAATTTAGCAGCAGAAAATAAATTGTTCAATTGCGTTTCCCTGCAACAGTATGATGAATTATTTGACAGCTAAGTTCCTAATTCTTTTAAGCTCCCCTGAAAGCCCCTGCAGTTAACATATTTGTATTATTTCAAGTTAATTCTCCTCCAATAAGTTAAGAGGTTTGGAGCTTTTAAGACCCAGGGAAACACTTTGTCTGTCAAACTCTACTTTCCTGTACAATCCAGATCATAAATTTTTACTAGAATTTCCTACTGTAAACTCAAAGACTTTGCTTGCTCTGTCACAGGTTTTCAACATATATTTGGTGTGCCTCAGACCTCTCTTGTTGGTACAGAGGTCCCAAACATAGTGGCAGAAGAGCTGTGGACACTGAGAGAGAAAGCTCTGCAGGAGAAGGGGAGTGGAACAGGCTGAGAGTAGACAGGGACTACGTGTCTTGTACATTAAAATATCTTAACAGGTTCTTTCCTAAGGAAAAAATAATCTCATTTCACAGACTTTCATGATTACAGTGTTCCCCCCTCCTCCATTCATAAATACCCCCACAAAGCTCAGTCTTCTTAATTTGCTTGGTCACAAATGGGAACAAGCTGCACTTTCTAAATAAATATTTTATGGGATTTTTTTCCTTCTCTTCAACAACAGAGTTCATGTAACAGATTATCTGAACCAAATGGGTTTACAGTTCCCTACTTCCCCAGTTCTTCTCCAGTAAAACTACCACAGCAGAGACAGACCACACTTCAATACCAGCAGTGGAGTTGAAGGAAAATGTGTGGTTTACTCCACTTTGAATTTGGGTCAGTTTACCCACATTTTATGTACCACTAGACCACTAGGCAGTATCAGATACAGCCCTGCTTCTCAGGAGTTCTACATGCTTTCATTTCACTTCCATGTCCCAAACATTAGTCAGACAGGTACAGTTTTAGGGGAGGGGATGTATTTCTACATGGCTTGATTTTAGAGGATGAGTGTGAACACAGAGTTCTGAGAATTTGAGCTCTGAGCTCAAACCAGTGGTTACCCAAGCACAGCCACCATTCAAACAGCTCGGTGCTTTACATCTTTGCTGGCTCCCTGTGGCTGTGGTTGCAAGTTGTGTTTGTTTGATACTTGGGGGAAAGAAGTAGTGAAAGCAAGAAATGAGAGAATTATGTTGTCACCAAGAAAATGTTGTTCTGGTTGTTTCTGTAATAAAAGGTAGCAGATAAATCTGTAATAATGAGGAAGGACACTACATTCCTGACCTGAAATTTCCTGAGTTCATACAATTTTTTGAGCTTTGTTCCAGGTCACCACATGATGAAGGAGGTATCTATTCTGGTTTCTTCCATTATTTCCCCTTCTGTAACTCAAAAAAAATTTAAAAATTAGGGTTATGGTTTGAACTGAACATTCATAATAGAGTTCTATTGAACAGGGAGGTTGGCCCAGATAACCCACTGTGGTCCCTTCCAACCTTACCCATTCTGTGATTCTGTGATTTTGTAATATCCCAGCCAACATCCAGGAGTTGCCCACGAAAGACTACATGACTTAAATATTATATCTACGCTTGCCCATGCGTGCATGAATCTAAGCCTCATGTCTTGTTTCTTCTTTCTCACTATTTTGGAAAAATTCATTGAAGAATTTCAGGATCAGTGAAAGAAAGTAAAGGCAGTCGAATCAAAACTTCTGGTTCTGTGTCAAATTAGCTTTCTGTTATTTGACTTGTTATGCATACAGGTGAAAAGGCACTTTTAGACAGCCAGACATTTCCCTGACTGAAGAATAAAAACACATCAAAAAGGAAATTAACACACATTGGCAAAGACCACACAAGACTAAGACAGCAAATATTGCAAGAGAAAAATTCCCCCACCCCCCTCCATGATGCCCTGTCCTGTTCATACCATAGATGTCAGCACATGAGAGTGACAAACATACTGTTGTAACTCCCTGATGATGGAGATTCTCACTCTGTTTTGAAAAATCTTGGATGATAAATATCATGGTTGACAGACATCCCACCAGTGACCCCTGCAGAACTCCATCCCCAGGTAGCAAAAGGTTAGAAAAACATCCCTTCATAATCACTGGGTGAGACTGATTTGGTAAATAACCATGAATACCTTCAGCATCTTGCTCAAATGATCATTACCTTCCATAGTGAAGGTACTTTACAAATCCAGAACAATGGGCTGGCTTGATCTGCTCATATGCTGATCACAAATTGATGTAACACTCATAGGAGCAAAGAGGAAGAAAGAAAGAAAAAAACTTTGAAGGATTAAGCATAGAGCAACCAAGAAAGATATTAAAATGAACATGGTAATAAACTACAGGAGATTAAAGGGCTGTTAAAATCTAAGAACTGAATTTTGGAGAGTGCTGGTTAAAAATTTAAAGCAATAGTCTTGCACACCACTCACAAGCGGCCACAACTCAACAGTATGATGCAAAATTATCATGAAGAGGTAGAACTTAGTGAAATAATAATGGTAACAGAGGCAAAACCCCTGAGCTTTGTGAGCCAAAATGGGAATGTTGCTCCCATGCAGTCAAATTTCTAAAAATATACATATGGAAGTACCTAAGCCAAGCTCTACCTTGAAGAGTGAAGGCTTTTTAAGCAGGAAGCATGTTGGACTCATTTCAAGAGAACAAGTGAACCTCTCTACTTCAAACAAGGTCTTCAGGAAAGTCCAACCTGTAGATTGTTTCTGCTTGTCTCAATTTTAGATCTGTTTCCAAAGCACAGATAGGTCAAATGCAGATCAGTACCCAATTGCAAGAGTAAAATTCCAGTTCCTCTGAATGTATATAAATTCAAACTTTGACAAAATCTGGGGGAGCCTATATTTCAGATTTGTTCATCTCTGAGGATCTCAAGGGTAGAACAAACACTGCATGTTTGAAGTCTGGAGTGTGTCCACAACTCCAGAAATATGGAGAAAACCTATCTGTGTCCAGAGCTGAGGGAATGGGATCTGAACGTTTGCCAATGGGAGAAGGAATATGAACTTCCAAAAGGTAATGTTTTTACTTGCTTTTAGGCTGAAACCTGAAGTTCTGTAGTTTATTATAACAACCAAACACAGGTTTGTTGTTTAAAAAAAAAAACAAACAACTCTTTGATCAGATCTTTTGCACATAAACTCTTTCCACAGAAAAGACTACTTTGTTGAAAGCCAAGTGACTATCAAACAATAAGTTTGGATTATGACAAGAGGTCTGACTTAGTACTTGCCAAAACTGATCAGATTAGCACTGTTCTTTCACACAGACAGTGCAGAGCCCAGATAAGGCCTCATATATTCTTGAGGGGACCCAGCACCTGGGGAGAACTAATACAGAGCCATTCACATAGACACAACTTCTTTTCCTGCAGTGGAGGCACCAGGTGCCTGCTAATCCTCCCACTTCCACTGTGGCTGTCTGAATTGCTCTTGATGTACATAGGCACATCTTTGGCCAACTGTTACAAAAAACATGACCATGCAAGGGTAATAAAACTAATCTGGCCAGAGGTAACTAAATAAAACATGACTTCAGGCAGAGTCCCTCTTGGTTTTGCACTGTCAAGCAGCCAAGGCTACAGCCTGTAGCTGCTTGAGGTGCATAGCTGAGATAAACAACCACATTCTAGGCCAGCTGAGGTAATAAATGAACATTGACTTCCATCTCTATCTCAGATGAGTGGAAAATACTTGTCAATTGGCAACAAGTTTCCACGAGCTGACTTAGGATAACAGACCATGCCCTGCATTTTGTGTGTTTTCATTCGGAGTTTTGAATAGCTTTTTGTTGCAGAAAACCTTTAAACCGTAGTGCACACACAGAGCTCCAAGCCACCAGAGCCAGAACTTGGGTCAGGAATGCTCTGACCTTGATACAGGACAGATACAGGGCTGTAGATTACCATTATTTTTTTTCCATGCCAAAACGAGCTCTCCATGCTGTGCTCACAAGAGAGGAAGTCATGATAAGCAATGTTTACATGGAGTGCAAAGGTCTTTAATGTGAGGGCATGGCCAGGGTCTGCCACCATTGTCTGACCCAGCACAGATGAGATCCAGAGAAGCTGGGTGGAGGGCACTACAAGACAATTTTCCCTGAGGGATGCAACACACTCTTTAATGGATCTGTAGAAAGCCCAGCATGCCAGCTCCCTGTGGATACCTGCTCCAGCCCTTGCGGCAAGGCTATGGACCACAGCCCTCAGCTGTGCCCTCAGCCCACAAAAGAGAGGTTAAACAGGCTGTGTTTAACAGCCTGAAGTTACAAGAGGAGAATTCAGCTGGGAAACAGGTGCACACACAGACAAAGGAAAAAACATGCCAGAGGGTGAGGAGCGGAAGGCTGTTTGCCTCCCACCCCTTCAGAGCCTGGGTGTCTCTGAAAACCAAGTGAATCCAAGAATTACTGTTTCATGCCATAGTCTGATCTGCATTGACAGCCTCTTTTCCTTAAATTGGGTACCCATTGGTAAAACACAAATTTTGCCTAGACCAACCTCCCTAAAAGTCATCCACTAAGCAGGGTTGACCAGAAGTGACATGTAAACTCTGTTATGTTCACCTGCAACAGGTCTGCACACCAGGCCTGGCAGTGGAAGAGGAAATCTAAGGTCATCCAGATGAAGCTGGAGGGATGAAAAGTCAGCATTTACCAAAATGGCTGCAAAACAATATATCACACACTGGAATATCAATATGAGTTTTCTGGTACAAAGAAGCACTTGAGGTGAAAGAGTCAGGGTAAAGAATTACCCCAATCTGGTCCAAAGAGTCTTTCAAATGCCCATGTGGCTCTTCAGATATTAGACAGTGATGGTATTTGCCTACAGGTTTATGGATTGGACAAGAGTTTCAGAACAGAGCTGTGCTCAGGGATTATCTAACCATTCCCTCATACCTGGTCTGCATAAAGCATTTCTGCTACAGTGGTAGTCCAAAGCAGATTCTGTTCCTGCCTGCTCTAAACCCTTTCAGGGACGGGAATATTTCCTGCAGATCCATCTTTCTTTTCATTTTGAAATCACAGAAACAGAAATGGGATTGTCTTTGGCAGAGTTTCTTGATTTGCCTTGCTGAAGATGGAGTAACCAAAGCAAATGAATCAGGAGCAGGATGAGTAAGTCCATATCTATCCAGTTGATAACCATCTTGCAAAGCTGTTTGAGGGCAAAAAAGTACATTCTCCTGTATTGAATCAGGACATCATAACTACAAAGTGTTCCAAGTTAAACACATTCAAAAACTGTTTGACTCATGTTTCACATTTAATTCTAGATCTCTAAAAAAGTTTACAAAAGCAAAGCTTGCCTGGACTAAACAACTGAACTGCACGAGGCACGTGGCATTAGCTCAGGCTTCTTTGGCCAGCTTTCTAAATGAAGTGTTTGGAAATAAGAGAAACACACAGATTTGGAAGTGGAATGGATAAGAGATTTAGTTTCTCCTTTTATAACAGAGTCCTGGGTAAATCTGAAGGAGCCTGCAAAGCTTCAACAAGACATGGCTTAAAAGCAGCAGCAGCTCTGTCCACATAGACTAAAATTATTAAAAGCAAGGCAAAAGAGAAAGGTTCAACACACTGCTGGAGAGCTGCCGAAAAGCCCACAGTTGTGATGTAGTGTTTGGACTCAAATCATGTTAACAGGGCAAAATAAATCTGCAGAGAGTAAGACAAAGTCTGAAGAGAGAGGACGTAGCCAAGAAGGCCCAAAAACTGGTCACAGATTCAAGAGGTAGGTGGTTCAAAAGGGAAGTATTTGAAATAAAAGTCTATATAGTAAAAGTTGGCTGTGCTTACAGTTTATTTTGAAGGTCACACATGCATTAACGTACCAAGGGAGCAAAATCTGAGTGATCAAGAGAATGGCATAGCAGAGAGCACTATAAAGACTTCATTTCCCTCACAGGTTCTACAATGGGCAGCTCAGTTATTGGCAGTGAGGATGTTATTTCTAATGTAAATATTTCACTTTCAGCACAGCTGAACTGGGAGGGATTATAACAAGTAATGAATGAACCTCCAAATACTTCTCCAAGCCAAAAAAACCCAGTGATGGCATGCAGAACTGAATCCTTCCAATCATCCAGAAAGAGATGGAGAGGATTTTGCATGACTTTTAGTAATTACTACTTCCAAAACTGCCAGAGATGCCTTTTCCCACACATCTTGGTCAAAGCAATTATTCTTCCAGGTTCTCACTCTTGGCCCACACCTCCATTGTCAAGTCAATGGAAGAATGACAACATCCACCAGCTGCCTGGACAACATCCAGCCTGGATTATTACAATGAGCTTGCATGAGAAACAGGATTAGAAAAGCAGGGAAAGTCTACTGATAAAGCTGCCCCATTTGTTTTGATTCAAGATATTAAAGTTGTTCAGTAAATATCTGTGGTACATGCGAGACTTCCCTGCACCCTGAACAGATCCATGGCATTTGATCAGCCTCTGCTTTATTGCAAATTTGGAGAGCTCAGGGGTGATGGCTAGGTCAGTCTCAGTGAAGGTTTTCTAGGCTTAGCTTTTGTATCAGTTTCTCCTTGGTGCACTAGTAAATATTCCTAGAAATCACCTACAACATAGTGGGAATGGAAAGTTCTTTGCGCAGGATATCATTTTTTAATTTATGGCACATCATAATATTCCCATTCCTTGTAATAACATAAGCTAGCATCCATGCTCTCTTAAAATATGGTCCAGCCAGATGGCTTTGCATATTTACAAGTCTAGCAATGAAATATTCAATGTAGCAATTGCTTATATAACATCCATTTTGTTAAAAGCTCTCTGGCGTATTCTTCTGAAAACTGAAAACATCCCCTGAGCTGAAAACACAGGATAACACTGACTGTGCACAGTGATTTGGGCTTGAGGAATTTATGAATGAAATTGTAGAGCATGGCTGTTCATCCTGCAGTGTGCAGAGAATGGACCCAATGACCTGGGAGGTTCCCATGAGCACTGCTTGACTACCTGCCTGCTGAGTTCATATAGGATCACACCTCAGAGATTAACCAACCAAGATGTGTCTGGTTGCATCTGTGGAAAAGAACAGGCTAATAGCTGATGGCTCGTCATTGTGATAAATGAGATAGTAGCAAACAACATCCTCTGTTATATTATCACTGTCATAATATGACCACCACCCTGGCTTTATGGCCATCTCTTTGGCCTACTTTTAAAACCGTCATGGTCTCACTGATATCACACCCAGGCAGAACCTAAACTCAGGAACTCCTGTTTTCTGTTCCGTTCTGCTTCTCTCATTTGCTTGCAGGCCCCTAGCAAAACAAATTCTGCGGAGCAAATTTTGGATGGTCAGATGTGAAGAAACAAAGCAACATAAGAGAAGTTAATTTTTAAGAAAACCAAAGATAGTGCTTGGCTGACCAACAACCCTCCCACAGCTCACAGTACAGCCTATTTTTGTGAGAGAACAGAGATACTTTCTTCTGCCTTCCAAAGGTGTTTTCTGATCTGCAGGATCTTGTGACAGCTGTGGTTTTTGTTCCCATGTAAATAAAGCATTTAATCCTCACCTTTAGCCCTGGTTTTGGACGTGAGGCAGGTGAAAAACCGAAGCAGTGATTACAAACTGTTCCCTGTTCTGGGCAGAATAATGGCTGTGGAAAACACAATCACAAGTGCCAAGCAAAATGGCTAAGATTAGTATTATTTGTCATTACAAGTGCAGAAAGAATATCGGCTGCCAGAAGTTCTGTGCAAGGATGTGAAATCCATATTTCTTGCACTTTTTTTTCTGTTTTGACAGCTAGAAATAATATTTTTCAATTGCTAGATCAACCCAAAGGTTATGGCAACGCAGCCTTAAGGGGATTCACAGCCTGCAAGACCAGCAGAGAGGCAGGGATTTGTGAGCAGCTGCACACACCAACTTTGACCATTCCTGTGGACCCCAGGCAAGGTTCTGACCTCATTCAGATCCATGTAAATCCACAGCCATTTCAGTGGGGCTGGTGCAGTGTGAGATCAGAGTTTGGCTGTTGTGTTGGCTGAGCTGTGGCAGGTGGGCACTTGCCAAAGAGCTTCGTAATGGATCGTGTAAACACAAGGATTGCTCACAACAATTATGTAACCTGCAGTTCCACTGCTTTAGAGAAGTATTTGCAAAAGGCAATGGTCTTCATGGCTCCACCCATGTGCCATCACAGAGATCCTGTGTCAGGTCCACACCTTCTGAACACAGGTGGTGATGTTTCTGAAATTCTGCCTCCCAGCAGAAAGGGCAGTGCAATAGCCTGCAGTGAAGCAGTTCTCCTGACCACACAGCCGCAGCCCTTACCCCTTCCAGCTCATCAGCCTCATATCTAGTCATTTCTCCTGGCCATCATGGAACTGCATGGTTTGGGAAGAGCTCTGGACTCTCTGGAGTCAGCTCACCTCAGCCTGAGACAGCAAGGAAGAAAACTCCTCATGTGAAATGGAGACAAAGGGATTCCTTAGGCCACCTGGCACACAGGTCAGCAGGAAGCGAAAATAATAAGACTAGAGATGGTAATTCTTGAGTATGGTCTCAACAACCATCCTTGTTCATCCACTACACTAGCAAATTCCTAGATATCTAATCCTTACATGCTACTCATGTCTTCTCCCTCCCATTTATACACATCCTTATCACCATGTCAAACCCTACTCCAGTCTTCTTCCCTACCAGTTTATGTCCCATGAAGTCATGGATGATGACAATAACTATAAGAAAAGCCCAAATTAAGAAAAACAATATTCTACTCAGAAAGAAAACTGTCCACACCCCTCAAAGTTTAGTTTGATTCCTCAACCTTTTGCATTCTTCAAGAAACATGACCATGTTGTAACATGCTAGAATATTTATTTCTAATATGAAACCCATATTTAGTATTGGTTTGGCAATGGTAAGAAGGAAACCACAGGCAGCTGGCATGGATTAAGTGTTAGTTGCTTGATAAACCTGGAGTTGTCAGAACTTCCAACTTCCCTACTGAATCTGCTGCTATCCAGACCTAAATATTTGAGAAGGATGCCTTTAGATGTGCAGGGGTTTGTTCTTCACATCTTAGCTGCAAGGATAGCAGCAAGAGATATATGTTTGCACACATAAAATTTCTATTAAAAACAAGAACTGCCTGCAGCTTCTCTAACATTCTCACTGTCAGCTCCCTGGAAACAGCTTTCAATGCATCAACAGTACCCTTCTGAATCCTTTCAAATTATGAATATTACAAACACAGTAGCTCATTGTTTCCTGGAATGGCTTCACTATCTGAAATTTCCACTGTTTCAAATTAGAGCATTCTGAGTTTTGTCCCTCTGAATGCCAGAGTCTGATTATTCACTAGTATTATTCAACTGTTCTCTTAGGGAAATGCAAAAAACTCAGGTTTATGATGCTGCCACCTAAATGACTGTGGTGCTTAACACAGTGAAAAATTTGAATTAAGATATTCCAAGTTACCAAATTCACTTCCAGTGACTCACTGCAAGTATTGGAGCTTTAAAACCCTCATTTGCTAGTAAAATACTGGCACCCAAGTGTTTCCACAAAGCTGACATGCAAGGCTTTTGAACATAGGCCAAACAAATTAATTTTGGAATTTGAAATAACATCCATAAGGATTTTTTCCTATTTGTTCAATTCTAGTCATCATTTCTTACTGACACACCTTCTGACTTGAAGTAGAATCTAAGACTCTTTAAAATGTCTTGCAATTATTCATTTATGAAGTGTGGGACAGAAAAACAAAAATTGATATTATTGCTTTAAAAATGTCAGTGCAGGTGTCTTGACAATCTCCATTCTCTACCATGTATCCAAAGAAAAGGCTTTTGCTATCCCTCCACTCCATGAAGAAGTGCTTTGTCAGCCTTGGAAACTCGAAGCGCTCAAGCATCAGGACACTTCATCCTTCTGCAACTCCCAAGGAAATTATTCCATTTATAAGCCAACCAAAAACAATAACCAGAATATTCTCAAATCTTGCCTTTTGTTATATATGGCTTACACAGCTTGTACTTTTAAGCACTTTCCTGTAACTTGGAGGTCAACAATTTTAATTCCAAAGAGCACCACAGAATCGCTTGATTCCAGGAGATGGTGCTTTAAGAAAAGAAACTCCAGAGGCAGCAAGGAGACCTAACCCTTACCAATAGCACTGAGGTGTGTCCACTACAACTCACAGCATAGGCAGGGCTTTCTGTGCCTTTCTCCAGTGAAGTGGGAAAGCAGATTTACTACAAACAAAGTCAGCTCTGACAGATAATCACCACAAAGCAAAGATGATTAAACAAAATCCATCTTAAGAGATATGGGAGGTTCCTAATGGGGCACGCTGCTTGCTTGTCATGGGAGAAACAAGTCAGAGAACAGGCTTACATTTAGCAAGTAATCTTGGATTTCACAGCTCTAAATGCAATTATATGCCAGATTTTTGTCATCCAACCTCCCATTAAACCTCAGATACTAATAGCATTGTGTGCCAGCTCTTGAAAAGTGACTGCCACTAAGCAGTTTGTTTTTCCTGGCAACTTTACAAGTGATTCCCATGAGAATGGAGCTGATTTGGGCTCATCCACAGTAGCTCCAATTCACTAAAGGCCAGCGAGGAATTGTGCATACAGCACTAGTTTTGCACAGCAATCTATAGAAGGACCATGAACTGAATATGGTTTAGCTATAAATCTATAAACCAGTTCTAGGAAGGCTCAGGAGAAAAGGAGATGTGAGCCAACCCTATTAGTCAGGGATTCAGTGCCTTCAGCAATATTAGACACAACTGGTCCTTGCACACTGAGACTCTTGCAGCCTGAATTCTGTGAGTGCAGACCTCACCCACCACCAGCTGCCAAGATAGATGTAGGTTGTCAAAAGAAGGTTGGTTTGTGGGCATCCGTTCTTCAGGTGTCTTTCCAGCAATAAAGTCACTGCACCAATCCTCTTGCAAATATTTTGGCCTTTGGCTCACATCCCCACACACCCCCTTCAGATGGCACTAAATTAAAAGTGAAAAATATGACTTGGAGAGCACATTTAACATAAGTAAAGAGATTAAGGAGTTTATCTGTCAACACTGAAGTCCAGATGTTTCAAAATTAGAAGAAAAAGCAGGAGACTGAGAGAGATGTTAATTATAAGCTCTTTTCTTTGATTTAAAATGTTTTAAGACATTGGTTAAAGTACCTAACTTTTTCTTGTAGCTTTTGGAGAGGGTTTAAAAATAATACCAGCATAGATTTCAGACTAAACTTCAGTGTCTGCACTGAAGCTTGAATCTGCTTCTTATGTTATGTAACATCAGAGTTTCTTTGCACAACCAATGCTAATAGAGTAGTTATTTCATAGAAATATGTGTTTGACTTCACACTACCACAGTTCAGGCTCAGAAAGATATTGAATTCCACTGTTTTTCATCCTTGACTCTCCATTTCAATCCCTAATCCAGTTCTAGGAGCACTGAAATCATGTACCTACAGCTGCACATAAAGCAGGGTCCTGTGACACAGTGGATAAGTTTTTTTAAAAAAATCTGAAAAGGGGATGGGACTCCTTTAAAAACAAGCGTATCCTGATAGTGGTTAATCCAGAGAAGCTCAATTCAGAATTTACAAACATTATTAAAACAAAAAAAAAGGAGCCAGCCCCTTCTGTTTTACCCATCTTCCATGTGGAGCATATCTATTTTAATGTTCCTTGGGAATGCACCAGTGGTTTCTGGGATTTATTTGATCAGCTTGTGCTGAGTTCTTACTGCCAATTTCTCCAAGAGGAAATCATGATTAATGTCCCATGTCTAATACAGACTGTGCTCCTGTAGCCTTCAGATGCCCTGAAAGGGAGAACAGAAGACAAGACAGGACTAACTGGCTACTTCACTGGGATTTTCTTTTGGAGATTCCTATGTCAGGCACATCAGATGGCAGTTACTACCTTCTTCTTGGATATAAGTGTCATCAATCAACCTGATAAAAATGGTGGAAAAAGTTTACGCCAACTGAGCATTTCATAGTTGAAAGGATCTGATGCTGAAGCACTGGGAAAGATGGCTTTGGATAATAACAAAAGAACTCAAACCAGTGGGTTCTTCTAGCACAGTAATTCCTTTGAGACTGGACATTCTGAAAGAGCAAGCATTAATTCTGACAACACCACCATATTTTGATCTGTTATTGGCCTGATACAAAAGAGTCGAGGAACTAATGTGTTTGGGGTTTTTTACTGCAATAATTAACTTTAACGGGAAGAGTCCACTTTATTTCCTAACTCTAGATTTAGATGTTAATGCCCAAATTTGGGATGTGTAAAGAGAGGTACAAGCTGTATAGCAATGCCATTACTCAGAGTTGAAGTGGATTATAGGAAAGACAGAGATGTGGCACCTGGCCCACATTCGCTATGAATCCATGTGTAGGAAAAAAATCTTTGTTTTTCTGAACAGATTTTAAAATTTTTCTAGATTTCTGCTTACACAAGTCAAGGCTGTCACCCAGACAGGAACACTAAGGTAGCTGAACATTTCCAAGTGTTGGTCCATTGGAGCCTGTTGGTGATGGAGTGCCTGAGTCCTGCCCCTGTTGCACGCACTGTTCATTAGGTCAACATTGCAGTGAGGTTTCATAAACAAGACAGTTCTACTGACTGTAGCCCCCTAATAGTTTATTTCTATCCAAATCAGTGATTATTGCTAGATGATGTCTCACCACATCTCTCTCCAGCAGAGAATTCTCTGAACTGGAGAGAATTTATCTCTACACATTTAATTTAATTCCTGGTAGCTCTGTAGGCTCGTACAGAAAAAAAATTTCATTTTAATATGTTTTTTGGCTCATATGACCCTTTTCTTTTGAGTTTTAGTGCGTTCCTGTCCTCATTTTATCAAACTTCTAAAAATATTTGTAAAAAATATTCTATTATTGAATCTTTAAAATATAATATTTTTTTAATCTATTAAAATTCTTGGAAAACTTAACTCTATTCTGAGTCTTTTAGCTCTAGATCTCCTTCTAATTCCTTACTCTTCTGCAGAAACTCTACCCCTCTTCTTGGCCATGGACACTTATTTAGTCTCTATATAAGAAGCAACACAGACAAATGTTTAAGGGTCCCAACAGATGATCAGCAGGATTGATGAGAGGTGACTACAGAGTCTCCAAATCAGATGATACAATAGCCTTGCCCTGGAAGAAAGGATGGTAACACTGAGGACACTTTCCAGCAAGTCCAAAACAATTCATAGGTATTTTGGAATTCAGGATTCATTCTCTTCTAGAAAAGTGTCATTTATAGAAAGCAAACAATTTCTCTTACTGTCAATAGTATCCCAGAGTTATTCTGCAATATCCCTCATATGTCCCTTAATGGAGTATCTTTAACTGGGCCAAAATCCATCTCCCTTTTTCCACAAAGCCAGCTGACATCTTGAGTTCATATGAGGCACACTGTGCTTTCTCTGGCATATTCCTAGGCGTTACTTCATTATTTTATATTTATGTGACAGCAAAAAAACCTTATGCCATATGGATATGGTGGTGCAGGAAAGAGCAACCAAGCTCTGATGAAATCAATGGAGTGAACAGGAATACAGCATTGTGTATGAAGCTGTGGATCACCCTAGGAATGTGAACTAACAGTGAAGAGTGAGATAGAGAAATAACTGGAGCTGGGCAACTAAACTGCCTTATGAGAAACCTTGGTTAGAGTACAAACACTCCTTTGTGTGTTCTCATGCCTGATAAATCTATGAGAGGATTTGCCTTTCACACATGTACAGCCAGAAGAAAACTCAGTTCTTAAATCTTCACTTATTACAGAACATGGTCATCCTGCTCGCTATTCCTGAACACATTCATTATTTCAAACTGAACTGAAAGAAGATCTTTGTAAAACTGCCACATCTCAGCCTCACTTACTGTGTTTGCAAAGTGTGACAACTTAGAGCCATCTCAAAGTGGGAAATTGCTGTGATATTGTCAAACTCGAAGGTGACTTTAGCTTTATGTGTTTGGTCTGCTGTAGGGATCAGCTATAACCTGAGAAGGCTCCAATGACTACCTAGGGCATGGAATACATCCTGACTCCTGTGCACACTCCAGGCACAAAGGACAGCAGTACAGGACCATGTCTCTAATGCCCATGGGAAAGGGAAAAAGCTTATTCTCCTAAAGAGCTGAAGTCAGAATGAGAAATGGGAGGATCTTTGTGTTTGAGAATGATGTTTCAAGTTCAAGTCAAATCAGTGCATTGGCTCCTGCCCTTTTTAGCCAGACACATTAAAACAAAACAAACCCAAAAACTGGAACCATGTCTCCCGGACAAAGAGCATCCTGTGAACTGGAGCCACAGCACATCTGGGAGCCTCATGTTGCTGCTGAGTAATGCATGACCTGGGGACACTGTCATTTTGTGCTTAACAAGTCTCCAGGGGGAAAGCTGACATTTGAAAGAGACAAAAAGGCTTCTTCATGTGATGCCAGGGCACCATCTCCTGTTTCACTGGAAAGTGGAAGCATGTGAACAACACAGACATGAGCTCATGTAGCTACACTGATGTGAGCCACAACCTCCCAGTCTCAATGCCAACAGCAAAAGCCATGTACCAACCCACATGGCATCTCATAGCACCTTTTATTTTCTATTTCTGTTCTGCCCTGATTTCCATCAAATTCTGTATTGAAATATCAGTCAAGGTAGAGGGACAATCAGGGAAGCTTCACAATCATGGCTTGGGAAGGCACCCTATTAGTTCACTTTTTAATCAAGAATTTCTCCATAAACCATTCTTTGCAATCCACTCACCAGATACCATCATGGAGGTCTGGCACTGAAAAACTATAACGTCAGTAAGATTTGCTTGAGAACTCACAGACCATCTATTTGCCAACCATCTGGGTTACACAGTGATCTAGACTTATAACTGAGGTGTGAAGATTCCTAGTCTCATGAGTAGTACATGTCCCTTGATACTGGGCATGGAAAAGGGAACGAGAGAATACAACAGGCTGGGTAACTTGCTTCTTGATGGCAGTACAGCATGTGCAGTAAGTTGGTGGCAGTGAGTGAGATGAGATGATTGAGAAGATCCTGGGTTTTGACCACTTAATGCTGCAAAGTAACAGACTAGAATCACAGAATCATTAAGGTTGGAAAATACTTCCAAGACCATCAAGTCCAACCTTTGAACAAACACCACCATGTCAAGTAAATCATAGCACTAAGTGCCACATCTGGTCGTTTCTTGAACACTTCCAGGGACGGTGACTCCATCACTTCCCAGCACAGCCTATTCCAATGCCTGGCCACCCTTTCAGGAAAGAAATTTAATTGGCTGCAGCTAAAAGCAGAAAAAAACCAGCGGCAAATACGTAGGGGCAGGCACAGAGAGACTATGTCTGGATGATCCATCAACACTGAAATTCCTTCACATCTTCCTTAATATTATCTAAAGTATCTTTGGGCATGTTCTAGATCACCAAAATGCTTTTTTCCACCTCTGCATGGTGGAAAATTTCTATCCATATGCTTTTACCTGGACTTTGTCAGAGCTGCTTACAGTTTGTGGCATCCATGTACTGTGACCTAAACACAACACTGACCCCTCTGGGCAGGCTGTCTTGACTGGCTGCATGAAAAACTGATCAATTTTCTGGAGCACAGAAACGTCTTAAAACCAGTTAAAGCTGTTTTCTGTCCCTGCCAGTTCCAGATGAAGCACTGGTAAGAAGAGGTTTCACTTTTTAAAAGGAAACATGTTCTCAACATGGCCTTTATAAACAAAACCACATCACTCTTTCAAAAGACGACAAAGGAACTGCATGCATGATTGATGAAATATCTTAAACTCTCTTACAGGGGAAAATGTAACAAACGTCCGGGCAGATCATAAGCAGCATGCCCCAGAACAAGGCCTGACAAACAGCACACTGCAATAATATGCATTTCAAACTCGACAGTGACTATTTGCTTACTGTGTGTTTATTTCAACTGGAAATAAAGAAAACCTGGTGATGAGTCTTTAGGTACTGGTACAGACATTTTCAAGAGTCACACAAGCTGTGGCAGGTTAATTATTATTTGGTGTAAAACATGAGAGCTCCCTGGATCTGACTGTGGACAGCAGTGGAGGAAGTGAGCCATTACTTTGGTTACAAAATCCATTTTGAGGAGATGACCAGGTTTCAGCAGTGCTACACAGACTCCCTCTGGCTCACTGGGAAGTCGGCCGCCAGCCTGTGTGTCACAGTAAAAGCTGTGAGGTGGTTTGTTCCATGTGAGGGTGGGAGGCTGCCAATCTTAGAGACCATTTTTGTTATTTGCAAACACAAAGATTGCTTTAGGCTCACTGGACATGCCAAGGCCTTGATCAAAATCACATCCCTTTCATGGGGACAAAACATATGTTCACATTATTCCAAGAAGAAACAAGAGGGCATGGGGGAGAAAGGGGAGGGAATCTTTTTATCTTGGTTTAGCATGAAAATACTATGCATGGCTGCCAGTTGTTTATCGGCTTTTCCAGATCAACAATATGTTCTTCCTTAAGGCCTTTCATTGAAGAGTTTTCTGTCAATCTAACTTGTATTAAATAACAAAAACCAAATGGGGAACAGTCTCAGGCTCTGTGCTTGTCACATGACACTGCTGTTTAAAGAGCTTTTTTTGGTTACCACCTCACAGCAAGAGTATTCTGGAGAATCTAATTCATAAATTCTCACTGCCTTTGCTTTGGGATACTTCCAACATGATTTTTCTTCTGCCAGAGGTAGGAGCATGCTTGTTGCTTGGGTCAATCATCTCCACTTCTCCAATGGGTAGTTCTGTTGTTGATCCCCTCTTTGCAAAAGAGAATGAAAATTCAAAGTATGACAGGGGGGATTTCATATCAAGAAAATCTGATAATGGCAGAAGAAGCATCAGGAAGAAAGAGATCAGGGACCCCTCTTCCAGCATTAGAGTCAGGGAAAACAACAAAGCAAAGAAAAACAAGGTGGTCTTATCTTCTGAAAAACACATCTATCCTACAGCTTCAAAAGATCTACTGTGAACAAATATCGTGAAGGAGAAGACAGTGGTTTGCATAGGAAGAAGAGTGAATCAAAACAGGCTTTTAACAACTCTCTCCTCTGTTCCAGTGAAGGAGAAAAACTGCAAATACAAACACAGAGGATGTATCCCAGTTGGGGGTAGGAGAGAAAAGCACACAGGATATCAGCTTGTGCAACTATGATCACAGGGACTCTGTCAATCATTAAGGCAAAGTATCTGGTCTTCCTTCCTGCTGAGGTGAATTCTCACACACATTGTGGCAGGTCTTTCCAGATGGATGAGCCCTAAATTGCCATGGGCGAAGGAAACCATCCATGCTGTTAACCTGATGCTAAGATGGAGCAGGATAAGGCTGTGAAGGGTTGGCATTTAGAGTGACAATAGCAATCAGAACACTAAAAGAGGAGAAAGCCATCAGTCATCTCTGTTTCTCTCCTAACATCATCTTCCAGGTGGTCCCAAGCCCTAGGCATTTTTATAATGTAAGGGTCACTGGAATGTGTTCTTTTATACTATCCATCCTTCTGGCAGTGGCTTCACCTGATAACAGCCACAGATAACAAGGGCAAAGAACCTTCAGTTCCTGACAACACCTGCTTTGCACAGGGTGGTGTTAGAGCTCCAAGCAGGGCTGTCTTTGGGCATTGTCAGCACCCACGGGGCCAAGTCCTGACACTCTACCTTCAGATGCAGAAGCAGAGGAGCTTTTCTTCCTATGTCCATTCAGAGTCTTGAACTATGCTGGTTGGAGACACCAGAGGCCCTTTCAAACTGTGCCAGACACACCCCTTCACCAAACCTGCCCCAGTGTATTCTGACTGGCCAGCACTCCAGCAACATTTCACATCTTTAAAGCATTATTTATCTTTTCTATGATTGTCCATAGTCCCTGGCCACCCTACGTATTTTACTATGTATTTTATAAAATGGTTAATTGAGGAAAAGATTTCCAAGGCACAATATCTGCGATACCTTCTGACAAAGACTACTGGAAGTTGCCAGCATTCAATTAATCTGAAAGAAACAAACCATACTGAATTTATAGCAAGTGAGGAAGTTAGTTCATGTTTTGAGCTCTTTTTATCTTTTTTACCAGAGCTGTGGCTTTTTTGTCCTTACAGCTGTCTGTCAGCAGTACTCCAACAGAGGGCCCTCCCTTGAATTTCCATCCTGTATTCTGTTTCTTGAGAGAACTTTTAAAACACATTACTTAAACATATTACTTAAACCACATTATTTAAAAACAAATAGCCAAATAAATATTTTGAGTCAGTGCAATGTAAATGAACTCATAAAGTAAACATGATGAAGAGACTTGGATTTTTAAAAAGTAAGATTTACCATGTCTTAGAAAATAGATGGAAGTCAAAAGACCTGCAGTTCTTACTGTGCATTACTCACTTCCCCCCCACCTTCCCCTGTGTTTCTGTGTCCAAGTACTTGCTAGCAGAGACAAAAGCTTTCTTTGGGCCTTCTTCTACTCTGACTTGGCTCTCAGTCTGCTGGTGAGCATATGAGCATCATTAACTTCCACTTAGGACAAGAGTTGTAGCAAGTGAAACTACAGAGCAGTTCAATACATCTAAAGCCATCACATGCAGTTATTTCTCTATCAAGCTATCAGACCCAAATTAGCAGACACCAGAGTGGAAAGGAAATGTGAACAGTCTCCATAAGGGACAGGATGAATGGTCACTTCATAAATCTCATTTCTAGTCTGAAGTAATCTACAATAGATATCCTCAGGTACTGGCATAAAAGGTTTTTCACCATAACAATATTCCAACTCCTTTAACATCAAGTGTAAACACAATTGTCAGTTTTCATCAATGAAACTGAGGGAAGGATAGAATAAAGTAATTCTTTCCCTCTGTCCCTGTATATATATATATATATATACAAGGCTATAAAAGCAAGCATCAAGAAGAGTTAGCAATAAAGCTGTTGAGCTATTTTCTTACTTACTCCAGACAATCACTGGTCTGACAGACAGCTGATGAAATTCCACAAAAATGCTGTACCATGGATGACATTCTGGCCTTCATTCCTGCAGCAGTGCCTCTCCACACCAAAGCTCTGGGCAGATCATCAGCCTTATCTTTGAGCTTCCTGCCTCATGTCACAACCCTACTGTTATTTAAACACAGTTTTGTATTTCATTTAATTTCCTTGTTTTTGTTTAGCTTTGATAACGAAAAGGAAATCTTTTCTAATCGGCTCAAAACAAGATCATTGACTCAAGACCAAGTTCAATGAGCTATCAGGGGCAACAGGATACTAATGGCTAATGCAGAAGTCTGAGAAAGAGTCATGGGAACAAAAGCCATTGGAGGGAGAACAACTTGTCCTTTAAATCTGTGAAGAGGAAGGGGGATGTAGAGAAAAGTTCTAAGTTGAAAAGCTATTGCAAGAGAGACTGTGGCAGAAAATAAGTAAAGGGCCAGGGTGAGCTGACAGGGAGACCACAATGTAATGAACTGAGCCTTTTGTGCATGTATATGTGCATGTACATATATACACTTGTATATATACAAATATACATCAATACATATATACATATAATTGTCCTTTTTTTTACATGCAAGGATACTAGGAAGGAAGACTGACCTACAACCACAGCACTTCAAGAAATGTAAATTGAAGTATTCCTGGAGTTACAAAATGTCTGTATCAAACACGTAATCACACATATTCTCAGGACACCAAACAGTCACTTAATGTTGACTTGATTACATGTTGATGTATAACAAAACATTTTGAGAAATGAAAAATACAAAGGGGTCAGTTCTACCAATGTAGGTCAACATCTAGAGTTTGAACCTGGCAAAGAATCTGAATATCTTTGGTCCTGACAAACAGCCATATGACCTAGTCTCATCCACAAGTGTTTCCACGAGCTTCAGAGAATTTTGGCTCATATCCCAGAACTGCAATTTTCAGGGTAGCTAAGGACAGAAGCGTTCCTAAAAGTAAGTCCAAGTCACAAAACTATTGTGCTAGCAGTTGAAAAGGTTAGAATACAAAAGCAAGTGAAGAAACAGATAAGGTCAAACAGTCATGTCAGAATTATCTCAGTGTCATGCATTTATCTACAGCTCCTTATCTACAGCAGAGACTCCTTTATATAAGAATTCACATGACAATCAAAACTGCAACCATCAGAACTCTCCTAGTAATCAGCAAGCAGACTTCCAGACAAACTGCTTTCTTTCACAGTTCTTGGTCCAATAGTCCTAACTTTTTTAAGTCTTCTCAAGTATGTTTGCCCTGATTTTCACATCTCCATTGTACAGTACTTGGATCAGGGCTACCCTCCAACCTACTCCATGCAAAACTCCCAGTGAACTTTTACTGCATGATATCTGCTGTTATAGAAAGACTGTTATGATATCCTGCTCTTAATGCAGTGCTAGTTAGTTATTTACTAGCTCTACAGACCCAAAAATTTCCTGGCTGTTTCCATAATTTGCTAATGCTGTCCAAGGGCATTTTTTCTCCATTGCTACTAATTCATATTAAGGGCCCTTGGTCATGCTCAGTAATAGCTGCCTCTTTGATCAGCACCCAGGTCCAAATACCATGAGAACAGCCTTCCAAGAAATGTTCAGCTGTTCTGTCTTCCATCATCCTAAGTGTAGGCTCTGCCAACAAAGTGGCTAGGGATTTCATTACCTTGACTATATTAGGTTCTTTATAGACTTCAAGTTCATCTTTATTAAATCTTCTCCACACATTTTCCCTTACCTTCTCCAAAAGTCTCTCCCAGGATTTTGTTCAAGTTTTTCAGTGACCATTCTTCCATCTAAGAAGAGATCCAACAACTTGGAGCTCTGCAGCTTGGTCTGTCTCGCTATTTTGGACCTAAATGTTACCTGCAGAAAAAATAATGTCATTATTGCTATTGACAAGCCTTAGTTTCCTCTGAGGTGTTCAAACCATTTAACATCAACTTAATCTAAAGTATTTATTGACTTCCAGAAAAGCATTTCCAAGATGATCTTAAGCTAACAACTGGGCTTTATTTTCTTCAAATTTAAGCACTGTTTGGAGTTTAGTGTTTTATTTGCAGTACCTTCTGGTCTACAGCTCTCTTTTGAGCTGTATTTCTTCTCTCTCATGACAGTTAACTCACCACCGTGGTCAAAAAGGAAATGTAAACCATATAAATTCACACCATTCTGAGAATTTCATAAAAAGTGTAGCAACCCCTACCCAGTCATATTAAGTAACAGCAATGATACTTAAGTATCTCTCCAGCTTAAGCCCTCACTTTTGGATTTTTGACCCCGAGGTCAAACAGAGCAGAACACATAACCTTTGTCATCACAACCAGTTCATATTTGCACCTTTCTAATAATTTTTTCAAGCTATCCAAACCCTTTCTCTGCTGAAAGTCTCTTTGTGAAAAATGCACAAGCTTTCTTAAATCTTCCTGTAAGCTACAGATCAAACATATAGACACACACACACAGATATACATATATCCTGATCACACTCCTGTCCTCTCTTGAGTATCTAATGGATGAAATCTCTCCTCTCCATGAAAAAAGCCAGGGTTTTTTATAAAGCAGTTTGGATATATTAGTCAGTACAGAGAAGGGAAAATGCTGCAACATTTCTTCCATTCTGGTTTCTCCCTTCTAGAGAATTGAGTATATTCACTTGGAATTTATTCAAGGTTCCAAACCAAATCAGTTTAGAAAGTCTTTGAGTCCATGTAGGCCCTTCTGTTTTCAATAAGGCAGCAGGAGCACGCACCATCAGCTCCTGGTGCTTTATTCGTCCTGAGAACTGTAATTGTCTCTCAAAGCTCCACAAGATCTGGTATTTCTACAAAACAGCTGAGCTGTCTGGATTATAGCCAGTATCTCTTTTTTCACCTCACTATTGAAGAGATCACAGTATTTTCTCTATCTCTTTAAACTTACACTATAATTTCCACTTTCATCCTTAATCATGCTCACTCACTCCTCCACACACAGATATTCTTGTAGAATGTGTTCACATTATTAAGACTTTTCTTCTCTCCTGTCATCTCTATTGTGTTTTATTACCTGATGTGTCGTTTAACTCATCCTCCAGCTCTATTGTAATTCTCAGCATAAGGTGGCTTCTCATTCTGATGACAAATAATTATCTCTGCAATAGCCCTTTTAGCCTCTATACATAAAGTTTCAGCTGCAAGTTTCCTCTCTGTGTTTCTAAAAAAAAAAAAATCTCTAATTCACTACCAACAGGTTTCCAAAACCTCAAACCTCTCTGTTATGATCAACAATATCTGGATTTTCTGGATATATCAACTATTTTATCTCATGGGCTCATGCATTTCAATATGTTAGGTCATTCTCAGCATTGCTTCTTTGAGGTCATAAACTGAGCAACAATCTGAAGACTCTCTGGATATAACCTTGTCCTTTGAATAAATAAATACAGTGTCAGACTGACTGACATCAGCTCCATTTAATCTTACAAACATTCCAGTGCTCTTCACAGTTGTCAGATATTGCAGAACTAATTCATCTCTAGTACTTAACAACATTAGAAGATCATTCAGAATTCTTTCATATTCCACATAGAATCCAGTTTTAATTTCATTGTGTGCTTCTAATGTAAGTTCATATAAATCATTATGATCAAAATAAACTGTATGTTATCCTTCTGAGGGAGAAAAAGAGACATTCACTGATAGCTTCCAAACCAAGAACTTCCAAACACTGTCAATCATGACAAAGACTTTATCCATTTCATCCTTTTGAGTCTTCACAGTTCAGTATGTTTCTGGAGAGAATTATGCACTGTGCTTTTTTGCAATGACAGGATACTGTGGAGGTACAATCCTTTGTCTCAATGTTTCTTTCCTGTATTATAAAAATAAGTTGGAGACCCTAATTGTTCAAACAATCAAGGCAATGTATGAGACTTACTCATTTCATATAATTTAGAGACTTTCTGGTCACATTAACTCAGAAGTTCCATGCTTGCAAATTCCTGTCCTCTCTCAGGTCATCTACCTGTAGAATCAACTGACTGGGGCTTTGTTTGTTTTGATTTTTTCCAGTATTTAGGTGAGCTTTATTCGTCCTTTTTCCTTTAAAATATCTGACTTACGAAACACATTTGGACCCATCCCTCCTACCAACATCGTTCTTGCAGTCACAGGAGCACCTTCTGGAACATCAGGGGAGGTACCCCAGAGATGTCGGGGTATGAAGTCTGCAATGCATCTTTAAGGAGTTTGAGGCCAAGTGTTTATGAAAACCAACTTGGATACAGTCTGAAATGCAACATGTTTGAGCCAAGGTTCAAAAAACGTTTGAACATGAAACAGTCTGAAGCAAGAAAGTGACAACCTTGATCCAAAGCAATTTTCACATCATTCTCCTTAGATGCCAGAAATACACCAAGATTCCTTTATTCTCCCTGAGGGAAAAAGGCACAGCTCTGCATCAGTATCCCACAAGGGAGAGAGGGGGATGTTTTAGACCAACTTTATATGTGAACCCAGGTTTAGAAACACCATTACAATGAACAAGGAGTGCATGCCTATACTATTGTGCTCAGCTGAATGGAAGCAGAGCAGTTCATTTTGGTATCATAATAGATCCTTTAATGCTCATTGCTGAAGTAGTTGTTTCTGTTTCAAAGGACAAATTCCTTTAGTCTCAGAAAAAGAAGTTTTATCCTGGCATCAAGAAGTTCAAAACATTAGTTTTCAACCAATCCATTTTCTTAGTACAATCACATTCTGACCAATGAAAAACATATAAAATCCTGCAGTTTGTTTTCTTATCTTCATAAGATTATTTTTTGTTGTTGTTGTCCTGGTGCTTCATATGAGACAACTTCTGTGAACCTTCTTTTGAAAGAGACATCATGTGCTTACGCATTCCAGGAGTCCATACTGTTCTGATGCCGCTCTTAAGACTCTTCATTAAAAACAGCTGAACACAAACAGAAGGGATTAATATCTTTGTTCCTTAATTATTAGATCAGTATCTAGGTATAGCTGAGATTACTCGGGTGGGAAAAAGGCACTACTTTTTAAGATTATAAAAGTGCCTTTAGCCCTAAATTCATCCAAGCAGAGACACTCACAAATCAGTTTGAATAATTTCTATTTATAGTTGGTGGCACCCTTTATTTTCTGAGTTTTGGGAGGGCAAGAGTACAGTTTACTGAAAGAGTACAGTTCAATCAATCTGTTCCAAATATTTTAAATCTACAGTTGCCTGAGTTTGTTACGTTGCAGAAAAGCTCAAGAACAAGGATTTTCAATTGTGTATTTTACCTAAAAAAGACTTGGGTAAAACCCCTTGAATACTTCCTTTCTTTTCATCAGGATATAAAACAGAATTACTATCTGACCTATTTGTATAAAAACAATAGAAATGGTGCAATTCTTTGCTCTCTTGCAAAAAGGCAGCCTGGGATCCCACCAAAGCCAACGGGTAATTCACAGTGATCTCATCGGCATGAACTGTGCTGACACTTTCCCTGCCAAGAGCAATTCTCTGCAAAGGGACTTCCTGGGCAGATAAGGGTAAAGGAGCCTACTGCATAGATTGTTATTCCAAAGGCTAACTGGTGAAACATATGGATGTTGAACAACTCCTGGAGACCAGCTCAAGTGCACAGGGCAGCTGGAAAGAGATCGCTTTAGAATCGCCACCTCGAGCTATTGTTCCAAGTGCATGCAACAAACCCAGATTTTCTCCTTTCTCAGGGAAATTTTTCCCTTACAAATCCATATCTCTGGAATGTGAAGAGGACTTCTACTAACAGGCTTGAGCAAGATAGGCCTTGATGAAATAATTATTAAGTTTACAATGTTGGTACAATCTTTCCTATATATTTTTAAGGCTGCCTGAGCAAGATTGTATAGTGAAAAGTTGACTTATAAAAGTGTCATTTAACTGCTCTGTATTCACTGTCGTGATCAATATTAAGTCCTTGACAAAGACAGAACTGAAAACTGTGGATGCTTTGTGCCCACAGCCAGCAGTTTTCTTTAAGTGTTGTTTTTGTTCAGTAAAGTAGAATCAGGAAAAAAAAAAAGAGGCTCTGAGAAAAGCTGCAGCAATTCCTTGAAAATAAGAGTATTTTCTCTTCTAGAAAGCTCCTAAACATCTTTTTCAAAAAGAATTGTATGGTCTATTAAAAGTTTAACAGGACTTTAGATAGCAATTACAAATGCTTATAAAGTTTCACTATCTGCCTAGATCTGAGGGATTCTGGGACACTTCTTGCTCTCTTCAAGGTTTTATCCACAAGCTTGCTAAGGATGGCCTTCTCCTTCCCAAAGCCCTCTCTCTGTTAAGCCAGCCAGCCCCCTTTTACTTCTGCAGGCATCATTTTCCTATTAGAAATGATGTTTTTATTACTCTCCTATCATGCTGAGCAGTGGGGGATATTACTTCTCCAACAGCTGGAGTGCAAGGCCTCTTACCCTGTGGGGATTTGGCAAACCAGTTGCAAACTCAGTGGAGCAGTGAGCAAACTCTGCAGAGAGGACACCTTGACTGTCGGCTAATAGCACACAGATCACTCCATTCCTGCAGAACTAAAACCAGGCCACTATTTTGCTTTTTAAGAGACAATAGGTCTCTTTTTCCCCTCCTCCCAAACAGGCCAGGCACAATAGCTCCAAAATGAAAACCTTTTGTGCACACATATTATTTAGTTTCAAGCTGCCTGGAGTATAATGATGATTTTTTCAGCTCCTCGCAGCAGCTGCCAGCATTTCTGACAGCCTGTGCAAGGAGATGGGAGGACTGAATATCTTTGTGTGTGTTATTTGCTATGATTTTTAATTTATTTTTTTACAAACTTTCAAAAGACTGTTTAAGAAATTGCTGCCAGCCCTCCTGGTAACCCCAATACATTTTCCTTATGGAAGGAAGTTCAGCAGGGAAAGCCACCATTTAGCTTTAGAGAACACTAAGCTATTCTGTGCTAAAGCAGAAGCCTGCAAATCCTAGGAAAAACTCTGGTGAAAGAATGAGCAGAGGGAAAAAAAGTCTCTCAGAAACAATAGAAAGGCTCTTCTCAGACTCATATAAGAAATATTGTTATTCAGTAAAGAATAAAACTCACAATCTATTTATCTTCTTCTCATCCTTTTCCCCTACTTCAGTCCTTTTCTAAGAGCGAAGCTCCTGGAACTCACCTTTTATACATTCCCTGGCTGGGGTTACAGCCAAGTGTGAGTAAGCACTAATGCAGCTTCAGATATATGGCTACGTAAGTGGCTCTGCAGGACTTAAATTACTTTTTTTGGGGAAAGGGACGCAGCTTCAGTCCTCTTTTGACATCTTTGGTAAGTACTAACTAGGAAAGAAAATATAGTGATTTTCCTGTGCTACTGTTCATTTTTACTTAAGATTTTTTTATAGAGACTTTTCAAATAACTGAGACTTTGCTGTAGGTTGCCCTGGTAAGAGTGTTCTGAAGAAAACCTGATAAACTACTAGATGCCTACATCCAAACTACTAAATGACTACATCCAAACAGGTCATCATGTGAATAAACAAGTTTTTTGTCTCATAGGAAAGGTTATGGAGGTACTGTAGCTGCAGAGAACTTTACTCCCTCAAGGACTGCTAGTTGTGTGTATTGTATCAAGATGCAAGATTTCTCCTTTAAATTTGCTCTCAGGAAAGCTATTAATCATGACACTTCCCTCCCTGAATAGAGAGGGACTTCGCTGGCTCACTTTTCTGCCATGCCACTAGTGTGGAATAAGTGTGGTTTTGTTTTCTGGCACGCGAATCCTTTATCCAAAACTAGACATCCACCTTTCAGGTTGCTAACACTGAATTCAAGGGCTGCCCCTCTACTATATCTGCAAAGGCTGAACTGGAATCTTCCATTATTCAATACTTTTGAATAAATTGTCTCACTTGTCTACAAAAAACTTTCCAGTGAAACTAAGACCATAGTTACAGTGTAACATAGGGATCTGTATTCCTCCTTCAGGTGAGGCTGACCCAGGCTGATTGATGGAGTGTACCTCTAGAAAGTATACTCCTGTATTTTTTTGGCACTAAAGTTTCAGTTTGCTCTTTCTAAGGCTTGTAAACCCATCACCTCAATTTGGTGTATGGAAGTGAAGCAGGACTGATTCATTCTTTGGAAAGGAAGAAGATGCTTGCAAAGGGCTTTTGGTTCTAGGTTTGTCCTACTTAGAGAGGAAAAAGGAGAGAATCCAAACACAGAGTGTTGCAATGACCCATCTTTCACAGCAAGAACAGGATCTGAGTGTGTTCTGGTTCACAGCACTGCAGTCAAACTCTCTCAACCTTGTCAAGCACTGGGCTCCGGTGGCTTTTAGCTCAGGCCTATCCCCAGCAGCCATTCCCAGTGTTGGCAAGGAAGGGAGCAGAGCTCCTGCTATTCACAGCACACTGTCACAGCCTAAGCCAGGGGCCTCCTGCCTTGTGATTGCTGATTTCAGTTCATTTCTCTGATTTACAGTTTCCTGATTTGCAGGTTGTTAAAATACTTGTAAAAAACACTGGTCTGGAAAATGTTCTTAAATAATTATGTTGATGACTAGAAATCAGGCTGAAAGGACTTTAATTCATAGCAGCTTATACAATAAGGGAGATTTAGGGAGAGCTTTTATTCTCAACTCACATTTTTAATGTTTCATTCATGTTCATATCCTGTACTCCAGACCCCAAAGTGAGTTTATATGGCTAAACTCTCATTCTACAGTTAGGACTAGTTCATTCTCTGGAAAAGCTTTCTTAGGCAAGTAAACTTTTCTATATGAAAGTTAGTGTTGTGCTTATGTCCTGGAGAGCATGTGGGGAAATAGAGCATTTTCCCATTTGGAAGGGATTGTGGGAATTGAAAGGTTGGTGTTAAAATAGGGAGTCCAACTACTAGTAGGAAACTGAGGTTAAAAGATGCCCCATTTACTTGCTGCAAGTAAAGATCACAACTGAGGCTATGGTCAGGGATTTGTGCAGTACAACCTGAAACACCCTGGATCTACAAATGAGCAAGACACATCCAAGACTATTTGGATTGTTACCTTTGGTGTTGAGAGCAGAGAGATCTGTTGTCATTAGCCCAGGCTAATGTTTAGGCCTGCAATAATGTCCTCTCAAATTTCTTATTTAACTAGTCCCAGCTGTGTTAAATCCTGCCTGCAACAGAACTAGAAGTTGGAATTAACCATTGAAACTCCCAAAATGTACGATTGATTGACTCTATTGTAAGGTCTGGTTAGGACCATTTTGACACGTCTTCTGCTGGAAAATGTCTTAGAAGCGTCTTCTTCAGAAACGCATCTGTTACTTAATCCCAAAACAACTCAGAATATCCTGAGAGGGGCCTGGCCAGGATGGAAGAAGGGCTTTACCACATCCCAGGAGGATAAGTTTAGAGTATTGTGAGCTGTTTCTGGTTTTGTAATGACTCCCAGCACGGAAAAAGCTTGAGATTCACAATTTTTAGCGGATGAGATAAACATTCTCTGCTCAACTCTGTTTGCAAGCTTTATGTTATCTAAAGGCCTCAAAAAACTTAACACAAGTACTGACTGCATTAAAGCAAGCCTTTTCAGGTGAGGTGGAGTAGTTTCTGCCTTAATGTAATGTAGATTACTGGATTTTGCCCATCAGATGCAGTAACAGACACATCTTCATGCACAGCGTTGCAGGCCTAGGCTGTGCATGTGCTCCCATCAGATACAACAGGCACTGCCCTGAGGTGCCACAGGCTCAGTTGACTCATTTACAGAAAAACAGAACTTCTGGAAGCCTTGCTAATACAGAATTTCCTAAAAGTTTGGAACTTGCTTAACGTATTAACAGAAACATTAAAAAAAAAAAGGCCTTGGTTAGTTAGTGCAGGTGTTTGCTTGTTCGGCCAAGGGGCAGGCATGAGGGAGGGGAGCTGTTTTCAGCTGAAACCAATTACCTTGATGAGTGAAGTAACTAGGGCTGTAAAAACACTGTCTCCTGGTGCAGTGGAAAGTTAGATATGCCCAACATCTGCCTTTGTCAGGACAGAGTTAATGAGATGGCTTACCACCTGCCATGACTTGACAGACTCCTCTTTGTAGAATAGTGCATCCTTCTTGTCCTGCTCTAAAAAAGTATTTGTCAGCCAACATTTGCTTTGTTTCATCCTCCTACTCCTCATCACACCTCCTTATGCACAACAAGGACATGCTAAAATACTGTGCTAACAATCAGCTTGGAAAATGGTGAATTGAAGGAATGTCCTTTGGTGTTGTATTAAGTTATTAAGAAAAAAAATTATTTCATCTACTAAAGGAATTGATGAAGGGATTAGGAAACAATGTCTTGATCCAAAGTTTTCATTGAATTTTAGGATGTAAAACAGTATAGGTGGGAAATGGCCTAGCTTTGAGAAGAAAGAAAGATATTTTAAGAGTTGCCAGTCATGGCCACATGGTTATTACAGCTACAGAGTGGAAGAGAAGAGCTTACTAGTGACTCAAGGTGCATTTGCAAGCCAGATGCACGTATTTCCAATGGACAGACATGTAACTTGTAGTGGTAAATAAGCTGCAAACACCTGAGATAAGCAAATTTTACCCTCTCCTTTAGCAATTTCCACAACAGTAAGCAGTTTAATTTGCAATTAACTCCTTGTGTCAGCTTCATTTGCAGTTATCTTCTTGTGTGCAACTAAGGCTAAGAATATGGAACAAGTCAGTTTTAGGATGAGGTCTGGGTCTTACCTCTGAAGTAGGGAAGTCTGCTCTACCACAACTTTTGCCACTTATATTCCTTAAGGGACCCCTCAAGGAATTACCAAGGATGCAGCACAGACTGAATTTGAGAGTTTTTAAAAACCATTTCCACTTTATTCACACATGTTAATAACATGTGTGAATATTGGATTTTATTATTTCCTCTTTGATTTTATGGCTATTTCAGATTATTCAAAATCAAACTAAAAAAGCCATTTATTGCCTGGTTTTTAAACCTGTTACACTTAAAGCATCGTGAAGAGTTCCAGATCACACTCATAATAGCAAGAATGTTTTATGAATTAAAAGAATTTGACTGCAAGTCTGAACACCACCATAAATGGAGGGGTAGGAGTCCATATGGAGTTGTATGGTCAGTAATGGTTCTGAAAACCCAGTGAAATTGTGCTGTAACTATTGACCGAAGCACCTCAAAAGTCTGCCAGCTTTTCTAGGGCTGCCTGTCCTCCCCAGATGATCCTCTATAACTAGACTGATTATCTCCTGATAACAAGATATCAGGATAACATCTTCCTGATACTTTGGGTTTTGCTAGAAAACAGATGTTCTTGGAGTACTTAACAGTCTCACTCTGGACACTGGCAGGAAACAGAAACTGGAGAACATAGAAATAAGAAACCATCTTTTTTTTTTTTTCCACCTGATTATTCTTGAGCCTTGATACTGAGGACTAAGATTCAGGCAATGATCCAAATTGGCTCTTCCCCATGAAATCCATTCTCCTGTCCCTGCATGCACATTAAGGTGAGTATTAAGTCTAGTATTTCAGTTTTAAATCTCAAATCCCTTGCTTAGGTTCCAAGCCAAACATTTGCTGGGGGAAAGACAGGCACAGCAGATGAGTAGCCTTCTTCTAAGATACCTGTTTCCACTAAGTGTGTGAAGAAATAACAGATTGTACTGAGTGGTTCTACATGTTTTGTCCAAGACTACAGGAAGGTTTCCTGCAGAAAAAGGTGTCCTGTAGACCAGACACAATTTATAGTGATGGGTCCTTCTGGGGTGGTGGTTGGGGTTTTTTGACTTTCTCTCAACCACCAGACTTAAGCCAGTACCAGTGTTGGGGATGGCAGGGTGAAAACCATCCCCGAATACTGATCCACATGGCAAAAACAGATTTTCTTTTGACAGCAGACATCCCAAATGTTTGTACTGGCAAACCTGAGGAACAGTGTTGGAATGGGCTCACCAAAGCCTGTGCTGCTGTCACGGGCATGGCTCATCACCTGGGGGCCTTAGGTTTGTCACTCAGGTGGTGGAAGAAAAATTCTGAAGTAATAAGTGCTTCCATTGTTTCAGGCCACTCCTGCGAAAGGAATTCTGCACGAATCATGGCAGTGCTCTGTGCCAAATGTTCTGTAGGAATAAAATCAAAATAAGTACTAAGTGACTTCAATGATGCTACTGGCTTGCTTCAAATTATTCCAAATTAAGTCATTTTTGAACTTAAAGCCTTCAGTTTAAAATAAACCAGAGAGCCATCAGGGAAGACAAATCTGAGTGCCATGAAAATTGAGCTCTGAGTTCATGGATATGATTCATTTTCCCCTTTCCTTTGCATACATTCAAGAGCCAGCCAAATTCATCTCTTACCTGGCCTTTCTTTACCCTGAAACTCAGAGTAATGGGAGGAACAGAAGAGTTGATGTGACAGGATGTTTGTAGAAGGCTCTGCCATGGCTGTCCTATGAATATATATACACACAGACAGGTATAGTGTAGGGATAGGAAACCTGGCCCTAAACAATACATCTGGATGGAATTAAATGGGATTTGCACAAAATTGTGTCTCTTCATTTCTTCTAAGCTGGAGATGGAGACATCCCTCACACACACACATCCACAGAACCCCTCCAGAGTATGGCATGAACATCTGAAGACCCTGTGATCACAATTTTTATTGTTGATGCTCGCTTTCACCACATCTAATGTTTGCTCTGAACTGGCTACTTCTAAGAATGTCACTCTTCACAATGTGCACGGATATTAATCTTCCAAAGAGGAATTTCAATGGCAGGGTGGACCCTTCAAGCTAATATAGCGGAGGTGATGCCCTGCCTGGTTTTAATTAGAGCTAGCTTGCTTAATGAGGTAATGTTCTGTTATGTTGGGTTATCTCCTAGAAGACAGGGCAGCAGGCAAACTGTTGGGGAGGGACACTTGAAAAACATCACAGGCAGGCTGTTTAATGTTAGCACTATCATTCATCACCCAGGCTCTTTGGAGAGCCTGACAGACGGAGCACGTCCTGTGGGGACTCCGTCAGCCGCTGGCGTGCTGCTTAATGCAATTTAGCCAGATGTATCAAAGCGGCAGGCGAGACCCTGCTATTTGGACAGCATTTATAGCATCCTGGGCAAATAGTCAGGAAATGTTCAATAATGTGCCTTGCACAAGTGTGGCAAGAAGCAGATTCTTAGAGTGATGGGTTGCCAAGAGAAATCCTGGCAGTGTCTCATTCCAGCTTTTAGTCACATGCTGGTTTTGTTGTTATTGTTTGAGGGCTTATTTTTGCAGGCTATTATTTTGAGGGCTGTCTCAGTTTGAGGTTTCCAAAGACCGGATTTAAGGTGTCTTGAGTACGCCCATCTGGTTCCTGATCAAGAGGACGAATGCGTACAGCAGGATCCCTGTCCCACTCATGCACAGCATGGATCTGGGCACAGGGCCTGCTGGAATGCTGCAGCCTTCCCAGCAGACAGAGCTGGGCAGAGCTGGCTGCTCCAGCAGCCCAAACACTCTGCTCCCAATGCAAAAGGAATCAGTGATGTTTGGGCAATAAGAGAGCAAATACCAGTACAGACAGGGAATTTAGTGGGGCCTTTGACTACATCTTTAGGCTGCACACTCCAGTCTGGTACACTGACAACCTCTCTTATGGAATTTAAGAGGGGTTCTGCAGAGTATAGTTCAAGTACACCTAGCTATTTGACACTCAAATAATAATGATTCCTAAATTTTCCCATCTGGATCTTTTCCTGAAAACTTCGGTATACTCACAGACCTGCCTTTGGTGCTGAGTGTGGAATGAGTATGTGAGATGTCTCCATCAGTTACACAGTTGGAAGATTGCTCCCTTGGGAGAGCAGAGCAGGTAACAGGGACAGCAGATACCCTTGGGAAAATGGGTTTCTTCTCTTTCTACTCCATGTCCTGGTGCCCAGATAGATTGCCACTGCCATTAGCTGCCAGAAAAACCCTAGCCATAAGCCATGTGAATTCTGAAAGCAGATGTGCTTTGTAGCACTGGTGTTTTGCTCTTTAAGTCTAAAACTTCTTTGCCAGCAAAGGAAGATAAAAACAAGGTTAAAGCACTGCCCTATGGGCTGCTGGCAAAAGACATGTAGCTTCTATAGAGGGAGAAGTTCCAATGGGCCTGGAAAGGGAATAGTTGTGATGTGTATTTTCTGTCTAAAGGCCAAAGCCTCATTAAATTCACAATGTAGAATCAAAGCTGTCCTTTGCACCAATTTTTTTAATTACTAATGTTTTATCAACAAAGCTCTCCCCAAAGCCACTCTTCTAAGGAGATGCCACTCTTCTCCTGGGATCCAGAACTGCAGCAAGGGTGAGGGACAGCCATGCAACCCAGACACCTCCCCACATGCTGTGGTGTCAACTTCACCTGTGAATTCAGCTTTGGCTCAGGGTTGGTGCATAAAAATGTAAAATCCATCTGGGCCTTGCAGCCTTGGAAAGCTCTTTGATGATGTTTCCAGCAACAGAAATGTAGCATGTGCAGAGCTTTGCATCCTGTTGCTAATAAGTCTGCTTTTACACCACTCCACTACACTTATTAACTTTCATTTACATATTTTTCCAATAATATTTTTTCCATGTGACTAAATGACCATAAATCCTGGGGAGTGAGGAGTGGAGAGTATGTTGGAAGAACAAGTGCTTGGGCTCAGTTTAACCCCTCAGTCCCCACTAGAATGTCCAGGATCAGAGCAGCAGTCTCCTTCCATGTGCCCAACAGAGACAAGCTGGCAGGGAAAGGAAAAAGCTTGGAAGGGAACAGAATTTCTTCTTGTGGTATCCCAAAACAAATACAAAACTTGATGTTGCTGCCAAGTCCCAAAATTAAAATTAATGCAGAATGGGGCATTTGAAATGTTTTGCTAGTGAATGCATGACATGGTTCTGCGTCGATATTTAGCTGTTGATGAAATCCCACTTGTGGATTTAGCAACCAGGTTCACTAAACAAAATTACCTTCCATGTTCGTTGATATATTATAAACAAAGAAAATCTGTTATAGCTTCTTAAGAAAGGACAGAACGGGGTAATGTGTGTGAAACACCAGCACTACCCAAAGTCATGTCCTCCTATTACAAAATAGGAGATTATGGGGGTGGTGGGGTGGGAGGGCACCAACACTAAATTCCTAGGTTTGAGTTCTTCCCCCTGCTACCCTTGGAATTCAGCCTTCAGAAATGGTGACAACTTGAAATATTGTCATATATATATTATTATTGTTCTAATACATATATACACATAGTTGCTTCCAATTACCCAGGAATAACTGTTTCCTCTACTGAGCCAGCTGCATAGATGGCTGAACAGTCTGCCTGTTCAAACATACTTCAGTCAACTTTCTCTAGCTGATTTGGCAAGAATTTTTCTTTCTACAACTGGATCTCCTCCAGTAACAACTTAGACAGCCTTTTGACTTTAGGTCATGGCTGTATGACACTGAATCCTTTCATTTGTCTCTCTGCAAGTAATGATGGGAAAACCAAAGGAATGTCATGCCTCTAGCTGAGAATGGGCTGTTTAATTCTTTGTGCCACACACCTATGTGTCAGCTGGTTTTACACCACAGAGCAGGATGCATTATCACAAAAACAGGATTTTGGACTAGCACTCAAGAGTTCAAGCCCTGACATATGTCCTGAACAATCATATATTTTTGCACCTGATTGTATGGAAGTAACTTTCCACCTCAAAATATATCTGTGGGGACAATATCCTGTTATGACTGGAAGGCTCAGCATAGTGATGAGCATTAGGGGAAAGGAATCTCAGTCCCAGGCAGCCAAGCAAGATCTGGAATAAGATCTGCCAGCAGCAGTGAGGGTGAGCAGAAAGGGGTGGTGTTGCCATCAGGAAGCTGACGTCCCCTCCACCTTCCCCAGTCCCACCCTTTTGTGACAACTCTACTTGGGTTGTGGCCGTAAGAACTATGAAAACTTCCATGCAGGTTAGCATATTCATTTTACATGTGCAAATTTACCCTGCTCTATAAAACTTCAGCTTGGAATGACAATTCATGAATGTTTCACATGCCCCAGCTAAGAGGTCAGAAGGAAATGTGGCCTTGATTAGCAACTGTTAATCAATTTCCCTGTCAATGAAATCTTGTTGTTCCAAATACTGCATGAGACCCCTCAGTTTGTAATGTCCCAAACCTTATGTTGCTGCTCTGTGTGAGGAAACCAGACCCCAGTCTCCAAGGCTGTCATCCTAGGGCCTTTCATTGACAGTAAAATGCTATTTTGACAAGATCAGCACTTTTCTGCAGCCATTTCCCTGATGACTTCAGGCAGTCTGCTGGGACTGAGTTTGATAAGGGCCCCTGATCTCAGTAATGCAGCTTAATCTCCAAAAGCTGGATTTCAGCACTACCTAATCGCGTTGGGCTCTTTCGCCTTTGCCAATCCATTATGTTGCTGCAGGCTTCAAAGATTTTGGTGGCATAATGACATCTTCAGACCTATCTTTACTGTATTTCCAAAATCCCCATCGAATCCCATGTGCCAGAGCGTATAATATTATTTTAATTGCTGGTTTGCTGCTTTAGGGGCACCTTCCTTCATAACTTCTGCTTTCCTTGTAATGATGAGATCTCTTGCAGATGCAGTTAATCAAAAAGATTACGATCACTCCAGAAACACCTGCATTGGAAATAAGTCTGGCTTTTATTACTATGAATTCCTACTGCTGACAAGCTCTGGGAGAAGAGAATGGGGGAAAACCCAAGATCCCTTTGCACAGCTGGAATATAAATGTGAAATTTTCTTCCCATTTATTTTTCTTCTGTAAATGGTTTAGCTGCTATTGATCAAGATTACCACCAAATAAAAATCAGAATCTACTAGCTTGTGCTGTTTTGTGTAACACATTCATAAAGCAAATTTATGCCTCCACCACTGGAACAGGCCATACCTTTTACTAGAATATGTACAGGACTGGAAATAGTGTTCATTGTCAGGGCTCAGCAGACAGACATTCAAGAGCCGCAAGGATCCTGTATGGGGATTCCATATTGCATGTGGAAGCCAAAAGACTTCAGCTGTTCCCAAGGCCTCCCAACCTCTTTATCCTTATGAAATTCAGGATAAATATAAAAGATTGAGCTCATTAGTTGTAATGGATAGCTACAACAAGAAGCAGAGAAGTCAGAAGTATTAAGGGAGCAGAACAAAGATGCGTAATTCACTGTAGGTAAAAAGACATTCTTACAACTGTTGCAAATTTTTCAATTAATATTCTTATTACCACAAATGTTGTCTCTCTAACTGTTGGGGAAGCGACAGGACATTGTGTTCAAGAAACACAAAGTTTATGAAAAAACCTACAATGACAAAGGTCATTAGGGCACTGTGTCAAAAAAACAAGGTTCAGATAATAAAACATCTTGGGATACTGAAAACTGGCAAAACAAAATAAAATGCTATTCCTTACAGGAAACTGGAAGACATTCATGTCCTTCGAGGACAGGCTGACAACAGTCTAAGAAATAGCTCAAAGTACATTTATTAAGGAATGTTAATCTACTAAAACCTGTAATTTATGCAGGCACTGGACACAGAACTGTTTGAAAATTAAGTATTACTTAAAAACTGTGAAGGATGTCCACATTTTTTCTTATTTTTTTAAGAAGCTGGAAAATGCTGCTTCTACAGTGATCTACTAGCATAGGAAAAAGAAATATGAAAGTGTCTCACTGTCTCAGGACTGAATTCTCACTCCACACAGAGTCAGTATGAAATGCTTCCAATCCACAACATCCTGCTCTCTCTCGCTGGATAACAACTCAAACTGAATATATGCGCAGAGGAATGATGCAGTGGGAGATAATCTGTCCCGCTGCTTCTGCAAGACTTACAGGAAAGAATCACTAATGGAAAAGCAGAAAATATTACTCTGTTACTAAGTCCCAGTAATATTTGCTTTTACCTTCTCCAGGTTCTTAGCTTAGCTAGCTACCTTTTCAGATCCAGAAACCATCAGAGACTGGGTTGGCACAGTTACTGCCCCTTTTTAAATGAAGGTATTTATCATGCATATCCACATAACTTCCATTCATTTAAATAGCCTGGAATTGGTATTAGACAACTAAGAAAAGCAATGGCCTTATCAGAGAAGATGCTCCATTTATAGCAAGGTGACTTTTTGTATTTTGAGCAGAAGAAATATTTAGGGCCAGATCCAGTAAACAACTTAGGCACCTACAGTGCAAGCTGGGTGGGTTACAGATATCAGAAACCAAGAAGATAAGACACAAACCCCATGTAACTATATATTTCTGAATTTTGCATTAAAGACTCACACAGTAAAATACGTAAAGAGTTTTAGGAACAGAGACCACTGGAAAACAAGGGAATGTTTTCTGTGACAAGAGTAATCCTCCTTCTGGCCATGGCAGCTTCAATGAGAAAGCTGAAGAATCCCCTTCTCTCATCCCAAGCTGTCTTCCAGTATGAAATTGGAAGAGATTAATCAGAAACCCTCTGGGCTAAAGAAGGCTTAAAGTGTACCTCTTCCACTTCACCGAGTGTTAAACCTTGAGGACTGTTACAGAGGAGGCTGTCACTACTATGACCCGCCTGGCTGCATTTAGGAACAAACCTGTCCGATGAAGCAACACAGCACAACAAGCAGCAGGGCTTTGGGCTGCTAAGCACTATCTCATCTAGTTTGTTGAATCCAGCTTCCAGGTGCGGTGAGTAATCTGAAGTAACAAGAAGGGAAATATTTCAGACACTCTTTCCTCTTTGATATTTCTCCTGGTAGCCTTTCACAGCCCTCAGCAAGTTTGCTGATGTCAGTACCGGGTTTGGGTGCTCAACTCTTCACTTGGTGTGCAGCTGAGTACCTAACACACATTAGAAATGATGACACAGAGTTACTACACTGATAAGTGTTCAACTGCCACAAATAACCACTTATGCACTCACAACCAAGCTCTACTTCTTCTTCCCATAACACTGACAAGGTTATATTACTAAGGAGTTTCTAAACATGGTCTGCAGAAACAGAAGGACTTTGCCTAGTAGGAGATAGGAGGTCACTGAGGTAACAGTCATTGCTGACTATAGGGTACTTAAGTCAAACTTAGCCTGTGGTTAAATATACAAGTCCTTTGCCCTTTAAGGCTTAAAATAAATTTGCCTTAAACTACTGCATTGGCTTACATTACAAGATAAATTATGAAAAATAAGTTGGCCTCAAAGCATAGTTTTGCTTAGCTGCTCTGGGCATGAACCATTTCACTTGGACTCTGTTTTCCAGACCACCTATCTCCCTCACCAGGAGGATGAAGAGAAAATAAGCAAGAAGGGCTGCAGCCTATTTAGACAACTGGCTAGCTCTTTGCAAAGGGCTCATTCTCAGTTAGAAGAGAGAAGATCCACCACAGAGGAAAAACAAAGCCTGCTAAAGGCTGAACATGACGGTGATGCAATGGTATGACATTATGGGACAGAAAAAACTGGGTTCACAGGGTTAACAAGGAACACGGCAAATGGTTAGAATCTACACCTTCCTTTTTCCTCTCTCCTCCTCTCTTTCTCTGGCTCTCACCTTGCCTTCTCCCTCATCTTTACTACTACATTTATGCAAATGCTGAACACACACAGAGTATTGCACACTACAACTTTCATCACACCAATCACTCAACAGTGATGATCCCAGCACCCTTTATGAGATCTGCAACCAATTACAGTTGAAATCAATATAAATCCTTCACTATAAACTCTTGAACTTTATAACCAAGAAACAGTGACATCCTGCATCTTGTCTAATAGCACAATTCAGCTGACTCAAAAGGGGAACTGTATTAAAATACAGTACTGGTACAGTATGTCATATATAAGCTCTAATAAGAGGGAACAAACAGGCTACGAAGACAACTCTGTGAAGGCATTATTGTACTGTTATTGATTAGTGCCTTTCAAAGGCAAATCAATCATCAATTGGCTGCAGGAATATTGTATTTCTAATTTCTATTCCCAAATCCCCAGGATTGTGCTGTCTTCCCTAGTTTTATGACAGCTTTGTAAAGGTAACAAACTCCTCTTGATCTCATCAGCGAACTTTCATTGACTGCCTTGCTGCTGCCTCTGTTGGTCAACACAGGCAACTCTGAAGCACCGAATGGGGCCGACTGCGCCTCACTCACATTTAATACGTGCCCTGTGTTGGGCTCGTGCCTAGACTTGAACTACAAAAAAAAAGAAAAATTAAAAAAGAATTTATGATCTCATGAACCTTGAGAGCAGAGGCCCTTGAGCATCTTGTGAATGACAGCAGCACTCTTAAGTCTGGATCCTAGCCCACGTTTTCCGTCCAAGAGGACTGAGCAATGTTTGGAATTACATAGTGAGGAATCTAAACTAAACCAGGTGTCTTCCCAGTTTTGCCAAAAAAATAGTTTGACACATACTAGCTTATAAATAGATGGTTCTGCCAGATCAAACAATGATATATTACACTGACCACTCAAACAGCCCAACAATGAAGCAATTTTCATGAGGATGCAATAATTTTTTACTTTTTTAAATTGAAAATAATAAACAGATTGGTTTGTATTATCATGAAAAATGTGCTAGAGGGTAAGGTCTGTGAAGAAAAATCTGACAAGTCATAGGTCATAAAAGTTTCAGTTCAAGCTTGTTCATATGATTGTGAAGTAAATTATTGCTGAAAACTTCTTTCAAAGAGTTCCGTTTTGATTGGGTCTTGGTTTTAAGATGAGCAAGCACTTTAAATGTGAGCTATTTCCATTGTTTGTGAACAATAAACAGCAGGCTGAATAGAAAAGCATAGACCACAGGTGTATAAGGAAGGCTACACAGTGTTTCCTTCCAGCCACAGGACACCCTTTATCTAACTGTGACTGCGCACATCACCTGTCCACACACAGGCACCTAACAGGGAGTTCTCAGCATCATACAAGCTTTTTTTTCTCATACAGGTACAGCCTATAAAGCCAGCTGGCACTTGGGAAAATCCACCCAGCCAATGCAATTCTGTCATGACTGACTCCAGCACAACTTGACAGCAGTGAGGCGCTCTGGGAGCATAAGTCTATTTCTAAGATTTAACTCCTTTTACTGGAACTGTTTGCCAATTAATTCTGCTTTTGTTCTTTCTAGCATAAGACTGTTTTGATCACAATGAGCAGTATCTCACTCAGGACAAGAAAGATTTTGAGAGGAGATGTGTCGTGGATCAGTACAGCTGCACGGGACCAAAGAGTGTTTTGCACCAATGGTGTCTGCAGCAGAACTACTTGGTGCAAATGATTCATTGTGAAATCTCTTTTTGCTGATAGGTTCTGGAGAGATGCCTGGATACAGCGATAAGGAGCTGACAGGGAATCAGACATGTTCAGTTCATCTAAAGATGCAGAGAAAATCTCCTCCCCACATTTAATGTCTTTGGGACCCTTCCAATTATGTCTTTCCCTTCTGACAGTCTTCCAACTCCACGGGACTTTCTGGCCCTCCTCAGGATCCTCTTTTGTTTCCTTCTTCCCCCTCCCAGAACAGATCTCTTCTTTTTTTGTCCCATTCTGCTTCCTCCCAGGAGGTTCCAAGGGAGGGGGCTGCAAGTGGTGTAGAGTGTGTATGGTTCAGCCTGTGCTGGGACATGCTGCCATCAGCTGCCATCACCTCTTCCTCACTTGGGATCTGCTGGATCCTTTCAGACCAAGATTTCATCCAATGCAGCAGACTCAACTCTTCCCCAGTGGTAGTTTCAAGCAGAGTCCCGTACTCCAGCACATGAAAGTGCTCTGACACACATCACATATTTTTGCAGGCTCCATCACAGTGTCAGACTTAATGAAACACTTAATTATCAGACCTCAAAACTCAGTATTTCTCAGCAAGACAAATGGATGATCTGCATCAGGGCCTGGATGTGCAATCCTTCTTCTGCCCAACACTTGCTCCTGGGAACAGGTAAAACCAACAGGGTGAGAAACAAAGAGGCTACATAGAGCATGGCTATGGAGAGGAATGAGGCCATGATGGTAAATTGTTCTGTCAGCCTAAGGAAAGCCTGGTTCCAGGATCCAAATAGCTGCTTGGCATCTGAGAAGCAAGGAACTAAATCAGAGGCCAGAGACCTAAACATTAGTCCAAGACATGGAATAGGAAATACTGAAATCACTGCATTCCTTGATTGAAGTAGTCTCACCCAGAATAGACAGATCTAGCTGAAAGAGAAGAGTCTGGGGCAATGGGACACAAACAAAGGATGGAGACAAGGAGACACCACTGAAACTGTGGCTTTCGCCCCCGTTTCCTCTTTCAGAGCAGATCAATGAAGTCCATCATCAGCTCTCCCCTAGCACTGAGACATGGGACCAGGGACACAAGCAAGCACTATAAATTCTTAGGGACCACAAAAAAGGGCATCTGGGCCAAAGAACAAGCACATGAAAATTTAGTGGCAGCATGAAAGTTTCACAGTATCCATGTCACAGAGAAGCACGGGGGGTTTTGTAGCTCTGGTGATTTGTTTTGTATTGAGCACAACAATTCATCCAGAAGTCATTTCTTCCTCCCAGACTGCTGGGCACAAAACACTCACCAGCTTTCTTTTCCATTACAAATTTCAAATCTACCTGCAAAATATAGAAAGCCTCCAGCAGGACAGACATGCAGAATAAGAGCAAGAGAGCTTAGGGCTGTCACCACTGTCTGTAAATCTCTTTGGTAGCTGGGAATTTGTGAGGTGGCAGGTTTTCAGTATTGATCTGCTATTATCTGAAATGTATTGTAAATCTCTCTGGATTTTTTTTAGCAAATCTATAAAACCAGTAAAACAACAGTTCTGATTTGAAGAACTCTTTCAGGGTGGAGTGAAAAACAAGAAACTGTTACTGGACAGTATCTGGTGTTGATCACAAGGAGAATAAGTACTATTTGCCCAGAGAAAGCAAGATTTTTCCACTAACCTCTTCTTCTGCTTTCTCAGCAAATTTTTCTGTTTTCTCTAGTCTGCAGCCCTTCTCTAGCCAGTAAATTCAATATCTTGTGAGATCTAGAGAGAACAAAGTGAATATTAGACAGACAAACAAGGAAGGAGTCAATTATTGTATTAAAAACCCCAAGTGCGTTGTTCTAGCACAAATTTCACATTTGCTTGCGCAGGCTTTTAACTGATTCCTTACTTTGTACCTTATAAATGGGCACCAGATGCCAGAGAGAATGATTGAAATTGCAGTGAAACTTGAGATCCAATGAGTTTTGCCCTAACCTAAACCTACTTTAAAAGTATCCTACATGTTTTTCCTCCTGAAGATTTAGCAATAGAAAAGCCTCTCTCCTAATTTGTCACCTTAAGTGTGCACACAACTTGCAAAATCTCAAAGAGTTCGTGACTCCCGATCACTCCTCTATTGAGGCGCTGGGAGGACTGGAATTATCCTTGTCTTGAAATCACAAATTGGCTTTTCTTTCCCAAATACAAACATCCAACAGCTGTAAAAATGGCATCCAATCAACTGCTGACTCTGCCAGTTCTGCAGAGTTCCGGCTCACGTCCATCTGCCTCCTCCTGCCACGCTGCAGCACATCAGCAGTGAGGTGAGGAGGTAGGGCACAAGATGACTTGCTGCCCATTGTGTGTGGGCCAGTAGCCAAGTGATTGCATTTAAGAAAGTTGGCCACAGATCCACTTTTCATGGTAAAACATGGGGAGGATTAGGAAACTTTTTAAATTAAGTAATTCTACAACTGATGTTTTCCTTTTGGGTTTGGATTTTTTTTTTTTTTTTTGCAAATTTTTTTGCAAATTTTTAATTAGAAACACCTTATTTCTCTCATTCTAAAGCCCTCCTGGATTGAGTTAGTTGGGTCAAAGAACAGCAAGTTCTATACAAGTAAGATCATGTTAAGTAACTGAATCTCTTTGTGAACTATGTAGCTGCCTGCAGTGTGGCTAAAATATCATTTGCCAGCATATGAACAAAAGAGAGACGGCAAGTCTTTCATCAGACACTGGTTTTTAAGAAAAAAGTCCATTTATACATAACCTGTTCCCTCAGATTAACTTCAGGCACTCTCAAAGTGTATTCCTAAATACATTTTTAAACATTTGGGATATTAGAACCATTCTTCTGCTCTGACAGAGCACTGTCAGGAAGCCAGGGAGCTGAGCCTGTCCCAGGCAAAGCCTGCACAACATTCTAGAAGGTGTCATCTCTGTCTTGCTGCAAAGCAAAGAGCCACTGGTTTCCCCTCTATAGAATGTTGTAGGAGTTTCCTTTTCCCACACCTTGGACCATAAAATTTTCTTTTCTGATTTTTCCCCTTGTGTAATGGAAACTGTACCCTCTCCACAGTCCACTAATAATAAACTTTGAACCAAATGTGACAGTCCCTGCTGACTTCTCATCCAACAGCTCATCACTGACAGCACAGAGATCAAATGTTCAGCCACCCTGAGCACACATGTATTCAAACCCAACACCTTCATTACCAGAATAAATTACATAAACACAAGAGATAAGCAAGAACTGGACATTATTTGTGCATGGAAGTTTTCCAAGGTCTGAACCAGAGAGGCCTGATGGGTTTTCAGAAACTGAATCAGTTTGCCTGATCATAAAGACAATTTCAGCTACGACCCTCCTTGGAGGACAGTGGTTGACTGAGCATCCATCCAACCCTTATAGACATAAACAAAAGCTGCAGTTTCCATTGTGTTATTACAAGCCGAGAGAACGTGCAGCAAACAACCACCATGGGTGTTTTTCTCTTGTGGCAATGGGATACAGCTTATCTCCATCAGTCAGGGAAACAGAAAGAAGAAATGGTATATGGGCATCAAACTTACAATTTCACTATTGGCCTATGAATGCCATGACAGAAATCTCCCCTCCTTTCTGTTCAGGAAAATGGTAATTGAAAGGAAGCAGCAGAAGAGACAAGAAGGTAGAAAAAATGGCAATTGCTGTATCACAGAACTCTGACACAGAAATCGTGAGTGATTGCAATGTAACAAACTACCACACACAAGCTTCTCTCAGTCCACATGCACACTCATAACCCTAGGGAGCATTTTTTTAAAATATGGAGTAACTTTCTCACAAGTTACAGAAAAAAATATCAAATCTAATTATTTTCCATTTATCGTGGACCATCACAGGGTCAGAATACGCCAAGAGCAAGTTATTACCAGCCAGCTGACAGATGCTTGCTTGTGTGTCAAACCCTTTAGATCAAAAGCTGAGCTGAGTCCCGTTCCTTTTTAAGTCAACAGAACTTCTCTGAGATCTTTCACTGCGTCCTAACTAACACTGCTAGTTATGGCAACTATGAAACACCAGGGATTGCCTAAATTAGACACCTGGCTCTATACAGATTTCAAGTTAGCACAGTTCTTAAAATGGGGGTGGGGTGCTGACTGCCTTTGAAAAACCTACTCAGTGTTTTGTCATATACTTGGATAGTGCAGAATCACAGGGAGTAGGTTTGGAAAGTCACTTGCAAGATCTCTTACTAAAACTCCAAGGTACTATTCAATAATCCAGCCTTTTGGAAATTTTTGCATGCTGCTTACAGGACACCATTCATCCTTTTGACACAAATAGGAAAAGTTGTTTGCATCAAAGTTTGATAGGTTGGAAACTTTCCTTTTCCTACATATAATACAGAATAACTTCCGGAGCTGAAGTTGCTGAGAGCCAAACCCTGTCAGTGGAAGCCTTGCCATTTGCTTTATTAAAACCCCAGTGTGGCCCTATAAAAACAATATATACTTTATAACTGCAACTTAAATTCAGTGTTGTTGCATAAAATATTCTCTCTTCAACTGACACCACAGGAACACTTTGCCCTCTGCTGCACCTCAATATTTGTATTCTACATGAAAGTCTTTCAGGCCCCACTGTCTTTGTCGGCTGGTGGGCTCAGCCCAAAACTGGGCTCAGCCCAATTTGTCAGCTCACAATTTCGCAGGTGAGAGTGATGAATTTACCACTCAATCTTAACAGTCATTTGAATTCTACCCCCTGTTAAAAGACCTCTTTATTCTCCTGCTTAAGTTTTGGAGAGGCCCTCACAGGATCAAACTCTTGCACCATTTTGATGACTATTAACAGTGTGCACCATGAGAAGCTGAATTTAGCATAGAAAATGTCCTTGAATGACCCACCAGCAAGAGGTCATCACTGTATGTAGAGCACTTAATCCAGCACTCCACCTCTGATATGCCCGAGGAACTTGGTGTTTCACTTCAGTGTGTAAAACCTTCGGACTCTCTGGAATTTAGACCATTTAACTTCAAAGTTCAGGCTCATTTGATGGTGATGGGTAGTCTCACTGAGTCACCCAGTGTGTTTACTTCTAAACAGTCTGCCCCATATTCTGTTTTCTAGGATGTTTATAAGCACTCTTGGGATGGTCATTCAGACACAACATCTTAAGTTCAGACTTTCCTCGGGGTGTCATACTGGGATCTGAGGGCTAAAGCACCTTTGCTTTAGAGACAGGTTGAGTTGTTCAGCTTGGAGAAGAGAAGGCTCTAGGCAACCTTATAGCACCTTCCAATGCCTAAAGGGGCTACAAGAGAGCTGGAGAGGGACTTTGGACAAGGTCATGGAGAGACAAGAAACAGGGAATGGCTTCAAACTGAAAGACAGCAGGTTTAGATTAGATATTAGGAAGAAATTCTTGACTGTGAGAGTGGCACAGGTTGCCCAGGAAGCTGTGGATGCCCCCTCTCTGAAGTGCCCAAGGCCAGGTTGGATGGGGCTTGGAGCAACCTGGTCTAGTGGAAGGTGTCCCTGACCATGGCAGGGCAATGGAATGAGATGATCTTGAAGATCCCGTTCAGCCCAAACATGATTCTACGATTTAGAAGCTGGGCAGGACATCATTACAGATCTGTGGATGCACTTTAAAGTACCTGATGGCCAAAATACTGTAGATTAATTGTCATTTACTGGGTTTCTGGTGAGGATTTTGCTATCTTCTTAATTTCCACAATACCACAGCTGGACTGCTACCAGTCCCCAACTTGGTCCACCTGAAGCTATTCCTAATATATCTGCAGTCACAGCACAACCATGACTAATACTGTGATTGGATCACCCAAGACTATAACCTTGATGCAAATCAGCTACTGCAAATAATTTCATTCTCCAGTTAGCCACAGCACCCCACTGGTGTTCATAACTAAGGCCAGTGTAGGTATTAGCAAGGAGGCAGATTCCTACAGCAGCTCACTGCTAAAGGGCAGCAGAATAGTCTTTGCTCCCTGTGGTTTGATTTGCCAGTGTGGAGCCCTGGAAAGCCAGACTTCTGGGAAAAGGGTAGGATAAAGCCATACTGCAACAGCATTTTGAGCAGACTGAAAGACTGCTCAAAATGCTGTTAGAGAATGGGGGTCTGAACACCAAGAGGCAAGGAAGCTACAGCACTCAGACAAGTGAGTGAATCCTGGACAAACGTAACAACCAGGAACAGTTAATAATAATCCAACACACAGGGGCACACCAGAGACGAGCATTGCAACACAAAATACTGCTCACAAAAATCTGCAAATGACTCTAACACTAACAAAAACTTGGAAAATGGATAGGGGCAGGAGGAAAAGAGATGCTGTCGTATAACTTGCCCTTCCTGCCCAGACCTGCCAATGCAGCTGGATTCTTACTTGCAGTATCATCACTTTTCCTGTCTTGGCCCCCTGAACCTGCAAGCAGCCCCTCACAGTGACCTGCCAAACCTTTGCTACCCTAACTTTTCTTCCTTTGAACAGCCTGATAAGGGGCCAACCTGTGCAGTAGCTTCTCACTATGCCCTGAAGGGAGAATACAATGAGGCCTATAAAGCGAATTGCACTTGTTACCCGAGGCAGCTTTTGAACTCTGCACAGAGAGGCTGGAATGCCCCCTTCCACTTAGCAGAACAAAGGGTAGCCAACCTGCAGGGGTTTAAATCTGAAAGTTAAACATGAATGTGATTAATGTGTGGCTTTGAATTTCATGTATTATTGAACTGTATACATTACTCCAGGCTTGGAGGTTTTTCCCTTTTATACTGCAACACAATTGTATGTTCTGTTTGGGAGGGATGCAGAGCAGAGAACACCAGGCAAAACTATTTCCATATGTATTCCCCAAATTCTCTGCCTGAAGGACTTGAGCGAGCCGGGATTTATACTGTGTTCCACTGACCCCAAAAAAACAACTTGAAACAGATTTAAAGAAGATGCACCAAAGCTCATTGCAGTTGAAACACTGGATACTTATTTGACAGCCTCCAGGAATCCTTCCAGGTCCACCCTTTCCTGTGAATCTGCTAAAGCTCCAGAAGATTATCAGAGTTAAGTGAGTGTGTGGGATGCTGGGTTTTAGGAGACGGGTTGCCTCTCATAAGAGTCATAAAAAAGATCAACTCATGTAACCAGTACTTCGACTCCAAAGTCTGAGTCCTTGATCCCATTTAAGTCATAATCCACTGATAGGAGCCAGAAAGCTGGACCACACCACTCCTGTATGATCCTGCCGGCTTCAGGGAATGCTGCATGACCAGAAGAGTAACCTGGCTTTTTCTATTGGGGAAACCTTTAACGTATTTTTAGAAACAGTTAGTTAACATACAAGGGGCAACTGTAAAGCACACCTGGACACTTCCAGTTTGAACTTTTCCATTCTCTGTATAGCTTTGGGCAAGTCTTCTCACAGCACCACAACATAACACAAGACTAACAAGGGTGCTGAGAAATAGCTGAAAGTTTTATTTTAGGGAATATAGTTCTTTTATTAATTAGAGGGTTTCCCTGGGAAAATCTTAACACAGAGTGCCAAATGGCCAATATCTGATAGGCAGTACCTGCCTTTCCATGATAATGAATCTCCTTCTGCTGGTCCTGTGCATTTCCATTAACCCATCCAGTCTCTGCTGTGCCAGGCACAGCTCTCATTACACTGGTGATTCTGTATAGAATTAAATGACATGTCTGCATAAATGACAAAGCTACACAATTCCATGCCCTAGCGCTTTTTTTCTCAATGTTACAGTTTTGATTTCCTAAGAAGTACCTTCAGCTTTGCAGAGACAAGGCACTGGTTTCTCTCCCACCATCTAACTCAGTGAACTACTACTGAATGCATGCAGTGCAATCACAGCTCATGGTGATGAGTTTATGGAGAACATTCTGCAGTATGTAGCCAGATCTTCAGAGAACTGTTTGCATTTTGTTAAGACTGCTGGGATGAGGGATTTACTATTGTATCATACAACACCACTCAGCCTGCTATGATTAGTTCTACAAGGGCCACCATTAAAACATCCGTTTAGCTGGCCTACCATGGGACACTTCTCACTTGGCTGGGCAGGGAGGATCTGGAAGAAATGAGATTATATAAGGAATTCTCATTTTCCAAAGCTCAGGTCTAGATGGCTTCTAATAATTTTCCATGCCCATTTGCATCTGGAAATTCATTTGCTTGTACGACTACTACAACAGGAGAGCTCTGTCTCCAAGAACGGTTTCTGACTTAGGAGGACAACTGACCTTTGTTCTGGACAGGAATATGAGCTCTGCTGCCATTGAACACCTTTGAATCATTGTTCCCTATGCTTTAGCCATTAGTTTAGCCTGTTACTAGCCAGGACATGGATATAGGTTTATCCTAATAGCACTAAAAACTTTCCTAGCTTGCCAAGCTTATTACAGAGTAATGCTTCTTTAATTCCTTACTTCCCAATCAAAAGGTCCAGACAGTGAATATGGGAATTGTAGCAGTGATTCTTAGAACTGATATATGTCCAGTACTAATTTTGCCAGTCTTCCTGAAGTATGTATAGAAAAATTATTGACCACTCAGGACCCTTAGGGAGCAGGGAAGCCCAGAGTATCATATCATTGATCCATGGCCAGACATCAGTCCTGCAACTTCATCCTCAGTCTGAAATCTGGCAAATGGTGTGCATTTGCACTAGCATGGAGCTTACAGAATCCAGCTGCAGCTCTGAGCTCTTACCTGCAAAAATTAAACCTGCTGCATCTCCTGCTCACCTTGGTGCAGTACAGACAAAGCAAGACAATGTCATTTCTGTCAAATGAGTAAAAATACCATTTATGCTTGTACCAGAAGGACAAATAAGATTTGAGCAGAGGACTGGACAAGAATGCTCTTGCAGTTCTGTGATCCTCAATTTGGCCATAATGCACATACCAATATAGCAGTCAAATGTAGCAAAACTCTAAAATACATTTTGATCCAGTCCTCAGAAAAAAACCCCACACCTCTATATCTCCTCTGCAAAATTATGTTTGCAACCCTCACATACTGCTCCCAGCCCAGAGAACTGCCTGTTTGCTGGGGACATTTGAATCACTTTTGCTATTTTGTGCCAGCAAGACCTGACCTGCATCTGAACTCGTGCAGATATTTCAATAAATCTGCAATTTATCCCTAAGTCCAAAAGTTCTTGGTTAGAACATCCCTGTCCTATGCAAGCTAAACCAACTCTCCCATTTTTATTTTGCCATGGCTGGTCCTGCTCCAGTCTCTTAATTAACACAGGAGGAAAAAATAGAAAGTGTGATAAGACCCACTGAGTGGCCTCTCTCTCTGTGTGCTCATGTGGCTCCATTCTTGGGGGCTGACCCAGGGCACAACTCTGCTCTTCTACATGTATCTTCCAGTGGAAGCATTTTTTTTTCCTTCCGTAGATTTATTCAGACTCCAAACTTCAAATTCATCAAAACTGTCACAGACCATTTGCAGGATGGGAAGATATTGTGGGTCCAATCAGCATGGGTGTCACAAACAATTATTCGCTGGGGAATGATCCCAATTAGTAAACACCCTGCTAACAGGCCACCTCCCCAAGGACACTGATTGCCTGTGACAGTGTATTTTCAGGATGTCTGCTGGAAAACTACAACTCAAGCCTTTGTGGGCTGGCTTCTGGCAAATTCCTTGTTAACCTTACAAAAGAATCTACACATGAATAATTAAAAATAGATTGGAGTAGAAATTTAGATTACATTTAGCTTTGTCACCCACCCCCTTTATAACAAGACCTACTTCTCATCTGGAATAAAATGGAAATTCTATTCCCTGTCTTGGCTTGTATGAGGCACTCTTGTATTTTGATGCTTTGCTCTAGGCTTTTGGAACTAAATAAAGATTTCAATATAAACACTCCCTTCCACTTTCTCCTTTCTTCTCTCCTTTTCTGTTAGTGGAAAAATCTTAAAGAGTTGCCTGAAGGACCAAACTCAGTAAGTGTTTGAAACCCAGATGCTCTCTCCTTGCTTAACACATGTCGCCTTTTCTGCTCTATGTCTTACCTTAAAGAACAGCCCTTAACAATCCCAGAGGTGTTTTTATGGAATGAAATCACAAAGACATGAACAAGTGAAGATATAAAACTAAGTATTATTTTAAAAAGTAACTTTCTGACCACACAACTCTCTCCTGAAATTGACTGGCAGTAATGCTAATGGGAGGTAGGAAGACTGATTTGGTCAGCAAGGCTGCCTCTCAGCCAGCTGTCTTACTCCCAAGGAATGGGCTTTAGTGCCATATTTGGCTTCCTTTCAAGTGTGCCAGGTCCTCCCACATCACTCAGTAATACTCCCAACCTCTGTGATTTTGACAGGCTCCTGCACAGCCTCTCTCCTTCTTCTCTGGCTTGAGCTAAGCAGATTCCCTTTTTAATATGTGGAGGCAAATAGATTTATTTAACTCATTCCCCATACTTCCAGCTCAGATTTCAATCCAGTTGATTGGTAATTTCTTGGCAGTAAATTCTACTCCAGTGATATCTTCAACAGGGGTAAACTGCCAAATCTCTATAGACTTCCATGGAGTTATGCCACTTGGCCCATCCCAGTCCAGCCCAATAACCTGACTTGAGTTACCCTGTTATTAGTCTGTCACACACACCCAAGTGCCCATACTTTGCTGTCTCTCACACTAAAGCTTTCAGGGTTCCTCCTTCCTAAAGAATTTTGCTTTCAGATGTTTCTCTCATACAGAAAAACTACTTTTTCTCCTCTAACATTCCATCAGTTTCCCATCCAAATGACCAAATTCCTGATTTCCGCCATGCTTCATGTACACGGTACTCAGTAATGTTTGAAAAACATCGCACCTAAAACTATCATTAAATGCTCTTTACTGCTTTGCTAATGCACAGGAGGAGCCCTCAGTGAAATGGATGAATTAAAAACTTTCATCAGTCACATTGGTTGAAAATCTGCATGACCAGAACCATGTATCATTTGTCATTGCTACTAATCCCCATGACTGAGTTCCTATCCAAAACAAGCCAAACAATTTCAGAGGGAGGGTAAGATCTTGTAAGACCATGTATCAAATGCTCTCCTAGGCTCCAACTGCAATATATCTAATGCAATGCCTTTTTCCAATACTTTGCCTTTGCATGATTGAGGATAAAATTGCATAACCAGCCTCTCCCCGTCTCCCACAGGCACAATACCCTGTGGTTTGGGGCAATTAAAGACTTAGTTCAAAAATTTGTCTCACTTTTCTCCCATCTTGGTGGTCCACACTAAATCCCAACTCCTTTTCCTTTGTTTTCTTACTCCTTTCTTCCTGATCCACTATGGCCCCAGCATCCAGAGCGTCACCATTCTTTCTCTTCATCTGCAGACTGCAAAGTCACTGGGACAAAGTCTGAGAGAAGATCTCTGATATGACAAACTCGATTTACAAAAATCTTAACACTCTTCCTTCCTATTCAACTCCCTCTTTCCAAAAGAGGTTGAAAAATACTCTGAATTCCTGTCTCAGCTGAAGAGGTTGTTCAGCCCTCTGTAAAACTGCAAGACTTATAGATGTGAATTTGGGAGAGAAGAGATGTCTGGCTCTCTCTCAGGGGAAGGGCTTTGCACATTGAGCTGAAGAAAGAGAATCTGGCCCTGCTTTAAAGAGGAGGGACATAGTTCTATTTCTAGCATAGGCATTGTGTGACCAACACACAGTCCTCTGAAGTCAAAGGATTTTTGCCCTCAGATATCCAAGGGCAGAAACCAGGAGCCATAGAGTCAGCCCTTGTGTCAGATGATGGAACAAGCACCCTCCAGCTGTAAAAAAATAGCTCCAACACTAGGATAAAGCTGGAGCCACTGTTTGCAGACACAAACAGATTTATGATCCAAAATTCAAACAGAAATTATCATTACAGCCACTGCTGATGCCAGGAGACATTCATTCCCTGCCTATCCATCGCATTTGGCTCACAGATCCCAGTGGTCCTCTTCAGGACAGCCACAGCATCTATGTGAAAGCACTTGGCTTCTGGGGATGCCATGAATTTTCTGCGTTCCCTACTGCACACACTTGCCAAGTAGGTCTTGATTTAGCTACAGTAATCTCTGCTGCCTGTTCCCACAGAGAGAACTGTTTATTTTATAGCATCTCAAATGGATGGTAATAAACTGCCTGCCTCCGCATCAGAACAAGGTCACTGACCCCATCTGCTGCCCAGCAAACGTGTCAATAAATAAATAAATAAATAAATAAATAAATAAATAAATTCAACAAGCTCCAGAACTGCAGCAAGAGCCAAGCCTGCCCTGATCACCCTGGACTGCCAAACTGGCTGCCTGGTGTTGGTGTACCACAGACAGGGAAAACCTGTCCTCTAACTGGGACTTGAGGGAGGATGAGACATCAGGGAATTGCACCCTTAAAAGGACAGTAGGCCCTAATTGGTTTCACCACTGTAGTTCCAATATAAGCTACACAACCAAAAGGGAAAGACTTCAAAGCTAGACCAGCGTGAGCTTTCTGAACTTTGAAGGAGCAACAGCACTTTGGCCTCAGAGGGCACTATCCATACATGTAGCTGGAGCAGCTCAAGGCACCTCTCCTTCCTGGGGAAAGGGCACTGACTTGATGATGCACTGTAGATCAGATTAAGAAATGGGAATGTCCTGGCAGAGGCGAGCTTCTGGACACGACACTTCCAAGCCAGAGAACTGTAAATGTCTGAGTTGGGCTTTAAGTGTTTCACTGCAGTGGCCACTTTAATACCACTGCACACACATATGCTGTAAGGTTTTACAGGAGGGCTCATGGCACTACCAGAGCCTACAGCTTCCCAAAACCTCACATCAAGCCAGCCAGCAATTTGCCATATGGTCACTGTGCCTTCAGCAGCAACTGCTTGACCACACGATCCTGAAATCTTGGAGACTGTGGTGTGGGACTATGGTCTCATTTCTGTCCACTTAGCCAGGACAAAGGCAATGGAGTTTTGACCAGATTTATGAGCCTACATCAGGACGGCAGTGACACCCAGTCCAACATAAAGCCTGCCACTAACCAGGGAATCTGACAGGACGGTTTGAAACAGCAGAGAGAGCTTGTACCAAACCAGCATGATCTCTGCAGTGTTTTGAATCCAGAACTAACACCCTAAAGACAGTTTTATGGTATCATTGGGTGAGAACTTCACTTGAACTCCTCTGGTTTAAGCCTTGATTTAAGCTAATGCATAATTCATAATGGGGATGATAACAGATGGCAACTTGTGAAGCCACAGGAACTCAATCAGTTGTGATCACATGACAACACCCTAAATAATTTAAATCATATCTTACTGAGCTGCTTACAAGAGCTGCTCTGCCGGGGCCCCCTGTTACAGAGACGCCAATGCCACACTGTGGGAGTCATCCTGCAAGGCAGTTGTTACCAAATCCCCCTGTCTGCAAAGGGAGAAACTGAGGCACAGTGTGAGAGGCTTCCACATGCTGGCTCCATGAAAGCAGATCGCTGGTATCCTCCCACTCCTCTGCACCAGACCTCAGCCATTAATTCCTGGTCTCTCCTTCTCTACATATTGACCATGTTTACAAAGATATTTGCAAGAGAGAGATTCAGACAAAAAACATTATTTTAAAAAGAGGGTGGAGCTGCCTCTCCTCCACAGTATGGTTGTTAACTCCAAGAAAACCTTCCAGAGAAGTTTACCATCAGACCAGAAGAAACTACCTTTCCAACGCATGGTCTAAACCTTAGTGACATGAAGACCCTTCAGTGTCTCTGTGAGAACCAGGAGGCCCCTATCAAACTCCTCAGCTACTGCAGGAACGTGGGATGGAGGGCAGCAGGGAGGTTTCTCTTATGAGTTTCAGCACTTTGCTTTTCATCAGTTTCCAGGTTGCCACATGCATATGAAATTTGGATCTCTGCAGCAAAGTTTCATTCCCAGTGACTTGAGGCAGTCTTCTGAATGAGAAAACTCTTTAGGAAAGAAATGTTCTAGGAATATTCCAACATGCTCTGGATTACAGAAATGCTTCTACTGCTGCAAGGGAAAAAGCACTATAAAGAATATAAAACTTTAATGAATTGTTATTATCATCTCAGCATACTTAATCTACCCCTTAGAGAAGTCACACTGAGTTTGAGCCTCCTCTGGAATTCCAATCAATCATAATCAGAACAGTTAGTCCTGGCTCAAGCACAGGCACTGGCTGCTCACCATAAGCATAATTAACACAGACTGCTGCCTCCTGCCTCCTGACATATTACAAGGGAACACTGCCTACACCACATTCATCCTTAAACATCACTTGACTGCCAGACCATTTTTATTCTTCATTTCAAAAATCACCATCCTTTTTTTCAAACACTTTAAATATAATAGCACTTATGAGTTGATCAGCTAAATTCCTCTACAGTAACTGGTGCGGGCACATCCTGAACAAAGCATCTCTTGAACAGAGAGGAAATTGCCACCTAAAAACCCTTCCCCGTCCAAAGGTGTTGGAAGCCCTATTTGCTGGTCAAAGCACAAGGCATGGAGTTCTTCAGCACACTAGTTCTCACTAAAGCACAAGCATGAATGTTCTCTCTGGTGTGCTATTGGCACTTGGCAAAGGTGTTTGCAGAAATACCACTACATAAAACAAAGCCCTGTGTGTACAAGATGGTCAAGATTCTCAGCTGGACTAACCTCTGAATTCAAGGCAACTATGCCAAATGACACAAGCCCCGATACAGATCCATGTTTACTCTAAACCTGTGTGTTATTGCAGTGGAAGACAGAACAGTCAATGGTAATAACCCTGTTGTGCTCTTCTGGCAATGCTGCAAATCCGAAGATACCTCGTGCCATGGAGGATCCTAGAACCGAAGAACTTCCTTTCCAAAATGATAATCATCCCAAAACATCTCACAGATGAAGCAGTTTTACATTCAGAATAAAGTCCTCCATTTATCTCTGTGCATTTGTCTCTGTACACCTAGGGCAGGGACAATTCTCCATCACTTTGCTAAGTGCCTCCAAAAGTCTAGAGAAGTTCTAGCCGGGGGCAGCCAGCACTGAAGCAGGTCCAGGGAAAGTGTAAACCATGGGTTTAACTGCAGAGAATCAGTCAAGAGTGATTGTCTGTTTCAGCTTGGACCTAAGGAAGCCCTGTGTTTGTAAGGAGCAAAATCCATTTTTGCCACCATGAGTAAACAGCCCCCACACAAGGCCCACAGTCTTTCCTCCATTCCCGTGTCCCCAGGGCTGTCTGTACAAGGCAGCCAAGCTGCCCCCAGCAGTGATGGAGACTGCCTCTATGCCTTGCCTAAACCCCAAGCTCCGTAAACAGCCCTGAGAGGAGGCACTTTTAACACAAAAATTATTCAATTTGCTTGAATAAGCAAGGCAGAGAACCACATCACTCACATGCTCACCTGCTCATTCCTTAAGGAATGCCTCTTTCCACCTGAAAAAGCAATCTGACACCTTTTTTTATTGTTTATTTCAAGCAAGTAATGACATGTCTTTCTTATTGCACAAACCATCGAGGCACTAACTTCAAAAGCAATGAACCTTACATTCTATGCTTATTACAGGAAATAGAATTATAGGATTTTTTTGTTTGTTTTTTTTTTAACATGGAGAACTGGAGTGATCTGAACCCAGACTGAACTTAATCTGAACAGGTCCAAACCCAAATCTCCACTCTGAGTGTTTCCAAACTTCAGGGCAGGTTGGATCTGCCTTATGTCTCTTGGTCAAGTCCTGCAGCTCCGTGCAGGTCCTTGACATGCTCCCAGCAAACTGGTGTCTTGGCTACCTGCCTCTGGGGAGGAGGGACAGAACAAAACACAAGATACTGTAACACCATGACCTTGGGTGATAAAACTGCCCGAGGAAAATGGATAGTTGGGGTTGCAGGGAACCGCTCCAAAGAAACCAGTGCCAGAGCAAGGAGTGCCAAGGACAGCGAGTTTAGCAGAGGGTGGTGGAGGAAGGGAGGCTGAGGCTGGGAGCGCGGGATGATGAAGTTTGGACAAACCTGAGCGGCAACTCGCCCTGCCACGGCGGGCGGAATCCATAGACTAGCCAAAGGAATCGATAGACTATCCAACACCGTCCTCTGGTGGCAGCAGCCATAGCCAGCCACGGTGGCAAGGCTCCCGCCTGCGGAATGCACCTTTCCTTATCTTCTAATTACATGAGTGACTAATGTAAGTGGATAAATAACAGTTGCTAAGGCATTTTGGTCTTGCCTGTAGCTATAAGGTCAGGGTAGGATTTTGGTCAAGCTGAAGCATGAGAACTGAAAAACAAATTGTCTGGACTTGCTGGTGGCCACCTGCTTGTCCAGGCTATCACTGACAGCACAAGCTGCACAACCCGATCACTCAAAAAGGAGACTGCCACACGACCAGTGTCCCTGTGCAGCTTCACAGCAGCAATCCAAGGCTGTCTTCAAATCCTGGTTTGTTACACTGGGAAAAAAAAAAAAAAATCCTTTGGCTGTTTTTCCAGCTTTCCCTTTTCATTTCAGTTTTAAAGAAAATTCTGGTTCAAAGGCCTGACTTCAGAAAGGTGTAAATCACTATAAAAATACCAAGTGGAGATTTGGAATGATCTCAGGCTTGGAGAGTGTCCCTCACACTAGCTCAGCCAGACAGTACCAGCACGGAGCAGTTTACTGCCAGCAGTGAGCACACAAGGCCATGGAAAGAAGCAGCAAAACTGGGCATGGAGGCAGGAACTTTCCACTTTCAGAGAGCTGGTTTCTCACCAGCACGGGAGTAAGGAAGGCACAACACAGCCTGCAGACCATTAACACATGTGAGCATTCACTACACAGCAGACTCACAAAAAAAGAACTCCAGGAACACAGATGTGACACACACACGTCTCAGAAAGGAGGGATGGAGGAACAGAGATAGGGAGACCTAGTGAGAGAGAAGTCATTCTTTCCTGTGATGGCAGATCTGTGCTGAATTTTTTCATGGAAAGGTTCCCCTTCCTGGCATCCTCCCACCATAATACGTTTTGTGGCTGTCCAGAGGCTGAGAATGCCGGGTGAGCTCATGGCTTGAGAAAACCTGTGGGATGCCAGAGGAAAAAAAGGTAAGATCCAGAAATGGGCATGGGGTGTCTCTCCTGCTCACCAAACCCACATGTCAGGGGTGTTGCCAATGAGTAGCACAGAGAAAACCCAGTGTTCTGGGGCTGTGGCTGCCTCATGTTCCTCAGCACCACGGGGGTAAATGCCAGAAGAGCCCTTTTAGCCAGCATAGACTTTCTCACCTAATGTTCTGTTTTAGCTGTCACAGAACAAGAGTGGGTTAGGCAACCAGCTTCACGTGAACACAATGTCTCTTTGTACCTACTGGCTCCTCAGGATTCAGAAACCAAAATTAGGCATCTCAGCTCCATCTGTAAGAATTATGCATAAAAAATATATTTGTTGGAGTAGAAATTGACAAAGGCAAGCAAGCAGAAACATCATTTGAATGCCACTTCCTCTGAACACTGTGTGCTGTCAGGCTTCTTTACATCTGGAGCTGGGAAAACTCAAGGACAGGCACTCCCTCCTGTGTGGTGCTGTGGGTTAGAAGTGATTTTTTTCCTTTTAAAATAATAAGAAAGAGTACCAACCTGGCAGAGTGCTGTCAAGGTTCCTGTGCCCCATGCCAGTGTGTTAGAGTGACATAGATAAAACTCCTAAAACTCCTCAGGATCTTGGCAAAAGCAAACTGAGAGTGAACCTGCTCCTGTCTGAGCACAAGAAGCTTTCTCATGTGAGTAACTCTGACCAGCTCTTCCCCTCTGCTTCAAAGCAGGAGTGCCCAGAGCCCCCCTCTCAGCCTGTCCAGGCCTTGCCCTGCAGCTCATGATTTCAAGCAGTCCCTGGGAGGTGTGTATGAACTCCCTTTCCATGATGAAGAAAACCCAGCTCTCCCAATCCCAGTGTAAGTGTTTAGATTTTGACCTTACCTAGGGTTTGACAAGTTGTGGACATAGTCCCTGGGGGTTTCCTGTGGGGAGCCAGGCAGTGACAGTACAGAGCAGGCAGCACTGGGATGGTATAAAGACAGAGCTACAGGCACAGGGTGATTTGCAACACACATGGGGAGTGCACAGTGAGGGGACATGACCCCTTGAGTAAGACAGGTAAGACAGATGAGACATGTGGGATCACAGTATCTTTTTTATCTTTTTTTTTTTCTTTTTCAGAACTACCTCTGTGGCTCCATGTGCATATAGATTAAAGGGGAGATATCCATCAACTTGTGCAGCCCCAGGACACTGGCTGTTCTGACCCAAGCACTGCCTGTTTCCAGCTCCTGCTCCTCCAAGAGTACATGCCATGAGTACATGCACCTCCCAGACACAGTCGATTTTCTTGCTGACAATAATTGTTTTGATATAAGACAAAACATAGAAATACAATCACTCTCAAAAACAGGTAACTTTACCTCCATCTTGCTGTAACATGAAATTTCAAGTAATCCAAAAAGTAGATAGAACAGATTTATGAGGTTCTCCAGGACATGAAAAAGGTGGAACACAATGCCAGACACTGCCAGTACAACATAACCCACACAAGGGCAGCAAAAAGAACAATGTATAGCAGGAAATGGGACAATGTGGAACCATTACATTCCTCTTGTTTGTATAACCTGTATGGAGAAATGCAGAGCTCAGCCTGACACTGAATCACTCAGACAGCATCAGGAACAGGCTCTGAGTAAGTGTAACCCCAAAGGGCACCACTGAGATCAAGTCAGAGATGTCTCTTTCAAACTGCTCTCTCTGTTCCCAGATTGCTCCCACAACTCCAATACATCTGGAAGCGTGAATTCCCTCAAATGTTTATAGCATGATTTTCCAACATTTACATAAAACCCTAATTTACAAGCAAAAACAGATTAAAGTCTTTCACTGTGTGTTCAGGAGTCAATCCAGCAGATTTCTGTGGTTTCTTGCATCACTTTCTTGCGTACAATGATAAAAGCACTCATATATTACCGTTCTCACAGTTGATTTCATGCAGTGCTGCATGAAATAAATCCTGTCGCAAGCTCCTGGAGGGAATGTTGGAATCACCTACGAAGTCTATAGTTCTGACTGAGTTTATAAATCACAGGAATATCAGGTTCCAGTAATAATCCCTTGGCCACCAGGATACTCAGGAAAGGCAAGTTCCTCAGCTCAGACCCAGAGCCCATTGAGGACCAAGAGAGGGCAGTGTGTCCTACAGATCCAGCCAGCAAGCCAGGAGCTCTCAAGAAGTGAAGCCTCATTTCTTCACTACAACCACATCGCATTAACCTTGTTTCTTACAGCAATTAGGCTCCTGCTATCCATCTGGTGTGCATCCATGTCTGCCTAATCCTACTTGAGCCTTTTGGGCAGCCCTGGAGATTGAGGTGCAGGCCTCAAAGGTAGGTAATTTCCCTCAACTTTGTAAAATCTGGGAGTCAAGCAGAAGAATCATGTTCCCACCAAGGACAGGCTGAGAAGCTAGTCATCAGCAAATCTACATGTGGAAAAGTAAAAGATAATCATTACACTAGAAATCCAGCTATATTAATCTTGCTGTGTAGGAACCTGCATGTTTTATAAGGTGAGGCAATTTGCATCTCACAGGAAAGGAATAATGAAAGCAAGTGGCTGTATCTACTTTCAAAAGAATTTTTGAGAAATACGGAGACTAACTTCTATGTGTCTGGGACTGGACTGCTCCAGGAAAAGGGCCATTCATTCCTGCTCCAGGTTGAATCCACTCCAGAAAGGAAAAGTAAAAGCAAGAGAAAACTGAAGCTGAATGCAGCCTGGGAGAGAGCTGAGTGCATCTGCAGTGTAGAGGGAGCAAAAGACAGGAGAGGGGGCTGTGCAGCAGGAAAAGTGACTCTCTCCACCCTGAAGAAGAGAGTTCATGCTGGAACATGGAGAGCTAATGGGGAAACAATATGCTGCTTCCCCATACCCGTGCCAGCCCCCAGAAATCCAGACAACACTGAGGCTCAGGAGTGGATTATTTCCAACTCTGCCACTAACCTGCTTTGCAGTCCTGGACAGATTCTTACCTCCTGGTGGGGATTACCCTTAAATCTGAGCACAAGCTAGAGATGTAGGATCTCTCTGCTCATTTATAAATAGCTCACCTACACATTTCACAGGAGGGCAAATGCCAGTAAGCAGCTTTAATGGCAGCCCTGACAATGACAATGGCAGCAGCAATAACATTACTACCTTTCTCCAGTATGTCCTTGCTTCCAACATCCATTATATTAACACAGACAATTAAAACCTGGGAGAAGCCCCAGGACACTGACAATTAGCAACTGCAGGCCAGGCCTGAAACATAGCCAAGAGTCAGTAGCTACAAGTCTGTGAAACAGGCTGGGCAAGTCATGAACTGAGCACACGACTGGCACCTCTTGTCCACACCTCATCCTCCCCTCAAGCCTGTACCACATCTCACACATTTTCTGCACCAGGCTCTGGCCCTTCTCCTGCCCACACATCAGGCAGAGTTTTTAACTTGCCAGTTTGGCACACTTCACAGTGTGTGGGAGAAGAGAGGTTTCAAGGCATAAAAAAAAACAAGACCAACCTGGCCAGTGTAAGGAAAGTGATTCATTACTATTAAATCACGTAGGATCAGCACACTGTGGTCAGGATTCCCAGTGTTGCAGACATGGGCTGTGCCATTTGGCTGGACCCCCTGAGCGGCCAGACATGTAGGTAACCACAGCCTTCCCTCTATTACAAGACTTAGTGCAGCAAACCCACCTGTCTGTCCTCCACCCCACAGCCCAGCCAAGGCACACCCCTGAGAGAATGGACAAAATGAGCTGGATCACTGATCCGCACCACATCAGCAGGAACTGACTGCTGGAAGCCTGTGAGAGACATACGCTTGTTATGTTTGAATTTCTGAGCCAAATCCTACAAGCCTTCCTACAGGGAGGTTTTGCTGGGTCATCTAATAAGCACCATCTCCAGCAGAACCGGCTCAGATGCTTCTGCTGGTTTCTTCCAACGTTACTATGAATTTAGCTAGTTTTAAGCAAATACATTGTAAATTATTGTGTGTCTCTGCTTTTGCCCACTTGCCTCTGTAAAAAAAAACCCATAGAACACAGAAAGCTCTTTCAATCCTCCTGAAAACAGAGCACTTTTCTTTCCACTGGGGTCTCTGACAGAATCAGCCTTGAATTAAACAAGATCTATCCTGGCCAGTAAAACAGGACTTCTGTTGGAAGACAGGATTCAGAACTGCTCAATAACATCAGGATTTACAGACCAGTCAGAGCCCACAGCACCAGGTCCTATACAGATGGAGTAAACAGCCCCCGCTCCATAGATTTTTAAAAGCAGCAGCTAAATGCAACAGGGAGAAGGAAGGAAATAATTAACCATATCATTATACCTCCATATAGTGTCTGATGGAAATTGCCATCTCACAGTAAACTGATTTCCATTATGATTATTTGAGGATTGAGGGGAATGAGAGTTTATTTCATGCTTTCAAGAAAAACCCTGGATGTACTCGTGAGAGTAGCACACAGGCAGCACAGATTGCAGCATTTGGGGAGTGATGATGGCCCTGTACAATATAATGAAGCATTAAAAAACAAGGAAAGTTGTTGCTGCAGTACAGTAACAGATCAAAGGCCGGGAGCACCCCAGGAGTGAAAGGAGTAGCTGATAGCAGGGTATGGTAAAAGAGCTGATACATGGGCGCGACTCAACCCTGAAGCACCTTGCTGGTGCAGATAGTGAGCCGGGAATGAGTCACTGAGAGATCAAATGCACTGTAAGTGGGAAAATACGGCTGTTCGTGCCAACAGGCAGATGAGGCAGGAGAAATCCAAGGCTTTAGGCTCTCACAACCTTGAAGAACCTCTTCGTATTTCTGAAAAATTAAGCCTTGCGTTTAAACCAATGCTTAAACACATGCTTCCACCCCCCTGCAGTCTCACCTGCCACAATGAGGCCTCTCACTGGCCCAGGAGCTGCTGCCTCCCACCCAGAGCTGAGTTCCAGCTAATAATCTTCATGAAATACCAGAATCTGCTGGAATAAGAAATAGAGAAAACATGCGAAAATGCAACTGAAGCAATGGTAATGTTAAAGAAATTCAAAAAGGGGAAGAAGTTCTTCCATAAATACCTAAATACCTATAGATTTTTAGTCAGGATAATTAATGACTTTCACCTCCCTCACCTCTAAACTCCTGCATGGGGCTGCTGGTGCCAAGCAGTTGCAGTGCTCTAGTACAAAACCCTGGCAGCAGGAACACAGCTTTGGGTTTCCAAATCACTGAGGGCAAACAAGGTGCTGTTTTGACCAGGAGGCAGACATGCTTTTTAACAACAGGAGTGGGTTGTGGACTAGTCTTCTTTAACACTAACTATTTTTTGTGCTGATTTAAGCCTGGCATCACTCAGGTTAGTGTTGCTGTGGAACAGAATAAAATAAAAAATAAAAGGCACCAGATTTGTAAAATGATTTCTATTTGGTGATTCTCTCCCTCAGACTCCTTCCAACCTATTTCGTTTCATAAATTAGAGCTTTAAAAAAATCCTCCAGGTTCACAGACTTGTTTCTCAGGATCCAATGCAGAATTTAGACAATAAGAAACAGAAGAAGCAGGTCTTGCTTTAAAGGTCAACCTAACTCAAAAGGAATCTGCATATGGCAAAAAGCCAGCAAGGAGTTCCCTGTTGCTCTATCACATTGCACCACATCTCAGCATATATCAGGGAAATGCCAACTGCTTTTGTTTCTGGATATCAGATACACTCACACAGCACAGAGAACAGCCTTCACCCTCACAGCACTGCATGTCACTACAAGCTCTGTCAACACTGCCCTTAGTTAGGCTGAGGCAGTCTTTAAGTTAAACACATCTCATCAGCGTTGGATTCACTGTTGTGGCTGTATTGTTTTCTACCTGCCTAAACAGCCTCCATGTTGCTCCCCTCCATGGCCTCTTGTTTGCACTGAATTCATGTTCCTTTTCACAGCTCTACTGATTATGAGACTGCAAAGCCTGTGAATGTTGGGTTGGCGTCACATCAGCTATGGAACTCACAGTGTCACACCACGTCTTCCTGCACCAGTGTGTTAACATCAATGCCCCTGTACCACAGAACTGAGGGATCCCTGCAAAGGGACCAGCAAGGAAGGCTGGAGCAATTTGAGAACAAAATAAATGCACCCAAAGGCTTTCCTGTAAAACTGTGTGGTGCCTCACAGACTTGTTCAGTATAACAAGAAGTTTCCATTTCAGATTATTTCATTTCTAAAATGTCACTGCATGAGTTCCCTGCAGAATTGGAGCTCTACAGTCTACTATTATGTCAGGTTTCCTCAGCAAATGTTGGCTGATGGAGAGAGTGAGCATTCAAGCACTTGCCTCTGGGTGGGTCTCTCGGGGTGCTGCTGCAGCTTGACACTGAATATCCTGTTTGCATCTTTTCTCCCCTTTACTAGCAGCTCAGCCACAGCCTCTCCAGCATCAGAAACAATTCTTTCCTCTCAGTTCATCTGTAACTGAATTCACATGTCAACACATCATTTATCTAAAAGGACAGTAAAGAACCGTAACCATAACAGGGAGAGAAGCGATCTTTTGAAGTGATTTTACCTACAACCACACACATTAAAAACGGATTAGTCATAACTGCAGGTTTTTTCAGGGCTCTCTTCCAAGTCTGACTCTATTGAATGGCTTCACTCTGCATTTCTGCATCTAAGTGCTTTCAGGTTGTTTTAAAGTTCAGCCTTAGCTTTCATTTCCCACAGCCTGTGTAGCTTGTTTCAGGAAGAACGAACAACCTCCTTGCAATTGTTTCATTTTCTAGCCCAGAAATGTGGAGATGTATTGTGAGACCCACAAGATGGTCTGAGTCGAAGAGCTGAAAACAAATCCACACAGTGAAGCAGAGGGGGCAGATCTGCTCAGCCCTTGGAGTCAGCTGTTCTCTCCTTTCAGCTGTGTTTCCCTTAACACACTGTTCCGCTCTTTCCACGCTCATGTCATGCTGCTTCCATTCAAAGGAAACAGTATGAAACTTCATTTTTGTATTCAGGAGGCCAGCGGGTACTCAGCTCCTGCTGCAGAAAAAGGGTCATGGTTCCCCTTGGATGCTGGAATAACAACAGGGACGGACTGGCTGGAGGAGACACAGCAACATCACAAGATCTGTTCACCTTCTTCTTCCCTTCTTCTTCAGCCCCATGATAGTTTGTAGCAGTTGCAAAAATTAATACATGTTGAGGAGCTAATGATATCCCTCCATCCCTCATAAGGTTTTAAGATACTCATCTTAAAAGCACTGTATTAGAGCTAAATATTGTAATTATGATTACTAGAGTGCATGAGTCCCAGCTTGAAAACAGGGTAAACTGCCTCTTTGCAAATCACTGCTGACAGCAGGCTTGGCCTTGGCGGTTGCCCCAGCACAAATCTCCTTTCATGCTAGCCAAAAGCTGTGAAGGTAGCAGAAATTCCTACTATAGATGAAGTCTAAAACTATATTGCAGAAACCTGTCAGCTGGTGCTTGTGAACAGACTCACACACTTCTCATGTTTACTAAAATCTTTTGTGTGAGGCTGCACAGCTACCCAAGGAGTCAAAAGCATCTGTGCATCTACTTTGTTAGCTGTCATTGCAACTGTACTTTGCATGGGGGTTACATAGTTTTTCACTGCACAAATGCTTTTAATCTGCTCTTCTAAAAGCAACCAAACATCAATATGTACATACAAAAAACATGCTTTTCAATAATTCAGAGGGATTTGTGCTATCTGGTCCCCAAGACACTTCTTTAAAACCCACCTGTTACGTTTGGCTATAAATAAACCAGAAGCAGGAAACTGGATGAGACTGGGTAGGACAAGGGATGAAAGGAAGGAAGGAAGGAAAGATAAAGTCATTCCAGAAAACCTAAATTAATTCTTTGCAATACTATACAAAAGCTGGATTCCAAAATATCTCAGATATTCTTTCCTCAGGTAGTGAAGAGATTGTTTGCCACAACAGCCAGCTATACTAAACAGCAAGTGCCTTGTCCATCCAAAACATAAGATTAGGGAAACCTCTGTAAACATGTTCCTCTTGTTTAGTGTGTTTAGGGGTACAGGGAGACAAGATACTTCTCCCCAGAAAGTCATGTTCTTGTCTCCACTGGGTGATGGGATTTCCTGCAAGACACCACCAGTTGTTTTGCTGACTCTTCTGTCAGTCTAATTCAAGCCTATAAAAAAAGCATTCACCCTGCAGCCTGCAGAGAGTGTTTCTGTTCATCTGGCAGATAGGACAGAAGCTCTTCTTATAATCATGAGATCCAATTATATTAATCCCAAACTATTGACATCAATCAGAAAAAAAGAGCTTTCTTCCCTTCCAAATGAAGGAGCTGGGATTCATACAGGCTCACACACACTCCTCATTCATGCAACAACTGCAAAGGAATTTCTTCTAGATACTGTAACTCCAGTCTTCACAACTCCTTCTGTGCCTATGTACTATAGAGTGGTGGAGCCCTGTCATTAAATTCTGTCCTGATTTTCCATATTTAGTTATTACTTATAAACAATAAATTTTAGCTCATACTAAGCTTCTCTCAGTAATATATTCCTATGGTACATCTAACAAAATATGAGAAAGATACCTTTTAATCCTGAGTAAAATATAGATATATATAAAATCAAAGATTTGGGGGCATTACAGTGAACTTTAAATTCTCTTCTACCATAGCCTCTGAGTATACATGTAACCATCACAGCTAGGACAGTACAACAAAAAAAGGAAACAAAATCAGGGTGGCAAAGGATGGTTTCCAATTACATCTGAGATTATGGCCGGAATTCCCCAACAAATGTAAACAACAAGGGAAACTTCCAAGTTCAACAAGCCCGGCAGTCACCTCTTAGTTTGGCTGTATGTTCCACCAGAACAATACAGCTGTTTCTCTTTGAGGGGACACACTGTATTCACTGTTTAAATAGTGAGAGAGCTGTAAACACAGGACTGGCTTTGAAACAAGTTTATGAAGAAAAGCATAAAAGTATTTTCAGTTAAAGACTAATTATTTGAGCATTTCTACAGTAACATATCTGCAGAAGTCATTGCAATTGTCCATCAAACTCCATTTTTAGACTTCATGGCCACATCATGGTCAAGCCAAAAAGCCAGGTTCATTGTCACAGCATGACCACTTACTATAACAGTTTTTTCTGTCCAAAAATATCTGTTTTCTATAATACAGCAGTCCCTCATACCTGGACATGTTTCAGGATACACATATGATGCAGTTAGTAGAAAGTAACTACCTTCCATGAAGTAATACAATCAAATAACTAGTAAATGTGTGTCATATCAAACTGACAACTACACAGGCCCAAACTCCAAAAGACAGATCTCTGATCTTGAGCAGATTTGTTCCCTTCTTCAATTTCCTTACTGTCCTTGTCTCCTTGCATCTCCTTGTGCCCCACAGGGAAAGACTTACTTTCTGTTTTCCTTGTTCTCAGTTAGACAAGTTTGCTGTGCTTCCATCTGCAACTTTTCTCAAACTGACAACGCATAAAGAACATTTGCAAACTGAGACATCCAGGCTGAATAATATCTAGAAGAGGATGCACCCATTCCTTCACTAGGCTGGAATGTGTTATCTTGTCCTTTAAGCAGTCTCAAGAGAGATGTTGTCAGTGAAGTCTGTAAAATCTAACTTGAGGACCAGTACCCCTCATCATCACTTGTGCTGAGCTGCTGTGCCCAAGTGTTCTTCCTATATATTGGTAAATTCAAACTCCTTTTAAACTTCATTCAGAACAGGTAGACTACAGAGCATAGGTACCTTCATGTTAAAGCAGCCTCTTTTTCTTCAGTCACCTGGGATTACAATCAGTTCCTCCATCACTTTTAGAAGTTTTCAATAGTTACCTCAGCACAAATTACAGAGGCACTTCCTTGAAATAAATCTAAAAGCAATAATGACATCTAATAAATATCTTACTTTTTCCTACAAATTTCTTCCACTAGTAGGGGAAAATTATGCCAACTGACTTCACCAAGCTGTGACAATTAAACCATCATTTATAATATCCTTTAAAAATGAGAAAGTGTCTTTTAAATGCTAGTCACGAGTAAGCAGTGAGTCAATATTCTGCATATTAACTGAATGCATTTGAAGTGCTGGAGTTTTTCTGAAGCCTGCCAAGACTGAGCCATAACATTTTCTTTTATAACTGGAGATCAGCTTGAATGAAAGACCTTCCTTAGATACAGAAGCTGAAGATCAGAGTCATATGCATATTAGCTCCATTCCACTGATGTCAGCCTAGAGAAAAAGAATCAGAGAGATGAATAAGCAAGATGAAGGTGTTGTGATTACCTTTCAGCTCAGTATATAAAGAATATGAGATCACTGCAATCTAAAAATTAGTCTAAAACCTCACCTGTCCAACAGACTATCAGTCTGCAGACAAACTCTGGAGCAGAGTCCAACACTGAGCCCTGAAAGTTAGAGACCTAAGCACTGTTGGTGTCCCCTACACTTGAAAGTTTCCTTTATCATAAATGTTATTTGAAACTGAGACTTCAGACGGGGTTTCTAGATTCCTAACCCCAGTGCCTTCAGTCATGTTAGCCACTGTCAACACAAAATAGTTTGCCTGAAAATATGTGCCTTCAAAGACAAATGTGTACATGCAGATACCAGCACTGATCTTGACAAATCTTTTATCTGTTTCTTCCTTCCTCCTCTTCTCTGAACATAGAAAAGACATTTTTACAATGAGGTGATAAATTTTTCTTGGGAGAGTACCAGGAGATCCAGATCTACTGACTTTTGTGCAGTAAAAGAGTTCACCAAGTGTGTTAAAGGAATATATATAACTTACTCCCTGCTTTGAGCAATAGAATTTTTTTTCCTGATTGTGCCCTGCTTCATTTTGTGTGGATTTGCATCTCTCCTTGTTATATTATCATAGAATCCTAGAATGGTTTCAGTTGAAAGGGACCTTAAAGCTCATTTTATTCCAACACCCTGCCGTGGGCAGAGCCACCTTCCACTAGACCAGGTTGCTCCAGGCCCCGTCTAACCTGGCCTTGGACACTTCCAGGGATGGGGCAGCCACAACTTTTCTAGACAACCTGTTCCAGGGCTTCACCACCCTCACAGGGAAGAATTTCTTCCTGATATCACATGCTTAAAGAACATATTTCTAGAGAGAAATAAGGTGGAAGCTGGAGGGCTGGCAGTGGTGAGACAGTAATTCCACGGTGTGCTCCCGGGAGCCAGAGCATCTCCCCCAGCACTCCCAGCTGCCCACAGATACCTGCCTTGCCCACCTTCCCCTCACCCCCCGGGCCTGTCGTGTTCTGCTGTGACAGACTCACCGCCCCGCCGGCACCTGTCCGCTAAAATGAGCCGTGATTAACGGCGGTACCACCGGCAGCGGCAGGAGGCGGGGCGGGCAGCCCACACCAACATTCCACCCTCGACGTCCCACTCCCCGCAGCGCTCCCCTGGGAGTCCGGCACGGCCATAAGGAACCGCCAGGTCCCAGTGCCAGTGCCGGTCTCAGCGCCGGTCCCCGTTCCGGTCCCGGTCCAGGTCCCCGGGCCCGGGCCCCGTCCCCAGTCCCGGTACCACTCCCAGTCCCTATCTACGGGCCCGGGCCCGGACACCATCCCTGTCGCTGGTCCCGGTCTCCGCCGTTATCCACATCCCCTGTCCCAGTCCTGATCCCCATTCCCATCCCCGTCCCCATCTCCTGTCCCCGGTCCTGATCCCCGTCTCCATCCCCATCCCCATTTCCCTCTCCCGGTCCTGATCCCCATCCCCCGGCCCGGCCCTGATCCCATTCCCGGTCCCCATCCCCGTCCCCGATCCCACTTCCACTCCCCGGCACTGCCACTCGCCCTCACGTGACCCCTTGACCACGCCCCCTTCCCACGCCGATCCATTCATGCCCCCACACCTCTC
>VYXB01009846.1:1014161-1083422 GCA_013397135.1 Pachyramphus minor | reverse complement strand
CTCCTTGTCTCCCCGCCTGCCTTCCCTCCCTCCCGGCTCCCCGCCATGCTCCCGTGTCCGCTCCCTGCGATCGCTGCAAGGTGAAGCGCGCCCAGGGTTTTCCTTGGCATTCCAAGAATGTGTGGATACCGTAGGGCTCTGGTTTTCTCTCCCCCCTCTTTTGCCTTCTTGCATAATCCCAATGACTAATGAGTGTTTGTTTATTTTTTTCTTTTTTTGTTAACTGTTTGCACAACGTGAAGGAAAGTGCAGTGTGGGTATGACTTTAGGTATGGTTTTATTTGGATAAGCTGAGCGTGAATTCTGAAACAGGGACGCAGTGAAGTCAGATATTTTCAAAACAACTCTGTAACTTATAGCTTTGATCCAAAACAAAACTGAAGTAGATAGATGTGCTTGAGGACACCAACCTTTGCCAGGTTCTCTTCTTCTTTCTTGTGTGCATTTTTCTCTCCTCCATCCTATTCCAGAACTCTGAACCCCTCAGCAAGCAGATATGCTCATGGTGCTTTCCTTGCTGCCTGGAACAGTCAGCGTAATGCTTTCCTGTAAAGCCTTCTCCTCTAGATCTTTTTTCAAAACTTCCCAGAGTGTTCATATGAAAAGAGCTAATTAGTAGTGCCCAAACTCTGGAACTCGTGGGTAGGAGAACAGCAGAAGGCCCTGCTGTGTGGTACCAAAGGGCTGCCTTGCGTAACTTCTGTCTCAGGAATTGGTCAATAGCAGGTGCTTAAGCACGTGAATAAAACCAGGGAAACTCACGTACCCTCCCAGGCTCCAGTGAGCAGTATCCTGAGGGTTTCTGTGCCAGAAAAGTGCTCCCTTTCTGGGTATATGTGTGTATGTATCTATAAATACACGTGCATGTATCTGGTACGTAACCACACTTGCACAGATCATCCATATCCGTAGCTTCAGCATGTTGACGTCCAATCTCGCAGAATAAAGATAGGCGATCCTATTCACTGAGTTAACTGGGTTAGATCCTGAGCTCCCATAAGCTGCTGATGTGTGCCTGTGGAGTAAGGTGATCGGTGGGATGGCACGTGTGCTGCGCAGAAGAGGAGTTGCTGTTTAACTTCCCTGATTGAAGCATCAGGGAACTGGTTTCCAGTCTCGCTGTGAAGGGTTGAGAGTGAATGAGAGTTCTTCTTGTTGGCATTTAGATCTCTCTAGCCACCCACAGGGTGGATTTTCCTATCAGATGCGGTTGTGGTTGGGACAGTCTGGCTTGTCAGTGTGACATTTCAAGAGAAGCTGTCAGTGTAAACTTCAGAGAACTGTTTTCCCTGCACTTCTTCCTATTGCAAATGACACTTGGACAACTCTTAAGAGGATTTCCCTCCTATTATTTCAACTTGTATGTCTGATCAAACTTACTTATACTTTGTAATACTTTCCATTGCCACTCACGTTTCTGTTTGCTTGGACTGGTGTTCTGGTTAACTCACAGGAGGGAAGCCAAAACATTTCAATAGAGGCAAATCACTGCACAGAGCAGGCATTTCAGAACAGCAGAGGTGTCTTGCTGCATGAAACTACATAAATTCAGGCCTCAGTTTAGTAATTGGATTCTTTACCATATGAGCATCTGTCAGCTACTTCATGTGTATGCAAAACAGCGTTTCTATAATAGAAGAGTTATACTTGTAAAAGTCTTAAGATTGTAATTGTTACCTGTGCTTATTTGTCCAGTATTGCAGTACAACCTAACAGCTTTTGACATATGCTTTATAAAAGGGAGAAAATGATATATGATCAGTTCTTAGGGCATTCTATGCTTCAAAAGTAATCTAGCATTACATTTAATAAACTACAGCTATTCTTGAAGTGGTTAATCAGTAATTAATTAGGTTAATCAACAGTTTTCCATTCAGCAGAAGCTTATGGCAAATGAAGCTATGCAGAAAGCCATTGCACAGGCAGCTATATTATTCATTGTAGTCATACACATTATGGTGGAACATATTGTACCCCATGCTGTCTTGTGGTAATTCAGATGTTATTTCTGGTTTTCTTACTCTCAATATCGTCTCTCTTTCTAATATCTCTGAACATGCATTCTTCCTTCTCATTATAATGCCAGTTTTAACTGTTATTCAGTAGGGAGGTAGTGATGTGTTAGATTTTTGGATTTTATATATCAACAACATACGTGAACATATAAATCAAAAGTTCTTAGAAATATACCCCTAAATAAAATCTTCCAGTCTAGTACTTCATGAACAAAAGTTAGGATTAAATGGTTTAAATTTAAAAATAACAAGAAAGCTTTAGTGATTCTTCATGGTTTAAATTTAAAAATAACAAGAAAGCTTTAGTGATTCTTCATTACATGCATGTAACAGGCCTATACTTTGAATTTACATTCCTTTTTTGGCTGAGTACACTTTAACATGCATTTAAGAATAGATCTATGAATGATTAAACACTTTACATTTTCTCTAATCAGTAATGAATCCATTATGTTTGCATATGCTTATTTGGTCTCTATTACATAACATTAGAATCTGTTTAGTATTCATGTTGATCAAAGAAAGGCTTGTCTCCTGGTTTTCTTTTGAGAACAGCACAGCAACAAGATACATATCATACTAGTAAAAACATGTTTTCTTTAGATAAGTTTGTAAAAATCAGTGTGAATCCTCTTTCAGTGATCCAGACTGCTGGTCTTTAGGGCTGTCTGGAAGTGTTAGAGAAGCCTAAATTTGGAATAACTGGCCCAGAAGCAAGAGAGCTGCTGTGAGCTGGCCGAACACACACTCTATGCTTGCTTTCTGTATGAGGCTTGAGGTGAAGATATGCACAAATTCATTTTCACAAGAGCTAAAACTTTATTTTCAGCAGGCCAGCATCTTCCAAAGAGCAATCAACTGATTCAGTTTTAAGCTGATAGCTGTGGTGTGCCTCTGGCATTGATGGGCTAACATGACCACGCTTAACTCATCAAAAGATAAAGGCCAGACGAACTTGGAAATGCAAAGGGGGCTTCAGTTGGTTTGTGCAGCCTTCCTGAAACATCAGAAAGTTCAGCTACAGATTTACAACTGTTTTGTAGCTTTGCCCTGTGTAGCACCAAACCACATTGATAGACTGAAATTACCTGCTTTTACAAGAGGTAACTTTGCTTGTTTGACATAACTTCTATGTTTATGTCTGTTGACAGTAAATCTAGTGAGTGCAATTTGGCAAGAATCTGGGATTTCTATGTTTATTCCTTAGGCAACATCCAGATTGTCACAGTGTGATTCTTTGCTGAGGGAGGTGGGTGAAGGATGCTATGCTCATCTCTTCATATGACTGACAGATAAGCTGTTTGATGAACTGCTGCTAAATCCTTATAATTTAAGACAAGCCTATAAATGAATGTGATGACAACGTCTGTCAGTGTGTCCGTGAATTGCCACAAGTGCCACAATTGCGGGCTTTAATGAGTTTGAGAGGAATGGGAGGGAAAAGAGCAGGCTAAACACTTGTGGGAAATGTGACCAGAGAACCTGAAATTATGGGAAGGGGTAGATAAAAATACTAAACATGTAACAGCAGTTTGCATAACCTTCACTAAAGTAATCTTAATTTGTTTTTAAAACAGCTTCTGAGAGTCATTACTATGACCTTTTGGGTAAATTGTGATGAACAGATTATGTTACCTTCTAGCTATTCCTGTCCCCTTCAGCATGTGCCCTTTTGATTTATGTTGTTTTAGTTGAACTGGATCAAAAGCTCACATGCACCAGATTTTTCTAGGTAAGGTTTATAATAAAACTCGTCCAGGATTGCTTTTGAGGTGCTGTTTGATTTCAAGAGAAGGAGATTTTGTAAAAGAAACAGGCCGGCGACCGTAGCGAGTGCCAGTGCCAGGAACATTCTCACTAGTCATGCTGCAGAACTGTTGTGTTCAAACCCTACCCCTGCTCATTATTAGAGCTCAGGACTGAAAGCAGTTCTGTCACAGATGCGCTGTGTCATGATGGGTGTGTAACTTAACCCCTGGTTTAGTTTTTAATGTGTAAAATGAGGATAATGGTGTGTGCTTTATTAGGAGAACCAAGGACGTTAGGTTTGTGGAGTTCTTTGATGGAAGAAGCTGTATTTATTTAAAGACAAAGAAGGTATTTAGCCTTTAAGCAAATGAGGTGGATTTCACACTTCAATTCTATACATTTATAGTCGATCTCCTGTCTTGCAAGTAATCTTGAGCTTTGCAGAAGTGACTATTTTGTTCATTCTCATGTGGAAGTTTTACATTGCAGCTTGTCTATGAATTGGCCTTGTAAAACAATTAAGCAATCAAATAAAGCTCTGTGGTAGATTCTGGCACTGCGTTCCTGGCTGGACGCCATCGGAATGTCAAGTGGAATTAGTATTTTAGCACTCTTGGTTTTCAACATCACTATTTTCAAAAATGAGTGGCCCTGGTGTGGAACCTCTTCTTACTGATTCCATTAACACTTCCTTGAAAGCATTTGAAAGAAAATACCCTGCCTTTCATTCTTGACATAACACAGACTAATAGAGATGCTGCATGAAATCAGGGAAAACAGGGGTAATGCTGAGAAATGCGGTTGGTTAATTTTAAATGCAAGCTTTGTTTTGAATAACTTACAAAGTTATTATCATGTAATGTGATCGTTAGAGTAATTGTGGATTGAGAGGAGCACTTGATAATTTCTGGTTCACCAGTGAAGGTGATGCCTGGGGGGGTCAGCGGAGGTAGGAGGCAGATCTATAGCCAGCTTTCAGCTGGGCAGGAAGTGTCTCTGCTATAATGTCCCCTGGAAGCATTTTCTGGTCATCTTCCCAGTTTACAGTGCTATTCTGTGGCAGCTGTTTAATAAGGAAGTGAAATACTGAGGAAGAATGAGAATAAAAACAAATTAGCCAGTGTTAGAAGTTAATTCCAGCAAATCATTTGGATTGCTTTTGGATTAAGGAACAGTAGCTCTTTGTATGAGAAGGGCAAAGATGGAAAGGAAGTGCCTGTTTCTTTTGTAAGCTTTTATTTTGAAAAAAACACATATTTGTACTGCTGTAGGAATAGCCTTTGGTATATATGTTTCACAGGCCAAATTAAAATTAATTTTAAAAGCCACTATGCTTACAGTTTCCTGCCACTTGATCTTCCTGCTCACTACTTTACAGCAGTTCTGGTTTTTCTGATGCCCAGCAGAGCTGCCTTGAGAGGCCCTTAAAGATTTTTCGTATTAATTAGTCACATTTTTGTAATTACACACTGTCAAATCAGCTGCTTTGTCAGTTCTGGTTTCTGTCTCGCTATACATCAGTTTACGTCTGTAGAACAGAAGTACAGACGAGTGTTCAGCAGCATTATTGAATTAATTTTCCCTTCCAGACCCCAACCTTTGGTTGCTAAAATGTTACAATAAATATCTAGTGGTTCTGCAGCACTTCTCTATTAATGCCTGGTGTTTTGGCAAACAGAGATGCAAGTATTGATTTAATTTTAAGTACTGAAATGCTAAGCATTTGTGATTAATTGTTTTATTGTTTTAAAGCACAATGTTTTTCTGATATCACACAAAGTTGTTTTGAGTTATTTGAGAACAAGCATGGGGGTTTTGTGCTTATGAAAACTCAAGGGCTGGGAGAAATAATGATATCGGCTGTGAGTCTGGCTGTTTGTAGTTATGATAATGGAGTAAGTTTTAAAATATATCGTCAGAAAATACTGAAAACACATGCAAGATAAGTGTTTTCCTTGGTTCCTTATGAATGGCATTCCTAACAGTGCTTTCCATGACCTCTCCCTCGCCTACAACTTCCTATCAAACTTCAAAATATGTTGCCAAAAGTGGCTGTAGTGAATCTTTGGCTCAGATTTCACTCAATGCTGTGGTAATAGTAGCATAAAAAGGCAAAGAGACTCCTTTTATTGTTGAAGTTAAATGGATGTTTTAATTCAAGTGTTATTTTTACAGAGCCTCAGTTGTTTTGTTTTGCTGTGCTGCTCAGGACTATGTTTATCTCTGAACAACTAGGCAAGTACATCGGGGAATATTGCCTGGTAACATCACACTGTCACCCTGGAAATCTGGGAGAGCAGTACAAGCAACGCTTTTAGAGAATCCAAGTTAATTTCTAGCTTTGCTGAATTTATTTTTTTTCAAATTCACATTGTGTTCTTATTCCTAGTCTCACATCGTTCTTAGCTGTGAGAGATGGAGGGCAGAGGGAAGGTGGAGCCATGGGATTTTTGTGGTTATAATTTGCTATAATCCTTTACACCTAGGGTTTAGTCTAACCATGTATTCATGATAGTGCACTTGTGCAACTCTCAGTTAAGGTCAGTGTCCAAAACTTTCTGTGAGAAAGTCCACTAAATAAATTGGAGTTTTCTTAGGGCATGTTTATGGCAAATGAGAGTCCAAATGGGCTTCAGTTAGGGCGAGTCTGTAATGGGGGATTTATTTTCCTTTAATAATAGATTTGTATCATTCTTTTATGTTAGCATGATGAAATACTAATATATTTTTTTCTTATGACAAGACTGCATTTGCTTGTCTAAAGTAGTCCATGGTAAAAATTTGAGCTGAAGAATTTCATTTCTATGCAAAAAGAATAAAATAAAACATCCCCAACAAGCTAATGTTCTCTTAACATAAATAACAAAAGACATTTCTATCTATCACTGTGCTCAGAAATTTTCCATACAGATATGTTTCTCTAGGTGAAAATGCAAGGGCAAGATGCTGTATCTGTTTATGACTTAAACCATGTTTAAGTCAAAATGTTGCTATACTTTGCAAGTAAATGTCTGTTTGTCAGTAAAACGTTCAGGAAGTCACAGTGGGTTTTCTTATTGCCAAATGAGAAACATAATGTGGAAATTCCATACATGACACCATCTTCTGAGTCTAACATTGCCTTATTCACAACAGGATACCAAGCTTACTCTTAGCAATATGGATCAAATGGGTTTTATCTGATGACAAGAACAGGCAACTAGGAAATACTCTCCAATTTTGCTCCCACATGTGCCACTTAACACAAGTTTAAAGAAGTTATTTAAGCTTCTGGAGTACCAGTTTATAAAAAGCAAGTAGGTTACGTATAAAAATGTAACTTTTTTTTTAAACGTTCAGTACCTCCTGCTTATCATGTTCATGTGTAAGTACAAGGTGGTAGCTTTGATTTATTTGAAATCTTTTGAATACTTACCCCTGTGTTTCAGTTCTAGGTAACAGAATATCCTCCTTTAAAGAGTTAATTAACAGAAAAAAGAATTGGCATCCAGGTGTGAAAGTAAAAGCTGCTTTAATAAATAGTCTGGCAGACAGAGGAACTGCCAGGTCATGACTTCAGGATTCGTAGCTTTTACCACAAAGTGATGGGCATAATAGGTCAGAGAGCAGAGAAATGCTCTATTTTTATGGATTTTTGATGTATTTCTCTCACCTTGCCTCCACCTGAGCATTGCAGTACTCTGCAAACGTTAGTGAGTGGTGCATCAGTGTGCTGTGGCACAGGGGAGCATCACTGCTGACACTTTACAGCTGGGGAAGCTGAAGCTTTGAAAAATGGATTTCTTTATGCTGACTGTGATAAAAACTGAAAGGTGGGTCTAGGATTTTTTTTACTAATTCTGGCTTTATGCATTTTTTTCCATTACTGCTTTTCAGAGCAGTAAAATTTTGTCCTGTGTTATGTAGGCACGTTAAAGCAAAATAGGGTTGGTTTGGGGTTTTTTAACAATGCAGTGGGACATCAAAAATCTATTTTCTTGGCTACAAAATGATGCTTATTTTATGAAAATCAGTTAATAGAGAGGCATGAGAGTGAAGGGAACAGCTTGGTCTGCTGGTGTCTTAGAAAGTCTGATCCTGTTGCTTGTTGAGAGAAACGTGACTTTGGGGGTTTTTTTCCTAAATTATACTAAATTCAAAAGCACATGATGTGACTTAGTCTGGTGATAATAAATTCTGTTGGTAGCCTTCTATCAAAATCAAATTAACAAATTTAAATTACAGTTTGACTGTAATTTCGTTACTAAGGCTGCCAATTAGCATCAAAACTATTCTTAAACTCCTTGTTATTTTATGTAAAGTGGCTGGTATGGGAACTGTCAGTGGCTGTAGTTAAACAGTGTTTGATTAGTTAATTAGCTGAGTACTGCAGGAATACATTTTGAAGCTTTGAACTGTGACCTTTTGGCAATTAACTTACATTTCATTTTTTGTGTGAGGGCTGACTTTTGTGTTACTCTTCCATGGAAAAGTTTTTTACTAGAGATTTAAGCAATGCTTTATTGATCGGATATTTAACAATTTTTGTTTATTCAGCCTTGCAAGCAACTGTGGAGGTGCCAAGTCCCCAGAGTGAGAATCTTGAATCCCTGCTTAAGCCTGTTCCTGTGAGGGTATTTCTCTTGAGAGCCTCTGTGTGTGTTTAGCCATTACTGTATTTTCACACCTTGAAAATAAGCCAGAAGAGTCAAGACTGTTAGACTGAGGGGATCTTTAGGGCTTTTATATAATAAGAGATTTATCAGAAGGCATGGAAAACTATATTAAAGGATTGCCAGCAAAAGTTTTTTGGTCTCAAGACTTCAGCTGAAGGAGGGAGAATAGTCACAGTTGTGTGATATGCACCATGATTTCCTGCTGTGGAAAACAGTGATCCTTACAGACTTTTAGACAGTTTATCTTTGTATGATTACATTGGTTACCAGGAATGGGGGTTTGGTGGTTTTGTTTGTTAGTTTGTTTTGGGTTTTGTTTTGTTTTTTTCTTCTTGTTGTTGTTTGCTTTTTACTATTCTGTTGGAGAATATCCCTACAAATCCCTAACATGTCAGGTGTCAGTTCAGTGTTAAGTCTGTTCATCCAGAGTTGCAAAGTCCTGATACAGGTCATCATCACCTGGCAAACGCCATTCTTTAGTCACCTATTTGAGGGGAGGGAGGTAGTTTTATAATATATATACTGAGCTACTGAGTTACAAGGCATTAATTGTGAGGTCCTTTTCAGAGCTGTTTTGCATTTCTGAGTGTTAGTAGAGCGAGTGAGATCTCCAGCCTGTGTTGGAGTGTAAGATCTGTGTGCAAGATCTCCAGCCAGCACAAGATTACGCAAGAGCTGAGCTGACGTTTTCCCTCGTGCTGCAGCAGCTGCTGGCTGCTGGTAATAAATTCCTCACTTTAAAGAGCAGTGCAAATCGATTTAAAAGTTGGATGGTGAACAGTTTGGGGTTTTTCTTGTACAGAAGGACACTAATTAGGAAAGAGCAGCAAGAAGTCTTTAAAGAGACTGTTACTTGTAGTAGATACGTTGTAAAAAACTGGACTCAATCTGTGCTAATATAAAGTGAACATAGCTGTAATCTCCCAGAAATGCGGAGTATTAAATATGTTAATGGTTTTGAAGGGGAATTTGAGTTTTAAACTACCTGGGCATTTATTTGAGACCTGCAGGTTTCATAGTTGCTGTGAAGCCGTGTGTGTGATGTGTTCTAAAATTAATAAATAATTAAACTTGATACTTTCTGGGCAGGGTTTTGGTAGCAGAAGGCTGACCAGCAAGACTCATTGTCTCCTAATTAGTGGAATGTGCCAAAAGCATGCTCCTTCAATGCAAAGAGTTACCATTGTTACTAGGACAATATTCCCAGTACCACTGTCATTTTTTTGTGTGTAAAAAAAATCTTTTCACTACGTTTTTGGTGAACTCAATCCAAACATGTCCTAAGCACAATTTATGATAATATGGGAGCTGAATGTACAGTGAAGAATGTGTTATTTTACTCATTCCATGTGAATTTCCATATTATGGACACTGACAATCACTTGTATAGAAACAGATAAAGAAAGAGCAGCCTTGCTTGGATGCAGATGGGAGAACACAACAGGTAGAGTTTTTCAACAATAGCTGAAGATCTGCACTGCTGTTCTGCAGCTCTTAAACTGTCCATTGCTAACACTGGCGTGGACGCTTTCCTCCATGGAATGGAGCAACTGTAGCTCAGTTTCTGTAATCATTTGTTGAAACATTGCTTTCCTTGGCTACAAGTCTGGGTTGAACTGCAGTCGTTGAGTGCTCAGCAATTGTGTGTTTGTTATACTTAGTCTGCCTTTATTATACTAAAAACTGTATCCTATCCTGTTACTGTGAGGGCTTTCTTTATAACCTCACACTTGTTTTCTACAGGAAATGGATTTGTGCTCTGCGTGGGCTGTTCTTTACAAAAGCTGAAAACTGTTTGGTCAATACATCAAGATAATGCCTAAAAAAAAAAAAAGAAAAGCTTCTAAATAATTTCAGTGTCTTTTCCTTTAGACCTTCAAACATTTCTTCTCCAAAACTTGAAGTATTTAAACAGGGCATGATTTACTAGATGGGAATTACATTAGTCTTCCATGCACAGGGTTAAATCAGGTGACCAGTTTTGGAGCTGATATTCAGGCCTATTGAAGTACAACTTCCTATAGTGACAAACTGGGGACTGAATGTTTAGTAAGGGATTGGAGAAAGGTGACACCTTCCTTCCCAAACATTGACATGTGTGGTTTTCCTAAGCACTCTGTATCATTCCTGTAAATTCACTGCTGCTCTCCAGAAACTGTTAGTAAGTCCAGGCCCTGTGTGCGATCAGTGAACTTTAAATATAAGCTCTGTGCTGTTCTGTTGGCTCAGTATTTTTGAACCATTTTGTGAATGACACATTTACATTTTTAAAAACAAGTCTAATCCTACGAATAGCAAATGCAGTCAGAGAGCTGGAAGCACACTTGTATGCATACATTAACTTCATTCTTTGTATACCACGTCCTCCAGAGTTCAGTTCTTTCTTTTGGTTTATTTCTATTCTGTTCACTTTCCTGACACTGTCTGTTTTTCACTCTGTTTCCTGCTTGTCCTTCCTTCCTCTATCCCTGGCTTCTCTCTCAGTGGGATCTTGTTACCATCGCTGTGCTTGTGTTTTCCACTGTCTCTGACAGTCACTCCATTTGCTGCCAGGCCTGATCCAGACATTCTGTCCTTTCTCCTGCTTGCCTTGCTTGCTGGTGTGGAGGCAGGGAAAGGTAGTCCATGTGAACTCTTTGACACATTGGGTAACTGGCACCTGTGCAAGGTTAAAAAACAAACAAAAGAAAATAAATGAATAACTTGTCTACTCTTCATTTGGCGCTGCTGAGACAGTAACGTGGTACTTAGTGAAGAGCAGGGGGTAAATCTGTGTCCTGTACTCAGAAATAGCTGCTGTTTAGTGGCACTAGCAAGGAAACCTGTAAAGCTTAGCTGGAGTCCTCTGCTTGCCTTTTCCCTGTTCCCTTTTGGAATATTTGTCAGTAATTCCTTTTGACTTCAGGAGAAGGACAATTGTAGTTTCCTTGTTGGACAACTATGTTTGAGATGCACATTTTTCTTTATTAGCTAGTTAAAAAAACCCCAATGTACTGGAACAGAGTCCAGTATTTCTTGATGTGATGAGGTGAAATGCACCTCTCTTAGAATAAAATGTTCCCATATTCTACAGCGGTTGTTGAACAGAGGATTAATATGCAGATCTATGGAGATCAAGATTTGTACTCTACAGTCTCACAGGGACTAGAAGTACTTATCACTTGGCTCTTGGATCTGATATGCTAAGGAACAAGATTTGCCTCTTAAATAGGCAATTAGTTAACAATTAGTTATGTAAACATAGTAGCATGAAACACATACAGGTATGTAATCCCTTCAAATTGAAATGTTAAGTTCTACTTTGAAAAATGCAAGCAGCCTCGGGGTTGAGAGTTTGACATGCTTGTTACAAGCACAGCTGCCTTTTCTGAAGCTACTAAACCCTTTAATGTGTCTGAGAAATTGCTTTACCTGAACATCTTTTTTGTTTTTTCCCCCACAGAAAAATGATGAAAATGGGAATTGCTCTGGTGAAGGGATTGAGTTTCCAACAACTAACTTGTATGAACTGGAGAGCAGAGTTTTAACAGATCACTGGTCCATACCCTACAAGCGGGAGGAGTCTCTAGGCAAGTGCCTAATTGCATCCACCTACCTAGCAAGACTGGGTAAGTTCTCTTTCCACAAATACACAGATTATGTGTTCAAAGGATGTCACAGACAGTATGCAGTTGTGTCTTTCACTTTAATCTAGCAGTTGTATACTTGGCACCCTGCAGAATGATCCTATCTCTGGGAAAGTGGTTAACAGTGAACTGTCCCACCCAATGCTGTAAAGGAAATGTTGATCTCTTTTCTTTTTCTCTAAAGTAATTTGTTTACTTAAGCTTTTTTTAAAAACAGGAGCACATGTTTCTTAGTATTCTAATGATTGTAGGAATTAGGGTTTTTCAGAGCTGAATTACTGGCTCTTTTTGTCATTGTGCTGGTTATTTTTCCATTCGTAAAAAGAAGCTGTCATCCAAATCCATGCTGTAGCAGGTGTGTCTAACGCGTTGTTTTTCCCTAGTGAAATGCTTACATTGTGTTAGACCTGAATTTGACTTTTTTGTATTCAGTACTTTGGCTGGGGTTAAGAGTGTTAAGGAGGCACTACACCCAAATACTGGTATGTAATGAGAATACAAGATGTTTTTTCTGTCATGCCTGATGGCAGACTAAAGAGATTTTGTAATCTCTTGGAAGAATAGAATTTGTTCAGTGGTTCTGGTTTGCTTCTTTGTTTCTCATCTGTGTTAAAAGACTGTGCTTAGATTTGGGGTTGGATGGAAGCTGTGAAGCATCAGTAATGACGTAGAAATTGTAAACTTTGAAGTTTACAAGTTACTTATGGTGAGAATAATGCTTGAAGAGGTTGTAAAAGGTGGAACATTGTGAAACTCCTTCGTTCATAAAGGCGAATTCTCTTGACTCATGCATTTTGTTGCTGAAAAAGCATGCTACTTGTGAATGAACAGTAGCACATTTTTTTACTGCTGGTTTGGGTTGATGTTCCCAAAAGCTTGCGACAAGATCCCTGAGGTAATCTTAAAAAGTATATTTTAAAAATACTTTTTAAAAGCACTCTCCTTTTTGTAAAGGTCTTTCTGATTCCGATGAGAATTGCAAGAGATTTATGGACAGATGCATGCCTGAAGCATTTAAAAAGGTAAGTAGATACAGTAGACCAATTCAGTGTTTCTTTGCATTGTTCATGGCAGAAGCAGTGTTTTGTAATCCAGACTTCAGAAACTATGGCAACTACTGATTGTGTTCTTAGATTAAAATTCCACTCAAATTATTTTTCTAGACTAAAATCATACAGAAACTTAGATTAAAATCATGTAAAGTCCCAGTTCTGCAACTTTTTATCACACAACTTTTTTCTTTACATTTTTCCCTTACACAAAGAGCTCTGTAATAATTAGCACAGGTTTAAAGACTCTTGGAGAAGGTCATTGGTGTCAAGTTGGTGTCAATCTGATTTCCCTTAACTATCCTTTCTGCTCCTTCCTCAGAGGGTTGCTAAATTCTTTTCACAATCCATTTAGAATTTGTTGTTCCTCTCAGTGTTTAATGCCTTATGTTTCTCTGGGTCTCTGTGAATTTTCTCTAAAGAGGTCCCCAAACCAATGTACCTCCCACTATTCCATCCATTTTGGATACTGTCTAAATTTCTTGCCCAGTTTTTAGACTATATGCATAAAAATACATATATGCCTTTTAAAAAGTTATTCAGTCCTAGTCTTAAAATACTGAGAATATAATTATATTAGAGAAGATAGAAATTTAAGAGAAGAATTCTATTTCCATTTGGCTATCAAAGTAATAATCTTACATACAGTAGTTTTATATGACTTGGTATTTTTTGCATATGAAATAAATGGTGGTGTAAGTGTTCCTCCAGAAGAATAATCTGTAGAAATTTAAGTTCAGAATGTGCTGAATTACAAATTGATGAAATATTTCTAAGAAACTCTATTAATGGTACAAAAAATAATTCTGTTTAGACTATTAAGTTTTTTAACCGCTTCTGTTCAGACCCAGATAACAGATATTAAATGAAGTTTGCAGATGGCAGCCTAGTGTCCTTTATAAACAACCACATGAGACCAGATTCAAAGAACATGTTTCAGTAGGTGGGAAGCAGCATTAAATACCTCTCTCTTCATGGTACATGGCCTTTGTTTTCCTATAGAGGCTGCTCAAAAAGTGTGAATTGGTAATGGTTATTACAGCTGAATCAGTTCAGCTTTGTGGCTGCCTGCTTGAAGATTTAATAGTGGTAAATTCAATCTGCAAACAAATTAGTTTCATATTAGTTGTTCTTTGCAAAGGTTACAGTCTTTACTAGTGCATAGAAATGGAAAACAGCTTGATACATTTTATTTTCTGTCATGAAATGTGATCTAAGGTGTTGTTCAGCAAAGTTACAAATTGAATTAACTCTTAAGGAATTAGTGTAGGAAGAACATCTGAAAAACATACCAGACAGTGATTAGTGCACTCCAGGGAAGCTTGAAAACAGTCAAAGGCGTTGATAAATTTCTCCTGTTATGTGATTGTGCTCAAACTTTAAAAAAATTACTTTTTTTTCTTTTTAAGCTGTTGACATCCAGTGCCGTTCACAAATGGGGAACTGAAATCCATGAAGGAATATACAACATGCTTATGCTGCTAGTGGACCTGGTTGCAGAGAGAGTAAAACAAGACCCTATTCCTGTGGGCCTGCTCGGAGTACTTACAATGGTATTTGACTCTCTGTTGCAGTTTCTAATATCTGGGTATTTGGCATTTTGGATTTATGGTCCTGATGCTTTTCCCAGCTGTGAGTTGTAGTTTATTGTTTTAAAATCTTCGGCCATTGCTGGCAGATATTTTCCATCCAGCATACAATTCAAAGGGGTGAGCGCTGTTCTAAATTTCTGAAAACTGGCAGTCTCAAAAAAAAAAAAGTCACATTTGCTGTCACTTCAGTGTTTATTTTTTTAAAACTGGTACTTTGAATTGATCTTCCCTTTTTACAGCTCTCTGGCTCACGTGGATATTGGATATTGTCAGTACAGAATGCAAGCTTCAGAATGCTTTATATAATGAGAACTGAGAGGCAGGAGTAGGGGACTTCTGTTCGACTTTATTTTTTGCTAGATCTTTAACTGCCAACCCACAAAAAATGCTCAATTGAAAAAGTCAAATGTTATAGGTTTTGAGACTGGCAAAATCCATGGTGTTCATTGTTCTTTAAAGGCATTTAATCCCGACAATGAATATCATTTCAAGAATCGAATGAAGGTGTGCCAGAGAAACTGGGCAGAAGTTTTTGGGGAGGGGAACATGCATGCTGTCTCACCCATATCCACATTTCAGAAGGTAAGCATGGCTGTGTCCTAAAAACTAGTTTTAATCTAGATGTTTTTGTTTCAAAAAAATTGATTAGTAGGTATTTATAACACAAGAAAGCTTAAATGTGTCACCAAGAATTATAGTAAATACATCTTCAGTATATGCTGGTCTGTAGAAATGAATTTCTGCTCTCAGATTGTCCCCGTTCTCAGTTAGAGGCTAGATTTAGAAACTTCTGTACTTTCATGTCTAAAGTAGCACAACAATCTGTGTGTTGCTTTAGACATGAAGTACACAACGTGTAGATCTGTGTATCTAAGGACTGACATCTGTTTGATTGTTGAGTGTGAAATGACCAGGATAACTCCAAGTGTTCAGTTCTAGCGCAGAATTCATGCTTTTCTGACACCAAGGGATATGATATCTTCAAGTCAGACGTGCTGCAAGGAGGCAGTTTTTGAGGTTTGCACTGTCTTGTCACAGTTGTTCCAGATGGGTGGGTCTAAAACAGAATCAGTGGAGTTGATCTCTCCTTCAGGAAACAAGTTTGTGGCCACAGAAAGAAAATTCTACATCTGCTGCTTTGGGAAAGGTTCTTTAGTACTGTTCCACACTGCTAATGTGCTATAAATACAGTTGGCTTGTGAGTCAGCAGCCAGTGTGTACTGTTGCCACAGCACATGGGCAGTGATGTCAAGCAGAGTCCAAAAAAGGATGATGCTCGTGAGAACCAACCAGGGCTCCAGCTATGTGCTTAGTAAAGGAGCTGTTACAAACACCCGCTGTTTCCTTTGAAATAACAGTGTGTTAACATAATGTTTGAGGTGTGGGTTAATGGGCTGAATGTGTCTGTCCAAATCTCTGTTTTAGAAGACAAATGTTTAGCATTGATGTTGCAGCTACTAACTTGTTAATATTCTTATTGTTCGAGGAACCTCACGGGTGGCTGGTGGATCTGGTAAATAGGGTATGTAAATGTAAACCAAGCAGAATTGTTGTTTGTCACTTGAATTCGTTGTCTTCAGAGATAATTTCTGTTCCCCCCCACCCCACTTGGACTCGTTTTTCACTCTTCACTTTTCTGACAACCACAAAAGTACGGTTTGAGATCTTATTCCTGCCTATATATAGGGAAGGGGCCTTGCAAACTACGTCTTGTTGAGTTGTTGCCTTTTCCCTTGAGCACCCTTACCCTAGCGTGGTAGCTATGGCTAGAGGAAGTCAAGAGCTCAGCCTAGACTGCAAGCAAAAGTCTCCCAATCTAAAGTGCCGGGCCAGTCAGCTGTTGCTGTACATGGTCTGCCTTTTGTCCCTATGTCCTTTTTTACCAAAGACAGAGTTTCTAGCTTGATGTTTAAACTCTGGAACCAGGTATAGTTCTGTTGAATTCTCCAGTGTGCCCCTGAATTCCCATGAAAACACAAAGTTTATTTTGAATGGGACATTCCATGGTAGAAGATACTTGTAGGCATCTTGGTAACTGTTAGTAAATATTTTCTATGATCTCTGATTTAAAAGGTAAAATAATGTCATTCACTACATAATGGTGATTATTTTATTTCAGTTTGCAGAGTTGGGTGGATTTTCAGCAATTCAGTCCAAACTCAATTCAGAAGATATTGAACTTGGGGTGAGTTCATTTTCTCTCATGAGACTTCTCCCTTTCCATTACACCCTTCGTGTGGAACCAGCGGTGTCCCTTTTGGCAGTGCTCTTACCTTTGCTTTGGTATCAGAGCAACACTCCCACAGAGCCCTGGAGAAGTGCTGTCAGACTGGAGGTCAAATGAGGTTGTACAGAAGAATTCTGACTAAAGAGCTTTAGAGACATCACAGAAAAGAGGGAAAATTAGTGTACCTTTTTGCTAACATTCAGCCTTCTGGTTAGATATCAATCAAAGTAGATTCATTGTATGTTCATCAGTATGTGCCTGGTTTTCTGTTTACTGCATCCATAGCTGCATTTAGCTGCAAGTGAATTGACTTTTCTCATTTATTATAAAAATCACAGTTTACGGAAAAAATCCTTAGAAAGACAGTGTCTAATCCTAAACAGTTTTTCAAGAACTGTGTCTAAAAACTGACTGGTTCAACAGTGCTAAACTATATTTGGTGTCAAAGCCTAACTTGGCTGGTTTTAGATTCCTAACCTATATTCAGGGGACTTATGAAACCTTTCAAAGTTTGAAGAATGAGGAGGGTAAAAGCAAACTATGTCATTTGGAATCTCGTCTGCAAGTATAATATATATTATATATTATATATAATATATAATATGTTATATATAATATAATATATTTCACTGCTTTCAGTGAAATGCCATTTGAGAGAATTCAACTTATTTTCTTGGGATATTGTATTTGTTGCTTTGTGTAGAGAAATGTGAGCATGGCAGAAGAATAAGGAAACACCATCCCAGTCCTTCAGTAGAAACTTTGACTTGACTTTGTTTCATGATTAATAACTGCTTGCTTAGGAAGGAAATCTGGGTCAGCGTCACTTAATTTAGGCTTTTGATTGCACTGGTGCACACTCAGTTTTACAATTCTTGATCCAGTGTGAGAAGAAACCGATTTTGATAATGCCTTTATACATTTAATTTCTTTGATAATAGATACCACTTTAAAATCATGCATTGAAGAGATCTTGACATGTATATGACACATTTGCAAGAGCTTTCTCCCACGTAATGCTTGGGGAAAGAAATTTGCCATATGGCTTTAACCTTAAATTTTGCATTCACACTTCTCATTGCTGTAGAGAGCAAGCAAAATGTGGTGTTCCTTTCTGTCTGTTTATTTCTGTGACTGAAACAGAATCAGTCAGAGAAGACTGAACAGAATGATGAGAGGACCAAGACTAGTGAAAACTGGGAAGGCACTTTTTATTTAGGGCAAAAATATATAACACATACTATATGCCATGTATAACATATATAGCACATACTCTAGTGTGTGCCGTAGAGTAAATCTTTCCTGAACCATGTGTTGTTCAGGAAAGGACTTGCACACCAAAAACAATCATAGCAAGTGACTGGAAATTATTGTATGAGATAAATAATACTTGTTCATATTCACTTGCCTTTTAAGATACAGATTGCTAACTACGAAAAGGTCTGTTAAATGTGCACCTAAATACTTGCTCTCTGTGTTTCAGGCAATCTCTGCATTAGTTCAGCCATTTGGAGTTTGTGCTGAATATCTTAACTCTTCTGTAGTACAGGTAAAATATCTTTGTTATGAGTTGTCAGAGGACTTAAAATTTGCTTCCAACTGTGTTGGTGTGAAACTGGTGACTAATTAGAAAAGCCTTCAAACTTCACATTGCAGAAAGTACAGGAACCATTTTGAGCATCCTGAAGGTGATGAATAAAGGGCTCAGACAACATTTAGATTCATTTTCTAAGCAGTGATCTGTAGTCACATATCTATATCTGCAGAAGCATGAAGCTTTACCACTGCCATTAGTAAGCTTCATCAGTGTAAACTGTGTGGAAAATGAATCCAGCCTAATGGATGGATATTGCATTTAGTTTAACTTGCTGCCTGAAATCAAACACATGAATATGAGAGTTTACACTGCAAAAATTGTGGTACTGCAAAAAAAATTTCACTATGATATATTTGTACGTGCAGATGTACTCCAGGCTTTGCACCTGCACTCATCAACAAAAAAATATTGAGTGAGTAGGTGACCAAAAGTATTTATTTGAAGAGGAGATAGTTTAGAAGCCCATGAGAGTCAGAGAGCCACATGCACCTAATAACTGATGCTTTTGAGAGGTCCATCAGTCTGTCTCTTTTTGTAAAGCTGCATTACGATGGTCTGAAATGGGTTCTTACTCTTAATTGCTTCTTTTTCTGGACGTAGTTCTCAGGATAGTTTTATGTATGTTGTAGGTGTTGCTTTCTGTCTAAGCTAATGGTGAGCTTTCAGCTAAGTGTTTCATTTTGCTGCAGCCACATCTTTCAAGTAAGGTAATTGATTTCAGGAAACATTAAAATGATTGTCATGCCTTTTCTCACATTCTTTAGCCCATGCTGGATCCAGTCATTCATAAAATGATTAAATATGTACAGAATGTAGAAGAGAAGGACTTGAAAGACAAGGTAATGTTTTACATATTAAATATTTAGGAATAGCTTCCTGTGTGTCTTGGAAATGCTGGCAATGTAGACTAAAACAATAGCTTTATTTTCACTGGCAAAAATATAGCCTGTTCTGAATTCTGTCATCGATCTATGAAGGAATGACAGATCAAAATGCATTTACCCACTTCCATTCAATATCTCTTTCAGTAGATACCTGATGTTATGACCCTTTTTAAAATTTTTTGCCACTATTGCTGTTGAATTTTTTGGTTTTATTGGTCCCCTTGTGCAGCATGTTGAATGCTTACTTCTCTAACTGACTTGAAGATGCTTCCTATCATGCAGTCAGTGAAATTCATATAATTTTGTGCGTATGACTGTTGCATTAGCTGTTTGCTTAGCTGTTTGTGTCCATGTAAATAACTTGTGGCTACTTCCTGCATTATCCTGAATTTGGCATTCAGTTCTATTAAATTTTTGAGTGTTGGCTTTTTAGATAGACTTAAATTGTTAATTGTAAAATGGAAAGTATTCATAGGTTGTGGAGCTACAGGGGAGCAATTTAGTGTACCAAATCTGTAGCTGTAACTGATGGTTTTGTTGTCCTAAAATTTCTGGAGTACACGTAATACCTACTCTTTCTGGATCACTGACATTTGAAACAGAATAGCAAAAATAGCAATGCCTCTATTTGTCCTTTTTTTTAATTTTGTTTTAAACAGAGACTAGTCAGTATCCCTGAGCTCTTGTCTGGTATCAAACTGCTGTGTATGCGCTTCCAACCTGATCTGGTCACTGCGGTCGATGACTTAAGGCTGGACATCCTGCTGCGCATGTTGAAATCTCCTCACTTCAGTGCAAAGATGAATTCCCTCAAAGAAGTAGGTTTGCTTTTTGTGTGTGTTTGTATGTGTGTGCTCTTGTGCATGTGTGTAGGTGGGATAGGTTGTTAGTAAGCCACCAAAACTACCACCTTATAAAAAGAGGAGGCACAATATTTCCTTAGAAATTATGTTGCCTTAGCGAAAGCTCAGTTCACAGTAAATACCAAAACAAGTTAATATGACAGGAGTTGTTTGTGATAGTTGTTCAGGAGTTCTTTTAATATTTGTCAGCCACTGCAAGGGCTGTGGCCTCCCAACTAGAAAGAACTAGACATAATTTGAACCTTTTCTAAGAAGTGCGGTTTGAGATTGATTTATAAGTCCATGCTATTCATTCAGTATTCACTCTGAGGTAATCCTGAGTATCCTGTGGCATATCCCTTTTTTTCCCTTTTTAATGGGAGAGAACAGAAAAAGACCAAATGGGACTTAAACCTCCACTGATGTCTCAGTCCACTCCTATCAGGTCATTGCAGTATGTAATTGCATTTTTTTATTATGGTTGTATGCAGAGACTGTAGTGTTTGAGTCCCTCTTTTATGCTTTTTCCTTCTTTATTTGTGGGAAAATTGAGATGTTAGACCTCATTGCTGTTTGGTCCTTAATCATAAATGCTGTGTATCCATGTGAAGTTATGAGAGTGCAGCTTTTGAAAGCTGTAGCAGAAATGTACTCTTTCTCCCTGGAGTGAGGAGCCTGTATCAGTTCAGTATTGGATAAAAAATAGGACACTGATTTGAGTGTAACAAGCAGAAGACTGAGATAACCTACTTCTGGTATATCTGTAGAGAGATACCTGGCAGCACGGGCCAGCTTTTCTGTGTCAGACTGAGAATAAGATTCTGCTGCATCAGAAACTGATGAGAAGGTGTTTCTGGTTAGGAATTTGCCTTTAAACGGCTTACTAAAGAACAAAACCAAACAAATAAATAAACAAAAAATCCAACAACCCCCCAAAAAAAACCAAACAAAAAAAATCCCACATACCTTCTGTATTCAAAATATTTCAGGATTCCCACTTAAGCTTCATAATAAGCCTTTTTGAATAGATTTCAGTGTGTGCATGTATGATGCATGTGGCAATCACTGTTAGACTCTCACATTTTAGTTTGCAATTTCTAGGTAACAAAATTAATAGAAGACAGCACTGTCTCCAAGTCAGTGAAGAATGCAATAGATACAGACCGCCTGCTAAATTGGCTCGTAGAGAATTCAGTTCTGTCGATTGCTCTAGAAGGTAAGAACTCCCACAAAGACTTTTGGCACACGCTTTGAAGGATTAAATTTAAAAATGTCATCTGTCCCTTTCAATATATTTTAATGGAACACTATTAACAGGAGAGTTCAAAGTTTTGTTTTCTTCAAAATAAAGTAAAATCCTGCAAATTCTGCTACTATCAGCTAGTCCTCAGTTTGACATCTGTGCAGATGTCTTCTGCTGTCCCCTGGGTTTTTTCTCTCAGTTTATATATTGTTAGGCTCCAGAAAAGAGAGAAAAGAGGATTTTCTTTCCAAACGAGTAATATTCTAGGTGTGGACTGCTATCACTTTTATGAAGTAAAAAAAATAAAAGTGGAAAGAGCTTTGTTCTTTTATTTTGTACTGATAGACTTGTCTGTAACAGCACAGAAAGAATTTTTAAATTAAGATAGCTTTGTTGTTCTTCCTTTTAAAAAGACTTGTTTATTCTCATTCATTTAGTGTATCAAATATTGTTTTAAATATATTAATTTAGTTGCCTTTCTTTGTTTCACAGGCAATATAGACCAAGCGCAATACTGTGATCGTATAAAGGGAATTATTGAACTACTGGGAAGTAAATTATCTTTAGATGAGCTCACTAAAATTTGGAGAATTCAGGTAAACAACCAAGGCTAGGCGGGTGCTTTTAGACTGTCTTTCAGAAGCAAACATTGTAATGATGGGATTTATTTTGTTTATAATCTATGCATCTCTACTGCAAGGTGGAGATGTTGAGATTTTAACAGTATGACTAATGCAGAGGCTTTCTTTTACTTTTTCCTTTACCAGTTAAAATCAACTGTTCTGGCAATTTCTTGTAACACAGTTGTTAAATCCTATGATGAAGTTTAGTCCTTTGCAGCATGTGCTAAGGGGCTGCAGAAATATTAGATTGGAATAAGAGGTTGGCAGCCTGAAAAAGGTGACAAAATATTTGCCCAGCCCAAAGACCGTGCCTAAGTATTTTAATTTTTGTAATTGGAGGTATGAATTTCAATGTGGCTTACAGTGTGACTTCAAAGAGAGTGGGATCAAACTGTGTGAATTCCCATTTACCTTCCAGTACCTACATATAATTGACCATATAATGACAAGTCATCTTTTGGATTTCACTTTATGTATATTCAACTTACCACTGTGTGGGAAAGGTGGTTTGAGTGTTTTTAATGCAAATGGCACGTGGAAACTTTGACCAAAAACTAATCTTCCCCTGCAGGAAATGGTTTTCTTCTCTGTCCAAATGTTGATGTTTTAGACTAAACTCATTGAACGCTGTCAGCCCTGCAGTATGTGCGGGCACAGCAGCAAGACTTTAATGCTTAGTAGAGCTGAAATATGATTCTAGTTCCCTCACTTTTATTCTTTAATAAAACACAAAACTTCCTCCCCCTCTCTGGCTGTTGTTACCATGGTGCTTCCATCCGTGTGGGAGGAGATTTTTGTATTGCTCACTTTTGAGTAAAACCTTACAGAGCGTCAGAGATGCAACGCCCCACACATGAATTTCACCAAGCAATAAAAATGGTGATGTTTGTATTTCTGCCACTGCAGCAGCTTGAAGCTGCTGTAATAATGGCAGACTTTTTCTTCCTGCTTTAGAATTACTTCTCTCTGACCAGACCTCTCTGCCAGGCAAATGAGAAGCACAGTTATTTTGACCTTGTTTTTCTAACATGTCAAAAGCTGCTATTCTTTCTCATTAGCATGAACAGTAGGATGATGCTTATATGAAGATTTTTCTCTATCTCATTTGGGTTAAAGACCTACCTTCATGTGTTTTCCTTCTTCTTTTCAGTCAGGACAATCCTCTACTGTGATTGAAAACATACATACCATTATTGCTGCAGCTGCTGTGAAGTTTAGTTCTGATCAGCTCAATCATTTATTTGTTTTAATACAAAAGGTAAGTTTTCATATGAATTCCCTAGGAAGAGAATTGATGAGATATACTTGTGCACTCAGTGTACTGAAAGAAAAATGCTTTGAATGCGTTTGTATTTTCTGTATAAATGTAAAATTGGCTATAAAAAAATGACACTTTTCTTACTAATTTTTATGTTATCCCAGAAGCCTAATCTGTTACTGTATTGCTAATTGACTTAGATTTTAAGTACATTATATAGCCAGTCCTAAGGTATCTAAAGTGAGGTTTTATTATTATATTTATTCTCTAATAGTTTATATTTGAAAAAAGAGTTGGGCAAATCAGTCCTGTAACTCCTGGTAACAAAAATAAGGAAATACATGTGGTGGAAACATTTTTGTTTATATTTTGATTTTCCTGCAGTAAAACAATAGTGAATTATGTTTTTGTGTACGTTTGAGACTTAACCAACTTACAGTGCTTGGTGCTTTAATAGTGATTTCTTTGCTATCTAGAGCTGGGAGACAGAGAGTGACAGGGTGAGACAGAAGCTGCTGAGCCTGATCGGACGCATTGGTCGAGAAGCACGTGTGGAAACAACCACTGGAAAGGTTTTAGTTTGAATTTCTTGTTTATTAAATGTAGAGTTTCTAGTCTCTGATCCTGACTCTGATCTCTAGATCCTGACTATTCTTGCACTTCTTCCTCTAGGTTCTGGAGGTACTTTGGGAGCTGGCTCATCTTCCAACATTACCGTGTAGTCTTATTCAGCAGGCTTTGGAGGAACATCTGACAATCCTCAGTGATGCTTATGCAGTGAAAGAGGCAATCAAAAGAAGCTACATCATCAAATGCATAGAAGATATTAAGAGGGTTGGTTTATTATTTTATCTTTTCCAAAATGAGATCTTATCTAGCCTTGATGTTGCCCTTACTTTCAAGATGCACAAATTGTGTGTCCCATCTGTAAGTTCTTACCTTGGGGAGTCCACGAGAGGGGTAGGCTTTGTGTGAGCCACTTTGTTGACCATGAGACTCATAGTAAGTCTCTTGCCTTTGTTTTAAGCAAATTTTCAGCACAAGGAGTGATCAGTTTATGGGAAACTACCAGGATGGGCCCAAGGTTAGAATTTGCAAATGGAACCACTATAAAGGTATGTCAGTATTTTAACTGTCCCTTTCATGCGAAAGCCTAGATTAGTTTTTTTTGAGTTAAGCATGTGTTCTGGCATGACCATTAAGTCTCAAAATGCAAATCAATATTTAAATCATAGTAGTTTTGTATTTTAATAAAATACTTGAACTCTCTTCATATAGCATAAAGAAACCATTCCCACAGCTGCCTGTGCTGTTTCCTGGCAGCAGCAGAGACGTGCATGGCTTAAAAGACTGCATATATTCTATCTGCACTGTTCACATAGCAGGCAGTTTTTCTCGAGGCCTACAGGAATGCTCCTGTCTCCTTTTTTTTCAGTCTGAAGTATGGTGTAAATAAAGAAAAAGACTTGTACTTTTTTCATTCACTTCTTTCATGATAAATTAGGTTTTGTCTGTGTTGCAGCATCTGTAGAGGATGTAAGTTGTTCAGAAGGCATAGAATGTTGCTTCTTGATATTGATCACACTTCTGTGTGTTCATGAATATGGATTGCAAATCTTGGATTCTCAATGTCTGAAAGTTGTAGTTTTTTTCCTTTGGATCTTCTCATATGCTTTCCTAATCTCATTCCTTTTAATTATATTCTGGCAAGGCTTTTAGAGAGGTGCTGCAGTGGGAAACACTAACAAAAGCTGTAATTGTAAGCTAGAAGGGATTGGAGTAACCAGGCAGCAGACTTCTGAAATACATTGTGTTCTTATTTTCCTTCATTAGGGGACATAAAGACATAAACTGGGAGGGAATGTAATATCGAGGCAGCATTCTCAAATACATGAGGGATTCTTCAGTGGAGAGCTCCTTGTTATGGGCAGGTTCCTCTAACCTCTCTGAATGTGTAGGTAGTATTGGTTGGTGTCAGTATTTAAACCAAACATCACTTCTCTGAACAAGCAACCTCAGTACTGGTTTGTGTGGTCAAACTTTACAGAAAATGAAGCCTTCCAGAAAAGTGATGAGCAGGTCTAACAATGAGGTAGGAGGGTTATTCTTTGTAGGATCTCTTTCAAAATGCAGCTTAAGTACCCTTTGCTTCCTATCAGAGGGCTCCTTGCAGCACCAATCAGAAATTTCTTCTCTTAACCCCTAGTAGTATTTGAGATTCTTTTTTAATTATTCTTGCTTTAGCAGTAAGTAACAGTATTTCACTGGATTTGCCCTTTTATGCTGTTGTAGGCTGCTTCATCTCCTGTAATTGAGGAAGGTGGTGGTTTATCATCTCTCCCTGGTGCAACTGAGTTCTTTTTGGCTACTTAATTTGCATGTTTTCTAGCAAGGAGCTGGTACTTTGGGCTGAATAATAGGGATAACAAAATGGCTTATGTGTGTCAAAGGACTTCTTGTAGAAAGTGAAGAAGAGCACCATGAGTGTGTTTGGAAAGGGACCAGGAACAAGTAACTGGAGCCTGCAGAGCTCGTAGCTGTTGTTTTGAAACAGCGATGTTAATAGACATCATTAGTCTTCCAGGAGTCTGAGAGGAAAGTTGATCTGTTGTTGAGCATGTACCACATGTGTAATTGTTTCTACCTTTCCTACTACTAGTCATCCCAGCACAATAATCCTCAGTTTGTGTGGGTGGTGCCAGCGTTACGTCAGCTCCATGAAATTACACGTTCATTTATTAAGCAAACGTACCAAAAACAAGACAAGGTAAGGATATATGCTGAGATGATTTTTAAAACCCTGTTTATGTCTTTGTGGCTCTGCTTCTGTATTACATGGAAGTTGGAATTTAGAATAAAAAAATAGCTAATAAGTACTTTTACAAGTAGTTTAATGATGTAGCATAAACAAACTGTTCATTTAGAGATGGTGTGTTGCGTGCTGTCCATTTCTGTATGGATATGTGTATATAAATCTGTTTGCTGGGGCAGGACTAATTTATTTCATTCTCAGCTTTTTGTAGAATAATTAAGGGGCATGTTTCTGTTAAGAAATGAACAATGGCTAACGTTTAGACCAGCTGCTTTGTAATTGAATTGACATTGACTCTTGGAAAACACACTAAAGTACCAGTGAGTCACATGTGTTTATAGAGTGGCCGAGTGAAGGTGTAGGACTTTGCAATCTGCAGCACATGGATTTCAGCACATGCTGAAAATACCAATATCAGGGGGTATAAGTGCTTGGAAGGGATATAGCTGACTGATGGGGCAACATTCTTCCTTTTGATAAGAGATGTGTGTCTGTTTAAGAACAAATTGCTGTGTGCATGTGCTGTTTGTGGTGGGATTTTTTTAACTTCTTTTTTTAAATTTTTTTTATTGCCAAGAGCATTATTCAAGATTTAAAGAAAAACTTTGAAATAGTGAAGTTGGTGACAGGAAGCTTAATATCATGTCACCGTTTGGCTGCATCTGTGGCAGGTCCGGGAGGGCTTGTTGGAGCAACATTGGTGGATGGCCGATACACCTACCGGGAGGTACTGAACCCTGAATTAAAAATTGTCTTACACTAGATCACTAGATCATGCTGCCAAAAACCTATCATTGACTAAGTAGCATAAGGTTGGGTGTTGTTTCACGTTTGTAATTTGCTGATGAGTAATTACACTAGTTTTTATTTATAATTCTGATATTCATCTGCTAAGGCTTGTTATTATGTTATGGAGTAAGGATGTGCAAACATCACAGTCTAAAAGTTCCTTAGCAAAGTCTTTTAACTGGTTGAAACATGAATCTCCTCTTGCCCAGGACATCCTGTCTCCAAGCTTGTGCAGCTTCCAGCTTCTCCATCAGCTTCACTTCAGCAGCTCTGGTAGAGGCAATACCTTTGAATTTGGTGTGAAGTTCTTGCTACCTGAAACAGATTTGCTAGTTAGGACATGGAAGCCACACATACAGATAGCTTCTAGCAATTGATTGCTAATGCTTTGATAATTATTTTTTCCATACTAGTTTAGACTTAGTAACTAGTGTTAAATAATATCAGTTTCAGGAAAGTAATAGTAAATCCAATGAGACGTCAATGTTCCCTTATAGAAAAGTAATCAGAACTAGTAATACTAAAAATAGTATAAAATAAAATATGGAATAGAATACCACTGCAGAAACAATTTGTTTTCCAGCCTTGCAAAGTAAACTGTTGTTTGACAACAATATTTGGAAGAAAAAAAAAAGGAATACAAGAATTTCTTGTTTCAGAAAGAAAAGTCTTAAGCTTGAGTTTTTGTTTCCTCTTTCTCAGTATTTGGAGGCACATCTAAAATTTTTGGCATTTTTTCTGCAAGAAGCCACTCTTTATTTGGGCTGGAATCGTGCCAGGGAGATCTGGGAATGCCTCGTAACAGGCCAGGATGTCTGTGAGTTGGATCGAGAGGTAAGAAAAACTTGAAAAGTTGGTTTCTGTGGTTGCAGAAGGAATCTTAATGAATCATAAATAGCACATGTGTTTGTTGAGACATGTGAAACATGAGTGGCAATCACAAACTAGCAGTGCATTTTATGCTTTGTGTGGGCAAGCGCAGCCACTGTTAGGTGTTGACTTAAAACTAGGATGCTCTTTTATCATGAGATTTGACTGGAGGAGGGGTGTTGCCCAGTAGATTAGTTGCAGGTGTATAGACATTGGGTTGAAAAGGCTTGTGTGCAGGTTTGTGCACTCATAAGAGACATTCAGCATTATTTGGGTGAAAGATGACTATGTAATACCCTACTGCTGTAAGACAGCCTGTGTAATATGTGAAGTTACCAGGAGATGAGATTTTTAACATCTTGCTGTATGTAAAACTTCTGTAAGATGATGAGTTACTGTGATATCTGACATAGTTTGCTGTATAAAACTAAAATATTTGACATGACAGTGGGGTAAAAATACATCTCCTTTCATTCACAGATGTGCTTTGAGTGGTTTACGAAAGGACAGCATGATCTGGAGAGTGATGTACAGCAACAGCTCTTCAAAGAGAAAATTCTTAAACTGGAATCATACGAAATTACTATGAATGGTAAAAAATTGGCTTTGGTCAACAGAATCACAGAATATTCTGAATTGGAAAGGACTTACAGATTGGTTTTGAAATATATACCAGAAATTTGCTTCCTGAGCCTTCAATTTAAATACCTAACTAGTTCTGTAAATCAGTATAATAGAGGGATCTTTTTCTATAATTTTGAGGTTTAGTACTTGTAGAGGGAAAAACTCATCTCCTGTATTTATCTTCAATTTTTTTTAAAAAACACAGAAGCTAAGCCTGACCCGAATAAAAAGCTGCACCTTTTTTTTCACCTTCAGGTTTTAGTTTATTTAAGACTTTCTTCGAAAATGTGAACCTTTGTGACCATCGACTGAAAAGGCAAGGAACTCAGCTGGTGAGTGTTCTGGCAACTTTGTTCTTGTGTACAACCTGTGACCTCTTGGGGATGGGAGACGGTGAGACAAAGATTGTTGAGCAGCTGTTTGACATGGTCATGTTTGTATTAATATGTAGATTGTCCTAGCATTAACATTGGTAAATTCTGAAACTGAAACCTGACAGTTAATTTCGACAGTTAAAATTCAGCAATTCGTAGCGGGAAGCTGGTTTCTAGCTTTTAAAACTTTGCAGGACTAATGAGTTAACTACTTTTTTATAATAATTCTGAATCCCAGTGTGTGGTTTTTGCTTCTCCCTGGCATGGAAATACTCTTTTTTTAAATTATTTTTAATTTTTCTTCTTTGCATAAGAGTTAGGCTTACCATGTTCCAATTCAAACCTACTATAATTTTTAATTCTGATCCTTCAATGTCTTCGTTAAATTAATGGTTATACATTAAGTAGTTTTCCACAGGCATTTTGGATCTTTATCACAGAGAACTTACTTCAAATGCAGAATTTTTTCCAAGTATCATAGCAGATTTCATGATGGTTTATTTTGTGGTTAGTTACTGTGTTGACTTTTTTGAAACAAATTCCATTCTAGATTAAATTTCTCCATGCCTTTAAACTTTGTAATTTTTCAATTGTTTGACTGAGATTGTTCTTTCTAACTTGTTTATCCACTGGTAAACCTTTTTTTTTTTCTTGTAGAAGTATACAAATGTGCAGCTGTTGATTTCACTTTGCACTGTGCCAAAGTTTGGCAGCATGTTGGAAAAGAAAATTGTTTTAGCCAAAAGATGCTTTTCCAGCAGATGGAAGACTGTGTTGTCCCTGTGATGCAACTCACTATTGTGTAAGCAATCCAGTCATGTTTTACTGTTGTTCTTTTTTGTGTAGAGTGTAGAAAAACTGGAATTAATAGGAATGGATTTCATTTGGAAGATTGCAATGGAGTCACCTGACGAAGAAATTGCCAATGAAGCTATTCAACTGATAATAAATTACAGCTATATTAATCTAACTCCTAGACTGAAGAAGGTAGGTATATATGTGCACATGAAAGTGCTTTGACCTTCATAGACCCTTGATATTCTGCATGTTAAAATGTGTGATTTGTGGGGTTCTGTTCCCACGATTTTGCTTGAAGTTCTAATTAATTTATACATTTTATCTTTAGGATTCAGTATCACTGCACAAGAAATTCATTGCTGATTGCTACACACGATTAGAGGTAAAGTACAAATTTTAATTGTTCTTGTACCCACATCTTTTTGGTTTTGTATCTTAGAATAAGAATAGTTGTCAATGGTAATTCTACTTAAAGAAAAAAATTCTTTCCATAAATATTTTTTTGTCCACTTAGCTTTCCAGGACATTCTGATTGTCCATGTAAAGCACCACTTGTACTTTGTGTTATAGGCAGCCAGCTCTGCACTTGGTGGTCCAACATTAACACATGCTGTGACAAGAGCTACAAAAATGCTTACAGCAACCGCTATGCCTACAGTGGCAACCTCAGTTCAGTCTCCTTACAGGTAGGCCTGCCTCTCTAAGAACAAATATGACAGGAGACATTTGCTCCCATCTGCTATCCACGTGATTTTTGAGTGCTAATTAAAGTACTTAATAGTTGGTAGTTCTATATTCAGGTAGTTTCTCAGAATATTCCAATTACAATGCAATTTGAGTTCCAGGTTGAAAAACCTGTGTTTTAAAAAAAAAACAACCAAGAAACAAATAAAACCAAAACCAATCAGGAAAACACACACACACAAAACCAAACAACCAGCACCTTGCCTCCAGCCCCCCAAAACCAATCAACCAAAAAAAAAACCTAGAGGCTATTACCAACCTATTAGTCACGTAATATTTCTGGGGCAGTTGGTTTGGTTTGGGTTCCTTTTAAATGAGAAGAGAAAAAGGATGGTATTTCAACCTCTAGTTAAACTTAGGCATACCTAAATATGTGTGTATATTAAATACATGAGCATAGGGCGTGTTCTTTAGAAACATGAAGCTGCTTATAAAGCTGGAAGTATCTCAAGCAGTATAATACAAGTTTCTTGGCCTGTTTTCCTAGTTAATTTCTACTGAATTAACTCCAAGTTTAAGGAGTTATGTTTTAAAACAGCCAATTCATGGTAGTTACCCATGGGCGTTGAAAATTAATCTCTGAGACAAGTTACTCTTGTTTTCAATGTTTATCTTTAGGTCAACTAAACTCGTAATAATTGAGAGACTGCTGCTGTTGGCAGAGCGTTATGTGATAACAATAGAGGTAAGTTGTGTAATTTCTTACTAGGCAGGGCTAAGAACACAACTTTCAATATTATTAAAAACAATAAAAGTTATTTAAACATATTCAACACTAGGTACCTACTATCACAGAAATGTCTTTGTTTTCAAGGGTGCCACTTACTGTGATCCTTCTCTTCCTGTAGGACCTCTACTCAGTTCCACGAACTATTCTACCTCATGGTGCCTCTTTCCATGGACATCTTTTAACACTTAATGTTACATACGAGTCTACCAAAGATACCTTCACCATAGAGGTGGGTGTGCACAGGGTATTTGTGTTAATCATGTAGCTACTCCTATAGGCTGTTGATCATGGGGGTTTTTATGCCAGGACTGAAAAGAGAAAGACAATTACAAGGACTCCAGACTCGAAAACTCTACTTGAAAATGTTAAAAGTCTGTATATGGAAGTGTCTATAGACTAAATGTATTTTGATCATCATTCTGGGGGGGGGAAGAACAAGTTGTTGGCTTAATGTGGATGTTGGAGCCTTTCTCTGCTGTCTTACCCTGCCTTTCTCTTATAGACAATACTTTTACCACTCTGTGCAGAGGACCAGGAAGGCTTTAATGGAAGATTTGTGTTTTATTTTCTTGGCATTTACTGCTTGAACAGACTTGCTGATCCAGTGTTGTTTAATTTTACAGGCTCATAGCAATGAAACTGTAGGGAGCATCAGGTGGAAGATAGCAAAGATGCTTAATTCACCTGTGGATAATATACAGATATTTGCCAATGACAGCCTGGTATGTTAACTACAAAGAATTCCTATTCTTTATGAAATTGAATCATTTCCAGAACTAAATGCTAAATATTTTCTTACAGTTAACAGTAAACAAAGATCAGAAACTACTCCACCAGCTGGGCTTCTCTGATGAACAAATCCTTACAGTAAAAACATCAGGAAGTGGGACTCCATCAGGGAGCTCTGCAGATTCCTCGACCAGTTCAAGCAACAGCAGCAGTGTGTTTAGTTCATCATATGCAATGGAACAGGTACTGCATTAATAGCCTGAAACCTTCCCTCAGACTGTGCCTGAAGGGGAAATAGTTGGGGGGAGACTGTAGGAGTTTCAGTAAGATGAGGCAGAAACTGTTCACAGAAGCTGAGTATCCAGTCTTTAGTAATCTGGTTTTGCTTTTAAACTGCAATTGAAACAAATCATCTAAATACACAGTTACCCTTATGCATGCAGAGTTTATAATCTGTATTCTGCCACCTATTGTAGCCCGTTTGATGTTTATTCATCTTTGCAGGGTCTTTTAAATAAACAAGACTCATCCAATTTAATTTTGAGATTGTGTATTTGTCAAGGGTAGAGACTTCTAGATTTTCAGTATTAATAAAGCCACAGAATGCAAATAAACTAAGAAGCATCAACTAGCATGTTGAGACCACTCCTGGCCTGCTTTGTATTTTGTTTGTCAACCCAAACTAACAGTTGATTGCAAAACTTGATTGTTAAAAGAGAAATGGGGTAATGTAAAACTTCAAATGTTTTCTCAGACTAGAAAAGTAGCTGGGATTTCTGTGGGGCAGGCTGGCATCTGGGTCATTTGCTTCAGTGAAGCGTTCTCTTAAATTTATTTGTATCAGAGAAGGGAGAAAAAGACCTTTGTATTTCTGTTTAATCCTCAGGAGAAATCACTCCCTGGAGTAGTCATGGCTCTTGTGTGTAATGTGTTTGATATGCTTTACCAGCTTGCCAATCTAGAGGAGCCAAGGTAAGCAAATTAAATGGTTACTAAATACTGAAGAATTGCTCACACTGCACAGTTTGAAGAGCTGCTTACTTTGCAGTGTGCAGGCATCCAGCAGGCCACAGCGTGGCTGAGCTCCTGTTTTGTGCAAGTAACTTCTGATAACTTTTCAGGATAACACTGCGAGTGAGGAAACTTCTGCTCTTGATTCCCACTGATCCAGCTATTCAGGAGGCTCTTGATCAGCTTGATTCCCTGGGAAGGAAGGTATGGATTAAACAATAACTAATCTTGGTGAGCTTCAAAAAAGGATTTTACTACCCGGTTTCTTTAATTCCCTGTCAGATTATAATACACAAAGGGCTTGAAACTCTGCTGCAAAATAACGTTCATGTTAAAGATTATTGACTTATTTCCAAGCAGCCAGAGGTGAGAGGGTTATTACAGGGATTATAGGAAATGTATTACCAATTACAGCAAAACACAGGAGTCTCAAAATATATCTTGTGTGGCTTTTTCCCCCTAGAAAACACTGCTGTCAGAATCCAGTTCTCAGTCCTCAAAATCACCATCCTTGTCTTCAAAACACCAACATCAGCCCAGTGCTAGTTCAATACTAGAAAGTCTTTTCAGATCTTTTGCTCCAGGCATGTCCACCTTCAGGGTACTCTACAATTTGGAGGTAAGAAAACAAATTTGCTTCTTTATACTTGAGATTCTGAGCACTGAAATTTAAGTATTTCTTAATGAGTCCACTGTAATGGGGTCATTATACAAAATGCGAAATGCCATAGTCTGCTTTTATGTATGTGATAAATTCTACACAGAACAAAAGGGCTAAAAAGTTCCCCTTTAGAGACTTTGCTGAGAAACCAGGCCCCTCTTTCTATGATTTGCGAGGTGGAAGGAGTGTTCTGGAGTAAGTGGAGAGGAGCAAAGAAATAACAAAATCATTACTGGTTTTGTAAAATTCCTACTTGAATCTCCAGAACTCTGAATATCTAATTTTTAGTGTGTATGTATGCACATATATATATATATATATAAAAAATGTCCCTGAAACAACAACTCCCATTAATTTTTAAGTTTGATTGGTTTTGCATGATTGAATTTGTAAGAAAAATGATGCTAACTTCGGTGTTGGGTAAGTCTGCCATATTTTAAGGAGAGGCTAAGGAGGAGTATTTTTATTGGGAAGAAATGTCACTATCCAAATGTTCAGGGCTTTTAGTGAGAAGCCTCTGGCCTGTTTTAGCTATGTAGAGTGAGTGCAATACATATTACTTTATTACCCCGAAACATTTTCCTAAATTCTTTAGCCAAAAAGCAGGATTGGACCCAGTAAAAACCTCTCTCCAAGTGTTCAGTGTGTGGATTTTAAAGGGGATAGGAGTTAAGCTGTTGTCATTGTTAAGGCACCATATTCTGCATGCTAAGAGCTGGACAGTCTCTAATTTTACTCATAGGTCCCACTGTTTATAAGGGCCCATTACAAATCTGGTTTGAGCAGCTTGAGGTGGGAGGATCAATTGCCAGCTGCTTCCAAAACAGTAGACAAAATTATTCTCTTCCCTTCCCAGGGTGTGCCAGGATTACTGTAGGAATTTCCTTTCCTTTAGGTTTCCACAGTCTAATGTTAGCTCTTCATCTTCCTACACTGTCATCACACCCCTGCGTTAGGATTCCCTCTTTTCTGTACAGCTGGAATGAAAGATATTTGATTATGTCTTCGAAATATGTTGACAAGTTCTACAACTCAAAGCAAATGGTTTAACATATCACAGCAAGGGTGTCTTGTTGAACTGGCAGGTTATACTGCAGTATGAAGACACAGTTATCTGCTGCTTCTGTGCCAGAGAAAATAATGAAATAATAAAAGCAAGTAATAAATTGCTTGCTTTTCTGGAAAATGATGAGAAGTAGTAGATTGGTTTAGATGTGCAGATTAAATGAGTGGACTTGTTGCTCAAGTCCAGTCAAGCCAATTGGAAGATGATTTCTGTCAAGAAAAGGATAATCTTCTTTTTTATCCTCTCAACTGGTGATCTGTTGAAAATATGGGAGCCAGTCTGAACTGCCTTCTGAAAAAATGTGCACAGGAAATTTGCAGAACACATGAAAGAGATGAAAATTGAATATTGCAGATGTTCAGGGTTATATCATGTAATGTTGTGATAAGATTTCATATTCAACACTCTTAAACTGTTCTTCTGACCTGTGAACCTGGAAAAGATGTGGGTTTTTTGCCCACGTGCAGCGCTGTTGACTGTACATGTCAAAGAGTCTCTCAAAGAAAGTAAATAACTTCTGGGGAGTGTCTGGGGGTTTGGGAGGGGTTGGGTGTTGTTTGTTTTTTTCTTGATGTAAAATGAAGTGAAATTGATTCTAAATGCACATGAGATCTGACCCACAGACCTCCTGAGACCACAAACTTCCTTTATGGCCACGCTTCTGAGCATAATTGCACTCTATAAAGTTAAGTGCTGATCTTAAACAGGAGGTGTTGTTCATAAGGCCTCTTGAATTACATGAGCCATCTTTTACAATAAAAAGCCACCTGAATAATAGCAATACAATTATAATGCATAATTATATTATGCATTTCAAAAGGTGTGAATCAATGAGTAAGCCATCTGTAGGGTGTTTTATGGGATACTGCCAATTGAAAACCTAGAAATGGGAAGAATTTGGGATTTTAAGGAGCACCAAGTGAACTAGAAAAGAATATTCTATGTACCTAGAGTATGTACTTCATCCTTTCCCCTAATAATAAACTGTAATGAGAACAAAATGCTCTTTGATATAGAGTAAATATTTGTAATGACGATAGTTATCCTGAATATTTTAATGATTTCTCTTTACTGACTGCAGCTTCATGTAAGTGTATTGTTAATTGCTTTGTTTGTGCTGGATTTTTTTCTGTAATACTTTTAACCTTCAACACATGAGAACACTAGGAGTGGTGGTGGTGTACATATGCTTATTTATTCATAGGTTCTGAGCTCCAAGCTGATGCCAACTGCAGATGATGAAATGGCAAGAAACTGCGCCAAGTCTTTCTGTGAAAACTTCCTCAGAGCAGGAGGTTTGAGGTTAGATTTCAAAACCTTGACTCGATTTGTAATGCTTCATTTAGTTAGCAGTTCTGTGTGGTTTCTGATTTCCACACTGTAGCATACCAATACACCTGTCAGCTTCTTTTTCAGAGAGAAAAATCCACCCAAGGCTGTTTTTTTTCATTATCCAATGTCTGAAAAGCTACTGTGGGTATCATAGTAATGTCATAGAATACGTGTTAAACCTCAAAATCAAGATAGGCACAAATAAGCTTGTGAAGTGCAGCCTCACAAATAGTTGTTGATATTTGGATAGTTTAGTGACATTTCAGTGCTTCAGTTCCAATTTGCAGGCATGTACATTACACTGTCCTATATAGATACCAGTGGACATTTTAAGCAGTCAAAGCAGAGATCATGCAGTGGGAACCAAATTAAATTTGTAATTACAGTCTCCCAAATTCAGACTCTTCAGATAAGAGATGAGGCACAGTGTGAGTGGTTTGGAAGACCTGACAATACTGCTTGTGTAAGAGTTGTCAAGTAAACATTGCTCTTAGTAATTCTACCCACCACTCTCCTCTGCCCCATAATTCCTGAAGCATTTTCCACCAGGAGCAGAAAGCTTCCATCTCTAGATACAGGAGGGGGAAATGAAGATGTTGGTCATCCAAAGATGCCAGTTTGTCAGTTTGAACTGGCACTCAGCTGACTGAATGTGTGGAGGGAAGGATAGAGATAAATTAATTGCAGCTCTCTCCTAATGTAAAACATTTCCAAATGGAGTCTATCTTATTGATTTGTTTTTAAGTTTGGTGGTGAATGTGATGCAGAGAGATTCCATCCCATCAGAGGTAGATTATGAAACAAGACAAGGAGTCTATTCCATCTGCCTGCAGCTTGCAAGGTATGTAATTGCCTTTCATTAGAGAAAGTGCTGCTTTCTTGGCTTTTAGCATGCAGCATGTAATATTTAAGATTAATTGGCACGTTGAGTTCTGTTTCATTCACTTGCTGTGAACATTCAAAAATAAGCCTGATGTTTTTGCTCTTCGAATGTAGGTTCTTGCTTGTTGGCCAGACAATGCCTACCTTACTGGATGAGGATTTCGTTAAGGATGGGGTAGAAGCGTTGTCCTCACGCCCCTTCCGTAATGTCAGCCGACAAGCAAGTAGGCAGATGTCCATTTGTGGAACACCTGAGAAGTCATCCTACCGACAGCTCTCCGTGTCTGATAGATCCTCTATCAGGGTAGAAGAAATTATACCAGCAGCAAGAGTCGCCATACAAGTAAGGAAGTGTTTGATGTTTGTGGTGACGTAGCAGTGTCATCTCCAGTGACAGCTGTAAAACTCCTGCCTTTTCTACAGGTTCTTGCCCAGGCTCCATTTAAAAGCCTCTGAAAATCTTGACCATTAGTCTCTCTTCTGGTCTTGATCTGAATTTTAACATATTCTCATAAATTATTTTGGCATTAAAAGGGAAGCAGTATCCCAAAAGTGCTTACCAGAAATAGTTCTACACAGAAATTTTAGTTGTCATTTATTTTCAGTAACACTGAAGTCCAAGATCTTATCCCTGGTAATTTTCTGTGAATAAAAAGGACAAAGTTCCTGCTTGGACTTGTGGTTCTTAGCCCATGATGCTTTGAATTAAAAAGAATTGGATAAGTTTTTTTGTTTGAAATAGCTCATTAAAAATTAAATTCGCTTGATGGTACCATGGGGGAAAAAGGAAATTTTTATTTTCAATACCTTAAGAAAATGTTACTTGAAAACCCAGTAAAAAACTGAGTCCAGTTGAAAGAAACTTCACAGTTAACGTGACAAGTGTGCTATGTTAGGTTCTTGGGCAGTGCTTCCCAAATGGGAAGGAGAAATACTAATCTCTCCTTGGGAACAAAAAGTATCCTTGAGCCTGCTTAGAGAAGACAGAGGAAAACAAATTCAAACACCAATTTGACATGATTCAGACAATACATTCCTCTTATCCCTGTGGTTAACAAAGGCTGTTGAATATCACAGAAGTAACGGCTGTTTCTTGTTTCTTCAGACTATGGAGGTGAATGATTTCACTTCCACAGTGGCTTGCTTCATGCGCCTCTCTTGGGCTGCTGCTGCAGGACGCCTTGACCTCGTGGGAAGTAGTCAGCCAATAAAAGAGAGCAACACTCTGTTTCCTGCTGGGATTCGAAACAGACTTAGCAGCTCAGGTAGGTTAACTGTGTCTCTAAACCAATCTAAAGAAAGCATTTGGTTTAATCTTAATTGAACACTCTGGAAGCTTGAAACTGAATTCATTGGATGATCATTTGATGATCTTCTTGTGTTCCTTCCGACTCAAGATATTGTATCAGTGAATTATACAAGTCTGATCAAAATGTTGTACATTCGTATTGCATTTGGAGAAGGTTTTTAGATTGCAGAGAACTGACCAAAAGCTGAAAACATCTGAAAAAATGCATTTGTTCATTTCTTAATGCAGGAAGTAACTGCAGTTCAGGAAGCGAAGGAGAGCCAACTGCACTGCATGCTGGAATCTGTGTGAGGCAGCAGTCTGTGTCCACCAAAGATGCTCTGATTGCTGGAGAGGCCTTGTCTCTGTTAGTAACCTGCCTTCAGCTACGCAGTCAGCAGCTAGGTATGAAATAGAATTGGATTATTAGCTGTTTGGAATGTAAGTCAGATGGGGGAAGGCTTTTGGGCAAGTAAAAGTCAAGTAAAAAAAAATAGAAACCTGTAGCTTTGTTAACTGAGACAGCTTAAGTTAAAAACACAAAATTTCATTTAAAGTACAGGTCTTCTGACAAACAAGTCTTGTTGTGCTGTGCCTTAGCAAAATATTTGGGGAAAGCTGACTGACTGCCAGTATATAAACATTTGCACTGGCTTTGAAGTATGTAATTCTGTAAGTGCTCCTGTTTGCATACCTAGTGTCTAGTATTTGAGTCTTTGTGTACAGGAGGTGTAAACACTGGTGGTGGAGGAAAATGCTGTTATATCCTGGTGGCAGTCTGTGGTGAGGGAAGGAGATGGGGAAATATGCAAATAGCTATTACTGCTTTTCAGTGTTGGTGGGAGAATGTCCTCTGGGTCCTATGGTGTTTTAATTCAAGATTATAGCTGATTATTTTAAAATACTACTTTTAATAAAAGAACCTGGTACTTTTCTCTTCTAGGATCTTTTTACAACTTGCCTTGTGTTGCTGATTTCATCATTGATATACTTCTTGGATCACCAAGTGCTGAGGTGAGAGTCTTTCTCTGAAAACTTTTTACATGTTACTTCTGAAATGTGTATGCTCTCATCATTTCATAGGGTCTGAATATAAAAATGTTCAGTACAAACATTCCCACAGTTACATGTTTGAATAATAGCTTCTGTATAATTGGTAGTAATTGCAATATCTAGTGCTGTGTTGATAAAAAATGCATAGTATTACATTCTTTAGGCGTGTTGATATGATAGGAAATGCAAAGTATTACATTCTTTAAGCTTGTTGCATTCATGAGGTACACAGAACTATGGTGTGGATAGTCTAAAGAAAATATTCTCCTTTTGGTGAGAGACAAATTCTATAAAACTAGTATCTTAGGGAAAGTTTCAAGTAACTTTAATCTCAAAAGATTTAGATACGATTTAATGAACTCTTCTGAGCTTTTGAAAAATTATTCCAAGTGTTAGAGCCCTCCTAAATTCATTCTTTCTGATTTAAGATTATTCTGGTTCTTCTAAAATCTAGAGATTTTCATGCTTACTTTGTTTAATTTTATGTCATTTATTTTGCATGAAGTCATTGCATCTTTCCCCCTTATCTCAATTTATAATTTGCATTTAATAAAGCATCATCAGAGCTTTTTACTAAGAGATGAACATGGTTTGCTAAATCCCTATAAATGGAGAAACCCTAGCTAGTGGGTGCAGAACTGATAGTGTGGTTTACACAAGCTTTTTTTCAATGTCTATTTTCTTCTGTTAGATTTCTAACAAAACAAAAGTGTATTTTTTTTGTTTGACAACAACACTATTTCAGATTCGTCGTGTTGCCTGTGACCAGTTGTACACCCTTAGTCAGACAGACACATCAGCTCACCCAGATGTGCAAAAGCCAAACCAATTTCTGCTGAGTGTTGTTCTTGGAGCCCAGCTGCCTCTTTGGTCACCAACCAGCATCATGAGAGGAATCAACCAGAGGCAAGTCAGATGTGTGTTTTTTGAGGAAGCAAAACTAACACATTTTGAAACTAGTAGCTCTGTGGATGAGGCACAAGGGGATTAGGACTCTGCAAGTGTTGAAAGTAGACATCCCTGCAATTTCTAGAGGAGTAACTGAGAAGTTAAAGCGTGTTGTTGTTTTATTGTTGTCTGATAACAAACTAAAATTGTTATGAGGTGAGGGAAGAAATCAGGATTAAATGTTATTCCTAACATTCAGAAGTAGCTGTTGGGAAGGAATTTTTTTGAAGCTGCAATATGTGCATGCAGAAGCATATCATAGGTATTTTGGGTTAGATGGACAAAGCACACAGGCCTTAAAGGCCATTGCTTAGAGAAAAGTTTATGATTTAAAATTAAAATTTTTTTATTATTTGTACCTTTTTCAGACTTTTGTCCCAGTGTACAGAGTATTTTGACCTGAGATGTCAATTACTGGATGACCTGACATGTAAGTATGTACAGACATCTGTCATTCTGATTGTGGCTTCCAAGCATGTCTTCCTTCTGTAGACAGGATGTAAAATTGCCTTCACAGAGGGGTTACTGCACCATGGACCTGCCAGTGGTCCTGTGTTAATGCCTGCCATGGTCTGTTCTTGACATTGGGTGCCAGCAGTAGCTCACTCCTTTTACAAAGTGAACCAAGTTACTTGGTGGAAGGTTTACTTTGTACGCACTGAGGTGAAACTAGACCAGTACCAAACTGTTTGATATTCTTTGTATTTAGCAGCTCTGGAAATGTAGAATATAATGGTTTGGGGATTTCTTTTTTCCTTGCAGCATCAGAAATGGAACAGCTAAAGATAAGCCCAGCTGCCATGTTAGAAGATGAGATCACCTGGCTAGACAATTTTGAACCCAACCGCACAGCCGAGTGTGAGACCAGTGAAGCTGATAACATCCTCTTAGCAGGACACCTGAGGCTTATCAAGACTCTCCTTTCACTTTGTGGGGCAGAGAAGGAAATGGTTGGTAAGTATTTCTATTTACTCTAAATTGACTAGCACTGACAGATGACTTGATCAGTAGACAGTATGTGTGAAGACGTTATAATACATCACTACAAGTGATACAGAGCTATAAGAAGTAATTTTGGTAGTACTTTTGACATTTGATAAAGTATTTGGTTACGTTTTTGTTGTAAGTTATTTAACAGTAGATGTGGATTGCTGTGTTACAGGTTCGTCTTTGATTAAGCCGTTGTTGGATGATTTTCTCTTCCGAGCATCCAGGATTATTCTGAATAGCCATTCCCCAGCAGGCAGTGCTGCAATCAGCCAGCAAGACTTCCATCCAAAGTAAAAATTTAATTTTTTTTTATGTTGGGTTTTGTCCCAGATCTCATGAATACAAATGCCATACTGAGGCTACAGATAGTAGGATTTTATACCAAAGTTAGAGCAATTCTCTGTATTTCCTACATAAATGTCCAAATAGCACTTTTGTAAGTTTTTGTGTGACCCAAAATCTTTACTTTGCTGTAGTTCCAAAGTCTGTGCTTTGTTAGGTCAATGATGAACTGCAAGCACAACTGAGTGCTGATTTCATGAGTCCAGAGAGTATTCCTTTAGCTCACCATCAATTGGGAAGTTGGCTAAATTGGAGCACAAGCAGGAAATTAACTTCCCAAGACCCTTGTAAATGTGAATCTCAGAAGTTCCACTATTTTCATTTTCCCTTCTCTCTATTAATTTGTAAAAAAACTAACACCAAGCATGTCTCCTTTCACCTGAGATAGCTGATAACAGCTCAGAATATATCAACTGGAAAAAAGAGTGGGATTTCTCCTTGCTATCACAGCTCCTTCTGTTATGGCCATCCACTATCTGGTGGTGGGTAAATTAGCTCTTGTGGAGTTTTGAGCTGCTGCAGCTGATTTGCTTACGTTACACTAAGTAGTTGGTAGTAGAGTTGGATCAGGCATATCCTCACTGCCTCACCCAAAAGAAGGTTCAAGTGGAGCATTTAGCAACCCCTGAACTGAATGGAACTTGATACACCTTAGTGTTTTGCTCCAGCTTTGCTCCATTGCAGTTCATCTCAAGTATACTCTTTTGTTTGCTTAAAGTAAATAAAACCTTTTCTTTGGCCTTTAGAGGAAAGGGCTGGTGTTTAGTGATCCACTGAAAAGAACTCAGTGGAAGTGTATTGTATTGATCTAGCTCAGCTTGGGTCTTAAGGTCATTTCTTGTAGCAAGGGAGTTATCTGGTTTAGCTCTTTCAAAGCTTCCCTCTCTGCAAATAAGTCATTATGTCTCCATCAATGTTACATGATAGAAAGTGTCTGTCCTCAGACATACCACCAATTCTGTGTCTTCCTCTTAGGGCACCTCTTTTGCCTTGTTACTGAATGTTAACAAACGTATTCATGTCAGTAAAGGACGCTTGTTTAAAGGAGTGTTCCTGTTGCCACTCTTCTTCCCCATTTCCTTTCCCCAAGAAAGAAAAAAATAGCACACTGTGGTCCCTCGGGAGTGTTTTATTATTTCAAGTGTTCCCTTTGAACATTAGTTGTCGCTTGTTCTGAGTAATACAGCTTTCTGGAATTAGAAATAATTGAGTCATCTACCAAATAGATCTCAGAGATGGTTTTCTTTCCAGGTGCAGTACGGCAGACAGCAGATTGGCTGCTTATGAGGTGCTGGTAATGCTGGCTGATAGCTCACCCTCCAACCTCCAGCTTATTACAAAAGAGCTGCTTTCTATGCACCACCAGTGTGACCCTGCACTTACCAAGGAGTTTGATGTAAGCAAGAAGCCTTTTTTTATTTGTATTAGCATGGTTTGGAGAACTGTGCATGATTTACTTCACTGCTCCATTCATGAAATTTCCATGGTCTTCAATTTTAAATGACAGTTAGCAGATAAGAATAAATGCAGACCCATTTGATCTTCCTCAGAAGCAAATACTCCGGTGTGTCTTTGTCCATTATTATCTGAAAGAAAGAAATATTTCCTAAATATCACAAATTTTATTTATTCATTATTACATTTCAGACCATCTTCCACAGGTGTGTGCATTGTGTTAAATATTTAAATGACCAAATATAGCCCTCTTGCAGTCTTTCAGAATTTATATTCTGGGTTTTCCATTAAATTGCTCTTAATAGCTCATATGCAAGGGGGAGCAGTTTTAAACTGAAAGAAGGTAGGCTTAGGTTGGATATTAGGAAGAAATGCTTTCCTGGGAGGGTGGTGAGGCACTGGCACAAGTTATCCAGTCCTGGGAGGAATGCTGCAACCCTGGAAATGTTCAAGGTCAGGTTGAAGCTTGGAACAACTGGTCTAGTGGAAGGTGTCCCTGCCCATGGTGTTAGAACTAGATGGTCTTTAAGGTCCCTTCCAACTCAAGCTATTCTATTATTCTATGATATAAAAGTGTTTATAAAAGCTATTGTATGTTGTTGGAGTTTCATGATTTTTATAACTTACTGGGACAAAAAAATATGTTTGTCATTCTAGTATCTTCCACCAGTGGATAGTCGCTCCATTTCAGGATTTGTGGGACTGAAGAATGGTGGTGCTACTTGTTACATGAATGCTGTCTTCCAGCAGCTGTATATGCAGCCTGGTCTCCCAGAGGTAATTGGTTCAACATCCAATAACGTCCTCTTTTTGGAATTACTCTCACTTGAACTGCAAGTTCATCTTAGCACCATTTGTAAATTAATTGTTAAAAAAATCAGCTATGTACATATAAATATATATACAAAATAATTGTAAGTTGTAATGTTGTGTGTCATGTCAACTTACACTAATAATTTTACCAAGAAATAATTTAATAAGGTTATTTGTTTCCTTCCAGGCCTTGCTTTCCATTGATGATGATACAGACAATCCCGATGACAATGTGTTTTATCAAGTTCAATCTCTCTTTGGTCATTTGATGGAAAGCAAGCTACAGTATTATGTACCTGAGAACTTTTGGAAGGTATTACATTTTTTTGTTCAGAATAAATAGCTTTTCATCTTAAGTAATCATTTATTCAGACTTTTCTCATTCTCTAGAGATAAAGTCCTACTTCAAAAAGTCAAAACATATAAAAATAACAGATTTCTTTTTCAAAATCACTTTTTAAATGATATGTATAAGGAACAACTACCTTTTTATGTGTCTATATTTCATGTAGATTTTCAAGATGTGGAATAAGGAACTTTATGTTAGAGAGCAGCAGGATGCTTATGAGTTCTTCACCAGTCTTATAGATCAAATGGATGAGTACCTCAAGGTAAAAACCTCAGCACTTTCTTTCCTGGTTTATATGCATCTCCTTGGTACCTTTTTTTCTCTTTCTCCTTTGATCTTTAGAAAAGAAGGCAGAGAGCCATTTGGCTTATTTTATAATCTGCACAGTATTCAGAAGTTTAAAATTCCTGTTGATTTCTTGGTCTTCCACCCTGCAATATATCCAACTGATGTCTAACTTTACATCTCCAACAGAAAATAGGTAGAGACCAAATATTTAAGAATACTTTTCAAGGAATCTTCTCTGATCAGAAGATCTGCAAGGACTGTCCTCACAGGTAATGTTAAATGTGGTGCATTAGTTACCAAGTTGTGTGTTCCCATAGCTACTAAAATATGTAGATCAGAATAGCACTTGTAAAAGTGGACAAATGCCCCTGTGAGCATCACAGCTGTGATAGCTGTGGGGCAGATGCAATATTCTTTCCTAAGCATATGTTGTTACTGCAGGTTGGGTAGGTTCTACTCTGTCAATGCCTTGACTGTTTTTCTTCTTGAATTCAGGTATGAGCGCGAGGAAGCCTTCATGGCTCTCAACCTTGGTGTGACTTCATGTCAAAGCCTGGAAATATCACTGGATCAGTTTGTTAGAGGAGAAGTTTTGGAAGGAAGCAATGCTTACTACTGTGAAAAGTGCAAAGAAAAGGTATTGATTCTTAATATATGTGAAAGAAGATTCAGCTGTAGTTTGGTATTTTCTCAAGCATTACGTGGTCATGGAAGCCATGCTTAGATACTGCTTATTCTTGCTGCATCAAAGACATAATCAAAAGGTTCAATCCATGAATTTATGCATTCATTCCTGGTAATTGGTGTTGTAGACTGAACAATTAGACGGATGGCAGGATAGTAAAATATTCTATAAATATAAATACTCTGTAAATATTAAGTATTCTATAAATTCTATATAAATATTCCATAAATTAACATATTTAGGTGCATTATAGTCATTGTATGGACATTCTGCCTCCTGTGGCTGTATTGTACATTATGCATCTATAGAAGAATGCTGCAGAATGCCTGAGATGTATAGATAGAGGTGATATTCTTTCTTTTTAAGAGAACTACAGTGAAGCGCACCTGCATTAAGGTCTTACCAAGCCTGTTGGTGATTCACCTGATGAGATTTGGCTTTGACTGGGAGAGTGGTCGTTCTATTAAATATGATGAACAAATCAGGGTAAGAAAACTTTTCTGTATGGTGCCCTCCCCAACTGCTTTGTGTAGTGGACTCTCATGCTTCCCATTCATTTTTCCTTCTTTTCTCCACATTTTGATACAGAGATTTTGAGTATGTGATACACTTACAACGTGATCGTGATACAGAAAACAAGTGGTTTTCCTTACAGCTTTTCTTGTCTGCCAGATTCTCAGGAAAATTCCTTTCAGAAAGCAAGACCAAAAAACCTCATTAAAGACTTTTTATTGTTTAACTTCTGTGTCATAAGCATAAGAAGTTGAAGTTCCATGTTTTCCTTTGGTGTTCCCAATGTTGGAAGTATTAATACAATTCTCATAAAATTACACTAAGCGTGTATACAATATAATATCTTGGTTAATCTGAAAAATCTCTTCAAACAGTTTCCCTGGATGCTGAACATGGAACCTTACACTGTGTCAGGGATGGCTCGCCAGGACTCGTCCTCAGAAGTGGGGGACAATGGTAGAAACACAGACCAAGGAGGTGGAGGCTCCCCAAGGAAGAAGGTTGCCCCAACAGAAAACTATGAGCTTGTTGGTGTGATTGTTCACAGTGGCCAGGCACACGCAGGGCACTACTACTCCTTCATAAAGGACAGGAGGTAATGGGCAGGAAGATTTATGTGGGAGGTTTGAGAGCTGTTTGAAAACTACTTATTTTGGGAAGATGTAGTGAGCCATTTGGAGTTGTGTTGGAGCCTCTTCTCTTTCTTAACACTCAACATTATGAGTGTTGAGACAATAACACAACAATATGGGACATCGTAATACAAAATTCTCAGCAATTCTTAGGTACCTTGTTTGCAGTTTGAGGGCTTCCTGTGACACATAGTTGCAGGTGTTGTGCTTCTCATAGTTTTAATCAAGCTTGATTTTTTTTTTTTTTTTAATGTAACTTTGACAGAGATTGCACTAAGCTCTCTACTTCCTGTCAAAACAAATGTGAGTTCTGGCTTGTCTTGATTTGGGTATTCATGGTGGGGGGTTTTTTTTGTTTGTTTTTTTTTTTAACTAAAAAGTAACTTTGTTTCTGTTGTCTTTCTGTTCTGTTTTGATCACAGAGGATGTGGAAAAGGAAAGTGGTACAAATTTAATGACACCGTTGTCGAAGAATTTGATTTGACTGATGAAACCTTGGAATATGAGTGTTTTGGTGGAGAGTATAGACCTAAAGTCTATGATCAATGTAAGCAGAAGTACAGATTGATTTACAGTAGCAGTAAAGCTCAGAAACTCATATTTCATACTGATTCTCAGTAGCAGTAAAGCTCAGTCCATTGTATTTACTCTGGCTTACTTAGTCTAATAATCCTTCTGAAACAGTTTTTCCTTGAAGTCTTCCCTTTACTGAAGGATCTAAGTCTGTACATGGCCTAATATGAACTGAATTGTACTCACTGTTGTTCAGCACTTTGTTGACTTAATAACAGAGACTCAAAAGCAAAATGACATCTTGTTAAAATAGTTCTTATAAAAGAAAACCAACTTCTAAAGAGCCCTTATTTAAGGCTAGTGAAAATGCATAGAACTAGTATCGTATCATATTGTTAAACTTTTCAATGCCTTAAGGAATTTATTCCAAGTACATTTCCGATTCCCACTTTTTTCTTAATTCAGATAGTTATACCTTTAAAATATATATGCTTTATGCAGAAATATTTCAGATATCAGGTTTTTGTGATTCACGAACATTGACTGATGTGTGCATCTGACAAATGACTTTATACTGCCACAGTGTATATTACTTGCACACCCAGTTTCACTTCCATGTAGGAATAGAAAAGGTTCTAAGCCTTTAAGGGCCTTCATCAGATGCCTTTTCTCCTCCCAGCCAACCCCTACCCTGATGTGCGTAGGCGCTACTGGAATGCCTACATGCTGTTTTACCAGAGAGTGTCTGATCAGAACTCTCCTGTCCTACCAAAGAAAAGTCGAGTGAGTGTCGTCCGTCAGGAAGCTGAGGACCTCTCCTTGTAAGTTCCTCTTGTATCCGTAAAGGTTTCTCTTATGTTGCTACCTAGACCTCTCTCCATAACTAAGAAATCAATAGTTCCTGTTTGAGAGAGGAACATACTGACCCCTCTGTTGTTTGAGTTTGGCTTTTAAGCTGCTTAATGAGCAGTCATTTATTACATTTATGATTTCCATACTGCTGTCATTATTGCAGTAAGAAGTTCAAGCCAACTGACAGCCTCAAGGAATATTTAGACTGTCATCAAATTTGCTTTAAGATTGTTCTGCTGCACTGGTACTTTAAACCTAAGCTGTAGCTTTGTCGTAGGATTTCATTATTCATCATGAGCCTGTATGTATTTCAGATCTGCTCCATCGTCACCAGAAATTTCACCCCAGTCATCACCTCGCCCCCACAGGCCTAACAGTGACCGTCTCTCCATCTTGACTAAACTGGTTCGAAAAGGAGAAAAAAAGGGACTTTTTGTAGAGAAAATGCCTGTGCGGATATATCAGGTAGAGCACCCTGAAAGTAGCAACAAAATCCTACTCTTGTGAAACTTTAGCACATAGTGAAAGGAACATAGTAACTTTGAAGGTCACCTTGAAGTAATTCCCTTCTTGAAAACAAAGAAAATAATTCTTGAAAGATAGAAAATAATTCTGGATTCTGAAATTAAGTTACTAACAAGCTATTAAGTGGTACATTATTGTAAGTTTTGCTATCCCTTGTCACAAACTTGACCCATCTTTCATTGCTTTGAAAAAGCTACAGGCAGATTTAATCAAACATGAGATATGGCAGCAGTCAGGATGCAAGCAGGGAAAGACAAGAACAGAGAAGATCCTTCATTTGAAGTACACTTGAGGAGTAATGGAGATGATGGCAAATTACAGTCATCCTAAAGTTCTTGAGTTCACAAGAATGTAGAAGTGAAAGAAACCAAAACCAGCTTCAATTCTGTTCTTGTCTGTTGGCTTATATAATACTGAATATGTTCCCAAAAGGGAAAACACAGATGTTGAAGGCAACCTTGCAAGTCGGGACTGAAAATAGAGGTGCAATGGTATTGGTAGAGCAGTGAGAGGGTGGTAGAACCTGGGGATGGTCTTGGTCTGCAAACCTGCAGCTCTAGCCCAGCCTCTAAACACACCGTCTTGCTGATCTGCCCATGTGCAAGAGAGCCTCCATCACAGCCAGGGAGAATAAACTGCAGGCTCTGTCTGGCCTCCACATGGGCTGTGTCAGGGCATTAATAGTCACTTTTGGCATTCTTGTATCTGGGGTCATACTATTACAATGAACAGAATTTGGCTCAAATGTATTGAGAGTCTTTCAACAAAATCTCATTTGAAAAAAGGTCTTGGCATTTAAATACCCCATTGTGGCTGCAGCTTGTAATTACACCAGGACTCCTTGCTCTGTGCATCTCAAGTTCCTAAGCCAGCCTTTCAGGTCTGAGGGTATGTTCTCTTGGCTTTTTTATTAAAACCAAGCAAAAAAATAAGAACTTATCTGCAACTTGTTCCTTTTTTCTCTTCCCTTAATGGCCAAATAATTAAGTCACTCATATGGTGTTTTGTAATATCCTTGAAAGATAATCACTAGTTTTATACAAATCTTCCAAGTCTCCTGTATGTATTTTTCCCTCTGCTGAAGTAGCAGAAAGGGAACAGAATTATGTTTGACACTGGTTTTTGAACACCACATTTACATAAAAGATACAACGGTAGTTAGAGAAGTGTATTTTGACAGCATTTTAAATTCTTTTTGCCTTCTTTTACAGATGGTGAGAGATGAAAACTTGAAATTTATGAAGAACAGAGATGTATATAGTAGTGACTACTTCAGTTTTGTTCTGTCATTAGCTTCCCTGAATGCTGTAAGTACCTACATTTTAATCTTAGAATGTTTGAAGTATGTGGTTAAAAGGACCACCTAAGATATTTGGGTCACAACCAAGAAGACTGAGTGAGAAGGGTTTACATGATTTGGATTTTCCATTGGAGCAATTCCTAGTCTCCAATAATTTTTCACACTGATGATAACGTCTATCTCAAAGCAACTCCAACCTCCTGTTCTAGTCATCAGAGAAACATCCTTTTGCCATAGTAAAATTGATTTAATAAAACATACCTTCTATAATGATGCAAACTGAGCTCTAGCAGGACAAAAATTTCTCTGAAAGATCCAGAAGTTGGTGTTAATCAACTCACAGTTGATAGACTTTAATTGGAAATACAATTTCTTAATTGAGTTATTCTAAATGAAGTAATAAGCAAACAGGATTTATTAAACTTATAAAATCCACGGATCTATTGGGCCTTACAGCAAGTTTGTTCCTGTTTTAGCATATTTGTTAACTAAAATAGTTAGCACTAGAAACTGATTTAGCACAGAATAATGCTTTGGTTAATTTTTTCCAAATGAAGTAAATAACTTGAGTGGAACACGTTGGTGTGTTTAAGGACAGCATATGTGCTGCAGGCATACTTCTGCTCTGGAGTAAATCTGATGTTTCTTTCAGACTAAGGTAAAGCACCCTTATTATCCATGCATGGCAAAGGTGAGCTTACAGCTGGCAGTCCAATTCCTCTTCCAAACCTATCTCCGAACCAAGAAGAAACTCAGGTAAGACCTTGTTCTGGGTCATGTAACAATGTGTTCTGAGGCTTTCATGCCTGTCATACCTACAGCACCTTGACATACTGCAGGGTTCACAGGAGCAGCAGTACATTCCTGCTTTGCAGTGGAATTCCATCACAAAGAAATCTGGAAGGTCATGTTTTTGACAGTTTGCTGCCCATTATTTCAGTGGTAGTGTATTGGTCATAGAAAGGCTTTAATGGATTTAAAACCAGCAAGTTTGTTCTAAAATACTTCTCCAAGTGGTTTTGTCTTAAGCCATCCAATGTATGTTCAAGTAAAATTTCTTTCTATTTGGCAAACAAGAAACATGGTTTAGGTTTTGGAAGTGGTTTTTGTCTTTCCAGATCTTTTTTTGTCTTTCAAGGTGTTTTTTGTCTTTTGAGGTGTTTTTTTTCTCTTTGGTTACTGACAGTTGTCCCTGTTTTGTTAAAGGGCTGATACAGAAGAATGGATTGCCACCATAGATGCACTACTCTCCAAAAGCATTGATGCTTGTCAGTGGTTAGTTGAATATTTCGTCGGGCCAGAGGGACGGGAGCTTGTAAAGTAAGTACTGGTAATTCTCTCTTCGGTGTTTTGTGTCTCATGTATGGAAAAAGCTTCTTAATAACGTGATCTGTCCTATCCTGATGTATTCCCAAAGAGTCAACTGCGTGCATTCTTGAGGGGGTTATTTCTAGTATTTTCTCTGATTGTGAGGCTTTCTGAGTAATTCTGAAAATCTAATAAAATAACACAGTGTACGTGGAGGATGCAGGTGTTTAATTCTTCAAGGAATGCCTCAGAATATGTTTAAGTTTACCTAGTCAGTCCTGCAAGTAGTGGGAAAGAAGAATATGGTGAAAGCATTTGGGGTAAGGTAAGTTAAATAATTACCTAACAAGTATCACGGATGAATTGAAAAGAATTTTTCTTGCCAAGCTAATGGTGAGCTAATAGGTGTTTTGAAAACACCTATGACAAATTTTTGGAGATCTGACACACTTAAAGAGATGAGTCAATGTAAAGAAAATATTACCTTTGAAGTTGCATTGAAAAACAGGATTCTATGAGAGGCTTTTGGAGATTTTTTTTTTTGTTACTCGAATGAATAAATATCAAGTGATATTATAGGCCTTACTAGTGATGTGCAGGAAAATAAGTTAAAGCTTATCCACAGGAGTATCTGGACTGTTAAAATAATAAATAATAAATACCACACTTAATCATAGCAACTGGTTGTACACGTTGATTCCAGTTCTCTTTGCAGCTTCACCTTTTATCTTCCAGGACTTTCCTCCTGGAATGCAGCGTCAGAGAGGTGCGAGTTGCTGTAGCCACTATCCTTGAAAAAACCCTCGACAGTGCCTTGCTTTATCAGGAGAAGGTTAGTGAGTGTCACCTCATCCCCAACAATCCACTTGGTTGTCTCTGCCTGGTGGCTGTTGCTGTGTTTGCAGCTGTTTGAGTTGTGAATGACAAGGTGAAAACCTTTTGTCTTGGTCGTGCTTGTTGCTCTTCATTTTCTGGAGTAGGTTAATGCTCATCTGTTCCTACCCAAAGAGGTGACATGGTGCTATAATTCTCAAAATTTTACTTATAAGCAATTCTGTCTGATTTCAGCTTGTCTTTTGAGCTGCTGTCACATATTCTTTTAATCGTTTGGAATTAGTCTTTTCTTAATATTTATTTTCTTCCTCTGTTTCTGATCTCAGCTTAATTTTTAACTGATTCTCCTTCCTCACTCAGTCAGAAGCTATAGCAGTAGTAACTGAATTATCTTGTTCCAGAGATAGAAGTATGGTTACTGTTAAAGGTTTAATTTTCTACTAGAAAGTCTGATATGTAAAACACTTAATTTTTAAGCAGTAGACAGCTCTTTACATTCAAATTAATAATTTTTTTCTTCACAGTTAAAAACTCTACATCAATTATTGGAGGTGCTACTTGCTCTACTGGATAAAGATGTACCTGAAAACTGTAAAAACTGTGCTCAGTACTTTTTGCTATTCAATAACTTTGTACAGAAGGTAAGAAACTATTGGAGTTTTTTATGCTTATTTGAATTTTAAAGGACAGTAGTAAAACACTAGTGATCCTTATTCATAGAAGATTTAGCATCACAGTGAAACTCTTTCAGAACTTTTATTATGGTATTCTTTTTAAGTAAATGACTTTGAATACAGGATTAGGATAAAATCACACAAAAATATATACCAGCAAAGTATACCAATGGAAGATGTAATATCCAGAGTCTGAATTTTGGGGTTCTGTTTTGAAGGATATTTTGGGGCTGTTCATGTGTGTGTATATATATATATATATATATGTATATACACAGAAAAAATATCCAGCATCCAGGATTTTTGTCTCATAGGAAGCAGAATAACTGACTGGAATGTAGTGCTCACCACAGGATGGTTTCTCTCTATTCCCACCCCCACTTTTTTTTTTTTTTTGCTTATATGACATGTGTTTTGCATTTGCTGATTCTGGCCTGGTATATATGTATGTTCTCTGTATGAGACAGCTCTTTAGTGGTTTACCTTATTGAGGTATTACGGCGTTTTTAGAGTGGAAAATGTGGGGTTTAGCCTGGCGCATTTTACTTTTGTTCCTGTGAGCACTAACCCTTTCCCTGCAGAGGAAAGTAACTTGTTTTTGTTGTCTAAACAGCAGGGAATAAGGGCTAGCAGTCTTCTTCTCAGACACTCTGCTCTGAGGCACATGATCAACTTCCTCCTTGGGCCCAACCGACAGAGTAATCAGGTAAAGTTGTCTTGTGCTCTACTTTGTGCATCCCCATGTTTATGATTCTCAAATTAATAATCAATAGTTTTCATGTGGTCAGATAGACTAATCCTTGGATTATTCTATAAACGTCATGCAAGTCTTAGTCTAGCTGTGTGTAGTTAGAAGTAGCTGTTCTGGAAGAAATGAGCATCATGTTTTAGATAATATAAGAATTTTTACCCACTCCAGAGTATTAGACCATGGTGGGGCACTGTAAGGACATTGTTTTGGCTTAACAAAGTTGACTAAATCAACCAAAGTTAGTTGAATCTCTCTTTGGCTCGAGCAGAATCGCAGGTGGAGTTCAGCACAGGCACGTGAGTTTGGATATCTTCACAACACTGTAGCACTACTTGTTTTGCACTCTGATGTCTCCTCACAAAGAAACGTTGGTAAGAATTATGTTTTTGTCTTTGTGATTTGGCATTTAGATTACTTGGACTGGGAGTAACTGAATATCAGTTAGAAAAATACAAAAACTTTGAATTTTAGGCAGTAATGGTTAGCATATGTTTGATTAGTTTTTATTTTGCTGTAAATGTATTGAGAGGCTGTAGCAAACATGTAGTATTACAGTCATTCAGGGTTTGTGGGGTGTGGAAGTCTTGACATTTATTGTGTCTTCTTCCCTCCCCCATATGCCTAAAAAGTCTTTCCTCATGTGAGTAAATCAAGCTGTGTCGTTGGCTGAACAAGCTCACAGCCTAACAGGCAGTATTTTGCTTAGATTTGTAGTGTCTTTTGCTAATCTGAAGGGGAGTATTTAGACTGAGCTACTGAATAACACACAATTAAACCTCTCCTAGTTATTTCTTACAAGAGGCAGAAATATCCAAAGATAATAAAGGAATAAGTGAAAATCTTCAGTTTCCTGAAGGAAACCTATCTAGGGTTGAAAGCAGTCAAAAATCAGAAAGTAAGAGGAGAATTATAAACATTCTGAATATATTGAATGTGCAACAGTGATTGGGAGTAAAAGTAAAGCGCAAAGTACTGATAGTTCTATGAACATTTTGCTTTGACCTTCCTGCAGTTCTTTCACCTGTTGTCACTAAAGTAAATGGCACTTCAGCATGCAAGAGATTATTACTTGGAGTGGTAATGTGCGAACTATAAACTAGTTGAGATGAGTGTTGAGATTAGGGATTACATGGTGTCAGATGACCAGCAGTGTCTTCAAGGTGTGTTAGAACAAACTAATCTATTAGTGGATTGTTTTTGTATTTGCTATTATAGCTCCTGGTCTCTTTAAGCAGCGTCCACCTCTAAGCATCACAGCTTCGGGGCCGCTTTTGACGCTCCATGAAGAAGTGGAAGCCTTGTTATTCCTGTCTGAGGGAAAACCCTACTTAATGGAGGTATCTATTCTAAATTCTGCCCTACTTGAACCTAGAAGCTGGTCTGATGTGATTTCTTTGATAGATCTTTGCATGAAAAACACTAAATATTAACCACCACCAGCCAGTTGTTTTTTATTAGTTTGAACCTAAAAGAGAAAGTACCTTTGGTTTCTTGACCTCTTCTTATTCTAGTGTATCCCTAAACTTAGGGGTCTGTATTGAGAGTTTATGCACTGTTTGCAAGTGCCTGTGCAGCCCATTATCATGTCAAATGGAGCTGATGACTTGAGTTGCTCTGACTTGATGGATCATGCTTGACCAGGCCCTTGGATTTGGGCAGCAGGAGCTGAAGGAGTGCTATGAGGGCAGGGGTTCAGCCTCCTGGGCCATGCAGGTGCTGGGAGAAAAAACTGCATCCTTCCTGGAAAAGATTAACATTCTCTTACAAACTGATTTTCTTAAAAACAATTTTATGTCTGTGTCTGAAATGGTTTTCGTTTCCCTTAGGTGATGTACGCGCTGCGAGAGCTCACAGGATCACTGTCGGCTCTCATCGAGATGGTGGTGTACTGCTGCTTTTGCAACGAGCACTTTTCCTTTACTGTGCTACACTTCATCAAGGTAGGGAGATAACCAGGATAAGCCTTCTGCATAAGTGTTTCTTCTAGGCTTTAGTCATCCTGTGTCTTGTGGGTTATAATGGCACTGAGCTCTGCAGAACAAATCAGTGCAGTTTGTTGGGTTTTGAGGGGTTTGGGGTTGGCTTTGGGGTTATTTTTAAGGCTTTACTGTTAATATCAACAAATTGTCAAAAATCTGTAAAAGTGTCTTGTAATTCTTTGCATCATCAACATATTTTACTATCTAAGTAACTTTGTTTCTTACATGCAGACTCAACTGGAAACTGCTCCACCTCATGAACTGAAAAACATATTCCAATTACTTCATGAGATACTGGTAGGTGAAGGGCAAAGACCTATACAGGGTAGATTTTGTGTCGATGCGTAATGAAAAAACTGCATTGGTAATATGCACATGTCTTTTAATCCTTCAGTTTAGAGCTTTTACTTTTTAAATTGCTGTTTTAGTAATCCAGTGGTACATGAAACAAGTCTTATTTGGCTTTCATGGTGAAGTGGTTAAAACCATTATATAGAATAGATACAGGTATCAAACACACCTTATCTAAATTGATATTTTTCTTTCCTAACAGGTTACTGAAGACCCATTACAAGTAGAGCGTATCAAGTTTGCCTTTGAAACTGAAAATGGATTAATAGGCAAGTAAGCCAGTGGGTGAACACTCCTGTTTCCTACTGACCCTGATGTTGTTGATGGCTTGTATCATCTCCTGGCTTCTAATCCTCCGAAAGTTTTACTTCTCAGGAAAGCAACTCAGCACATTTGATTTAGCCACCACCACAAAAAATGCTCTAAGAAAACCTAAAACAAGCGTTAGAATATTATAGTTACAGCAAACTGGAAAGGAATTGAACTTGGCAAGAGAGATAACATTTAAATAAGAAGCAGATCAGGGTGTATGCATAATGGGGGGGTGGGGGAGGGTGGAAGTTCTTTGATTACCATAACAGAGTAGCTGTTACCTTAAAAATCAGTTTTTATTCCCTACATATCTCAAGAAATTGCCAATCTTTTTGTTTTGTCAGCATCCTAATTACCATAAAAAGAAACTGGTTCAGCCCAGAAGGATTCTTGTGCTAATAACTGCAGCATAGCCTCACGGTGCGACAGGTGGCTCACATTTGTTGCTGCTCTTACAAAGTGTTGCCTCCCCATTTGATACAGAAATTTTACTGAAGTTACTAAAACATTCAAAAGCAACACAAAAAGTACCAGAAGTGATGAGAGCTTATTTCACGTGCATCAGCAGAAGAGGCTTTGTCTGCAAGGGAAATGTGGCGTAACCACACAGTGCTCAGAGAAGCACCTCTGATGGGTTAGTGCAGCTTGAGCAGCTCTTTCATAGCTGTTTGGATGAGGAGCTGCTTCAGATTGTGGCTTTCCACTTCTGTGTATATATATTCTGTTTCAGTGAGAAGGAATATTTAGCTTTGTTCTTTATTTCTTGTCTTTAATGCTCTTCTGTTTAGTAGTTTCCGTATATGACTGATAGGAGAAAATATGCATCAGAGTAAGAGAATAGCTATGGGTTTTTTTTTTAATTTCTGCATAAATTGGTACCACTTGGACCAATACTATCCTGTAACTCGGGCAATACATGATCTTTTTTTCCCTCTGCAGAGGTGAGGTGCATATATTGAATTGGATTTTTATGTTTTAGGAACTGCACTGAGTTTTGGGAGTGAAAGTTGTAGATTTACCTTAATTTCCTCACAACAGTGAATACCATCCCTCACATTGACCACTTTTAGTGCAGGAGAGGAAATCAGCAAATAAAAGGTTTTGGTGGTCCTTAATGTTTGTGCATAATTTGCAGTACAGCAGTTCTGTAATTTTAATCGTCTGCTCTGCTTCAACAGTATTAAAACTGGTAATTTGCAGTTCCTTAGCAGCTTTGGAGGTTTCACTATAGTATTCTTTGCTGACTGCTATGGACAGAGCAACTTTTGAGTTGCAAATCTGATTGTGGCAGCTCTGTGGAAATCTTTGTGCTTCTCGGTCAAAGAATTTTGTTAAAAGATGTGGGAATTCACAGTATACCAAACTTCCTGGTAGGAATGGCCTGGGGTTTTGCCTGAACCTCCTATAGAACAGTTTCATGGCTGTTGAGTTCTGCTGTGCTTGTTTGTGTGAAGAAGCTCTAAACATTCCTCTAGCTTTGCAAATTTTGATCCAGGTAGAAGCTCGTGATGTGGTTCATTTATAGGGGTTTTAAACAATTTTTTTTTCCTTCAGACAAATGTAACCATAGTGATTATCTAACATAAAATGGATTATAGGGAAGAATAACTGCATTAGGACTGTTTAAAATTCAGGTACCGCATTTGAAAGATCAAAGTGAAAATGCAGTAATTCTATTTTTAATCCAATAGAGTTGTGGAAGTACTGAAAACTGCCAGCAGTACAGCAGTGCATTTAACACAAATAGTCATGCTAACGTCTGTAGAAACAACTTCTACCACCAAACTTAAAATTTTAACTTTGTTATGTTTTCAGACTGGCTGGTACACAGAAAGCTGAACTGTGCTTTTTAATCCATGTGTTTCTTCCCCGCAGCCTTGATGCACCACAGCAACCATGTGGACAGCAGTCGTTGCTACCAATGTGTCAAGTTCCTTGTTACTTTGGCTCAGAAGTGAGTAATTCAGGTTTGAGAGTTTATCCTCACCCCTGCGTTAGGCCCCCCTGTGACTAATTAGCCTACTCCTCTATTTTTGGTCAGCTTTATCCCTTGTTACTGGTGCTCAAAGGCCTTGATAGTACATGTGAAGTGAAATCTTCACTGGTTAATACCTGAATGGATTTCTTAGGTAGCAAACGCTGATTCCTGTTTGTAAAGGCAAAGGTCATTCTGTAGAGCAGGAGCCTGGCATTAACACCAGATAAACATAAGGAAACTGTCACAGATTTTTGCAATATTATGTTTTCTAAGTTCTGTTTGTTTAGATCTTGCCATATGTCCCAATTAAACATAGTTCTGAAATATGTGAAGCTGTGTAGTAAACTGCCTTGTGTAATTTTTGCTCGTATTATTGCTCTTGCTGATTCAATTAATAACAGGGCTGTACAGTTAAAGCTCGAGTTTGCAGTGATAACAGTGCACACAGAGAGCAGAAGTGCAAAGACAGAGAGGTCTTTGTATTTTTTTATGTTAGCCAGAATGCCTTGTTCCTGACTAAAGAATATAATTTCAATTTTCAAGGTGCCCTACTGCAAAGGATTATTTCAAGGAGAATTCCCACCACTGGAGTTGGGCTGTGCAATGGCTACAGAAAAAGGTAATTTGTCTGTAACAGAGAAACTGTCAGTTGTTCACAGCGAGAATTATGAAATCACCATCCTCTAGATGACTCTGAGATGACTCTGAAGACAAAATAAAAGCTACTTCATTTTTTACAAGGACAGTTTGGATGCAGCTAGATCTGATGCAATGCAGAGAGTTCAGTAGCCCCTTGTGTTTCAGGCATAGATACATTTACAGTGTATAAAACCAAGTGTGAAATGGTCATAATGATTATTCCTTGCCATGTGGGAAGCTTCAGTGCCACTGTATTTGTGTTACAAGGCTTCACTATTTTTAAAAAATCATTTTTCCTTTGCCTCTGTGTTGATGCAAGAGAATGTGTAAATGAGTGGATTCCTTACAGAATCATCACAACTTTGCACAAAGCACAGTTGTTGACAGGTACAACTCTTCTTCCCACACATGTAGTTTTTGTTTTTCTCTCTAAACTTAGGTCTAGGTGGTCAACTCTAGTAAATATCCAAGGACACTTTGGAAACCTGGAGCTCAGCAGAGTTGGTCCAAGCAGGGCCATGCTGGGTCTCACAGCACTGCATGTACAACTCCATAGTATCCCAGCTCCAGGCTGCCTTTCTGTCCTGACAGCTGCTGCTGACAGGTCTGGATAGTCCCACTGTACCCATTTTTACTTTCTACTGGCTCATGTAAACCCTGAATCCATCACTCTTCAGCTGGAACCCCATAACTCGCACACACGTGCAAATAAAGGGAGTTGTTTCCTAGTTTTCAGATGAGGGGCAGTAACCTCTCTGGCTGCATATAAAGTGTGTGCTTGTCTGTGCCCCAGATCTCCAGCTCATTGCCAGAGGATTCAGGAAACTTGTTCCAGACTTGATAGTTCACCTACCATCACAAGTGGCTGAGGCTTTACAGCTGTAAAAGTCATATGGCAATTTTATGGCTCTCTTGACTTTTTATGCAGATGTCTGAACATTACTGGGCTCCACAGAGTAACGTGTCCAATGAAACATCCACTGCCAAAACCTTCCAGCGCACTATTTCGGCACAGGTATGTGTCAGTCTGTAGAGACCGTGTAAAACCTACTGATTTCCTTTCTTGCTTTCCAGTTAGCGTCTTTGGGTTTGGCTGCTTTAGTCACCATCCCTGGAAGTGTTCAAAAAACATGTTGATAAGGCACTCGAGGACATGGTTCAGTGGTGAACATGGTGGTGGTGCTGGGTTGGACTTGATGATCTTAAAGATCTTTTCCAACCTTAACAATTGTGTGATTCTGTGATATTCCAGTGCACTTAAGACTGTTCTTCCTTTAGAATCTCAGACCCTGTTGTTGTTACTGAAAAAAATAAGCCTTGAGTGATATTAGTCAATACTCACAATTACCTGTTGTGACTCAGCTGTCACACTACAGCAGCTATATTGTTTTAGAACTAATTTTAAAAAAATATGATTATGAAATGAAGGGATCACCATGGTCCCTGACACTCTTGGGCTGTTTTCTACTCAGGACACCCTGGCCTATGCCACAGCCTTGCTGAACGAGAAGGATCAGTCTGGAAGCAGTAACGGGTCAGAAAGCAGCCCAGCCAATGAGAACGGGGAGAGGCACCTGCAGCAGGTAAAATAATGGCAAGTTTACTTTCTGTTGTGTTGCTCTGTGACAGCTGGTTCCTGGGTCTCAGCTCAGGACCATTGCTGACCGTACACACAACAAAAGTAACGTGCTGTATCTTTCTCTCCCCATCCTTTATGTGTGTCAAAAGGGCTCAGAGTCTCCTATGATGATTGGTGAGCCCAAAAGTGACCTTGATGATGTTGACCCGTAGAGGAGATGCCTATGAACACAGGAATAGATCAACTCAAACATTTAATGCCTGGTACCTACTGGAACTGGAGTCGTGTTGCTTATGCCTGGGAGAGCAGTGGCTTTACAGGACCAGAGGCAATGCTGGAGGAGGTTGTTTCCCTGAAAGCTAAAAGCATTTTTTAGCCATGAAGGCTTCAGATCAATAAATGCTCTAGAAAACTGCATCTTCACCTGCAGTAGCTTGTGACAGTCCAAACACCGAAAACAGTGTGTCAAGAAGATTTTATCAAGTACACAAACGCTAGTGGTTGAATTTTTATGTGAACATTAAATGAGTGAATGTAAAACTGTTGCTTTTCTGTGATGCTGCAAAAAAAATTCTTTTGGTTTTTATACAGGAAAAAAAAAACAGACTGTCCTTATGTATGGAGGGCAAATTTTTAATCTTTCTGATAATATTGAATAGGAATATTCAAATTTCTGTAAAGATGTGTGATGACTTACATTTCATTGTAAAATATTAGTTAAAGAATGGGTTTACATAAGGACTTCTGTATTTAATATGTCTCCCTGCTAATTTGTAAAGCTCTTGATAAAAAAGATCAGCAAGACTGCTCTATAAGGAGAGAGATTCCTTATGGAATGGTTTGGTTGAGGAGCTCTAGAATGAGTCATCTTCACTGGTACCCTGCTGAAAATCCCTGAGACAACTGGGAAGGGCAGTAAAAAAAAGCTTTGTTCTCTAGGTATGCAAGCATTTATTATTCAAGGATGTTGGTGAATTAAAAACAAAAAAAAAAGTTAATGAGTAGTTTAAAAGAAAAAAGCACTTTAAGAAGGAATTCTGTTGCAGTTTTACTCATTAAATTTTTTTAACCTTTGGAGACATATTGAATAAAATGTAGTCTCAGTCATGGATCTGCAATCACTTGCTTATGCTTTGAAATTACTGAGAAAGTTGGTATTGGTTGTATATGATGAATAATTCCTTGAGTGAACTGGGAACACTGTTGTCCAGATTTTATAGCAATTTTAACGCGGGGAAAGAATTAATTGGCTTTATATTTTCACTTGACCAGGCAATGTTTAAAATATCACAGCTCTTTTAATTTGCTCACAAACAACTGGAAACCAGTTGGGATGATTTGAGAAGTTTTGTTTTCCATGTTAAGTGCAGTTCAGTGATTTCTGGCTCTGGATACAAACTTGTTTTGTGCCAACTAACTTCATCTTTTGTACATTTTGCGTTTGTCACATTTTCTGCACTGCTTTTTGCCTTTATTTATGGATTCTGCCTTACTTTAAAGAAATTATATAAACAAACATGCACAGAAATGGGGGACGTCTTAGGGAGTGCCTGGGTACCTCCAGAATAGATAAATTTGCCAAGTTAAAGGCACAACCAGCCAAAAAGTGCCTTTTTTGTTTCTTTTTCACTTGCTGTTGCCGAAACACAAAGCAGCAGACAGCTTTTCACTGTCGTGCACTAATATTGAAAGTAACCAGTCATTTCACTGTTGGAAGTAACCATCAGATCTGATGTCAGCTGTACAGCTTTCTAACTTATTGTGGGGTAAGAGAGCCGTCGTCACGAATTGCACATGCAAAGTAAGGGTGGCACTGTAGTGAATCTCACTTTCTTTTCCAAACAATGTCTTCATAGACACATGGCAGAGTTAGCATTTTATAAATGTTTCTGATAATGTGCTGGGACATTTTAAATGTGATGTTTTAAATTAATTTTGAATAAATCATTTCTTACGGATACCCCTTCTTCCTTCCCCCCATCCCTAAAACATTGTTAATGGCTCATAAATCTCCCCAAGAAGTCAGTACACAGCGGTGATGGTGATGGAAGAAGCTGATAATGTTCCTATGGGTTGGCATCACTTGTTACTTCAGGTTCCTGTTATTTCCTATGGAAACAACATCCTCGATACCCGCAAGCCCAGGGAAGCATTGATGGGAATTGCATCTGGATGGCTCATCACCACTGTATACTTGAAACCAATACAAACTTTTTCACGGTTCTGCTCACGCTTGTACAAAGTCAATGGTTATCATTTGCAATAAGATGATACTTGGTCAATTATTTTTGTTTCCAGCTGCTGTCATTTGAACCTGCTGAAGATTATTTTTTGGAAAATAGAGTTCAACAAAAACTAGTTTTTGTGTAAATTGTGATGCATTTCTATGTTGTAATTTTTACTGCCAATCTTTTTGGATGAAAATGTTTTTATACAGCTTACAAAATGTTCAGTGAGGAGCAGCCACATCCTGGCTGTGAGCACTGGGGGAGATATTGTCCGATTAATGCGTAGACATTTGGCACTGGAAAAATAGGCAGTCTTGATGAACAGTCTTGGGATTCCTGGTCAATGGAATAAAGTTATTCCTTTCACAGAAAACTAGTGTAATCTTTAGACTGTGCACACACTGCTGCGCTCTTCTCTTGTTGATCCTCTTATCGTGAAACTCCTTGGGTCAGCCCTGCAGATGATAAGCCCTGAGAGGGTGCCCTGATTGCCATTTTGGCTCCTGTCCAGAGTAAATGGAAGCAGCTGAGTGGCCCCCAGAGCTGCACCGCAGTGTATCCTTGTGCTGGTGCACTGTCAGATTTGTATCTCTGAGCGGCTCCTCCTGACCTTCTTAGCAAAGTGATTTACACTGGGCCCGCTCACAGTCACGGATTAGAGTGGCTTTTGTGTGCCAGATCCCAGATTTGTGATTGATCTGGGTGTGCACTCATCCTGCATCTTCTGTGGGGGTGAGGGGCAGAGCTGTGGACATGCAGCAGTGCCGCAGAGCCGGTATTCCCCTGCTCCCATGCCTGGGAAACCAGGAGCTACAGCTCAGGCTGTCATCCCCACTCTGCCTTCTGACAGCTGCCTTTGTCCTCTACTCTAAGGACAAGGACTTTTACCTTTCCAGCATGACCCAGCCAGTACTCTCCATTGGCAGTCCTGGAAGTATGGGATGGGCATTGTAAACTGCTGCCAGGACTGCCCACAGCATCCCTTGGATCAGCGCTGCTCTCCTGAATGTGAGAGGCTTTTCTGCCTAGTCACGTACAAGACACTAAGCAAGGGCTAATCTTTTAATATTATTTCCTTCCACCAGGCTTATGCATGCTTAAACTAAGCTGGAAAAGCTCTATCTGGCTTATCATGCATGGAACAAGCTCACACCTTCTGCTGGATCCTCCCCTCTCACAGGGAAGTCAGCAGAGTTGAAATAGCTGGTGCATGTTTTGAGAGGTAGCAGCCTAAGGAATCTGCTGAAAAATCACCTGCTGTGTCAAAAATGTCCAGGAGCTCTCAGGCTGACATCCCTTTTTCTTTTCTGCCTCTTTGTGCAAAATTCAGGTTTTAGCTGATGAAATTATGGGTTGTAATTATGTTCGTATTATGTAATTATATGTTTAGATTAGGGTTGGGCTTTTGCCAGCTTTAGTTAACAAGTTAGAATTAGTTTCAACCTCTCAAAGTGGTGCTTTGTGCCAGGTCTGTCTTTTCTTGCTAATTAAAGCTGGAGCAACCAATCTGCAAGGTGCTTTTGGATGGGGAAAACACCCAAACCACCTGAAGTTTGACAGGTTAACCTGGTGCTTGTGGTATCAAGCTTTATTTTTTTTCATCTGTCCTCAGGTAACACCACACAAATTATACTTGTAGTACCAGGAGGCTGTTAAACACTGAAAGAAAAGTAAGACCCAGCTCTGGTGGCTTCTGGTGCTTCTCAGCCTTTCCCTGGTGTGTGCATCAATCTGAGCCAAGCTTTGTCTTTGTTATGGGGCTCCACTAATTGCCCAGTGGTGGAGCAACAAGTGAAGTCCAGTGTTAGTAACAACAGCAACACAAGCACAAGGGCACCTTCCTCAAAGCTGGGTGATGTTTGTTTCCATAACTGGAAGCTCTTGCCCTGCTTCCTGTTGTTAAAACAAATTTCTGTTCTTGCATATGTGTGGAACAACACGACTCAGTCCCTGGTCCCGGTGCCAGTCCCAGAGCTCTGCCCAGCTGTGGCAAAGGGAGGGGACCTCTGAGTATGCCAACACTTATCCAGGGACACCTCGGACCCCAGGCAGGGATCAAATCCAAGGTGGGAGCCTGTGGCTGGCTCATTAACAAACTGGCTGCTCTTTTGGGGGAGCAGCATCCCTGCTGAATGGGTACCAGCTCCCCCATTCCAGACCGGTTCCCCATGGGGATGTACATGAAGTCAGATAATGGATCACATGAGCACTGGTCTATGAGTTTTATTTTAAAAAGACATTTATAAAATGTTTATTTATAAAATTCCAAATAAATATTTAAGGTACAAATGTAAAAACCAAGGTGCTATGAAAGCTTTTCTTCTCTCTCTTTTTTTTTTTTTAAAGGAATTACAGCCAGTTCTAGTTCTATGTCTCTTGGGAAGACCTGAAAGGGAAACTGTTAACACATAACACCAGCAGATCATTAACTTTGACTTAACCACAAAAAAAAGCACTAACAAAGCAGTAGCTGACTGTAGCAATGCAGATTAAAATCTAATTAAACTAGCAGACTGTTATAACTACAGCCCTTACACTTGACTCAAAAGTAAAGAAGTCTCCTAGGAGCACGAGTAGGCAATTATAAAACTGCCCCAAAATGGCTAAACTAGGATTTTCCAGGTGCTAGGCAGCATTAGCTGACAACTAATGAGCAACTAAGCAGGAAAGAAAGGAGAAATCTTCACCACAGTATTTTTTTCTTTAAAAAGGTACTAGTTTTGTCATGTTGGGTAACAACACATGGCTTGTACAGTCAGGGTGTTTATAGAAGGATCTGACATGTGGCAGGGAAAGGATTCTGGGATGACTCCAGTGATGGGATAGGGCTCCAGATGCTCAGGGCTTGCTTGGACAGCTCCCGCCCTGGATCCCGGCCCTGCTGTGTGAGAGGCTGATGAGCTTGTACCCCACCATCACAGCATCCCAAATATGGAGGTTTCAGCAGCCATACATTAGAGCCTGGACCGTGCTGGGAACAACAGTTCAGCCATGGGAAGGTCCTGAGCAGGGGATAGGGTGGTCCAGCACAGCACCCATCCCAGATGTACTGGGATCACCAGGCCAGGAGAGGCACCAGCCCGTCCCTACTGCCGGCTCCGGCAGCAAGTGGCGATGATCACAGCCATGGTGCTGCCAGGAACACCAGCTGCCACGCAGGTGTTGTCCATGGCATAGGCTCCCGTGGTGCCAGGGCTCTGGGAATGGGCATTACAGCCTGTCAGTGTCCAGCCATCATCACAGGACACCATCACCTAAGGGGGAGAAAAGATCATCCTTCACAGGCCACCAAAGGGGCAGGGGCCTGCCCATTCCTGGTAGTCCCCAGGACTCAGGGTGATCCAACTGGTGTCACCCAGCTGGGTGGGCTGTCCTATTACAGGTGAGCAGCTGGGGACACCAGTGAAGGCTGGGAATGGGATGACCATCAGGGTTGCAGAGGGATAAGCAGAGACAAGGACAACACCACAGTGGAGGGGTGTTCCCCATCCCTACCTTCTCCTCAGAGCCCGGGGACGTGTGTTCCTTCACCTGGCACTCAAGACTGGAAGCAGGGCAGCACAAGGCACGTGCCATTATCTCTGTCCTGCCTGTACAGCGGCTGGACCCTCTCCCCAGCCCTGTGACAGGTCTGCCACCATCACCCAGTGCCATGGAGGGGGAGTGGAAACTGCACCCTGCCAGGGGAAGAGGAGCTGTCAGCATGGGGCAGCCATGGCATCATCCCAAGTGCACACACAGGTGCCAAGGGATGTCCTGAATGAGCCCTGAGCCTCCCTGCATGCAGCACATGTACTCCATCCCTCCACCCCAGCACTCACACCCGCTCTTTTAACCCAGGTCCCAGAGTTTTTCTGCAAGAAACACCCTTGGCCATCAGGCTCAAGGGTCTGTAACCTGTCATGCCAGGCATTACCGGTCAGCACGTGGTCCTGTGGGGAGCAGTTGGCCCCCTCAGCTGCTGAGGAGCTGGTGTTGATCCAGCACTTGGCCCTGGGCCATGTGCAGCACCTGGCAATGGCGTAGACTCCCTGGCCCTGGAAAGTGTTGTGGGCCACACAGCGCTTCTGCCCATCCTTGTCCTGCAGCCAGGGCAGCACAGGGTGTCACTGGGGTGCTTGGGGGCCTGGGGACACCCCTTTGAGGCTGTGGGGCACCCTGGGGTCAGTAATTCTGCCTCCACACACTCTGCTCACCTCCATGTGCTCCCCCAGCTGCCTGCTGCTGTGGGAGAAGCTGGAGCAGCTGAGCATCTCCTCAGTGCTGGCACAGCGAGCCATGGCCGGGGCGTGCCGGGTGAGCCCTGACCACACCGAGCGGCAGTACAGCTGCTGCTCCTCTGCAACAGGGCCCATGGTGTCAGCGGTGGGGTGGACACCCACAGTGACACCCACAGTGTCACCCAGTGCCCATGGCACAGACCAGGCTCCATCTTCCCCACCCTCTGCATGCAAACCCAGGCTCAGCCATCCCCAGCACAGCTCAGGGAGGGACATGCCCTGTAAACACACCGTTGCTTTCATCCCAGCATTTCTTTCTGGATAAGGACAGAGCTCTGCCAGGCACTCAGCAGGTAGCAAGGTCTTTACCTGGGCCCAGCTGTGTGGGCAGCCCAACCACACTGTTGGGTGTCTGAAGCCGCTGCTCCTCTGGGAACCACGTCATGTCCATGACATTCTTGGTGGAGAAGTGCAAGAGGCGTTGCCGGAGCTCGGCAAGGCTCAGCTGGGGCTCAGCACTAAGCAGCATGGCAGCGAGGCCTGCAAGAGCCCAGGGGCCTCAGTGAGAACCAGGGGACATGCAGATATCTACACAACTTTCCCCTGAGCAGCATAACTCAGAGATGGGAGAAGGCATCCCTGTAGCCCATTGCCCACACACACAGGATGTGGGAGTTCTGTATGGGCTGCAGTACCCAAATGAGACAAACATGCCAAAACCATGGCACACAAAAATGTCCCCAGCTTATGCATCCCTGGTGCCCTGTGCCTGCAGGGACGTGTCCAGCATCAGCAAGTGGAGGGCCAGCCCTTTCCTGCCTAGAGCCCAGCTCACCTGCCACATGCGCAGCTGCCTGCGAGGTCCCACTCTGCGCCGTGAAGCACGTGCTGCAGTCGCTGGAGGCACCAATGATGTCGTCCCCCGGGGCAAACAAGTCCACACAGCGGCCAAAGTTGGTGCCCAGGGTGCCGATGGAGGCGGGTTGGTCCTCACTGTTGGTGGCACCAACGGTGATGACCTGCCAGGGCAGTGGCAGAGGGGAGCACAGGTGGGACGGGATGCACAGCCCCAACCCACTCAGCTGACTTGGCACAGGAGGGAATGAGGTGACACCATGTCCCTGCATGTGGCCAAGCCTCAGGGTACCCCCACAGCTCATACCTCTGGCTCAGATGCAGGTGAGTAGAGGCAGGCATCGTCCTTGTAGTTGCCAGCAGCCGCAACAATCACCACCCCATCCTGAACCATGCGCCGACAGCCGGCATTCAGCACACGGCTGTGGGCGCCAGCCAAGGGCACCACCACCACCAAGGGCATGGAAGGCTGAGCCTCCAGCGTCATCTTGATGAACTCCAGGGCTGGGAGGAACAAGGCACTATTGCAGGAGGGGGGAAAAGCAGGGGGCTTTTTTCTCCAAGGTGTAGGGTCACTCACCCATGAGTGTCCCACTGATGGTGCCCTTCCCCTGGCAGTTCAGCACCCGGAAGCTGTGGACGTTGGCACCCGTGGCCACACCAGCGTCACGCCCACTCAGCACCCCGGCAACGTGGGTCCCATGGCTGTCACACTTGCTGACCTGGAGCAGGTATCCCAGTTTCATGCCCCAGCCCATTACCTCGAAGCAGGTTTGCAACACCACAGTGTCCTCTCCACTCCATCCTGCCTCGATTACCTCTGACAACACCTGACATTCATCTTTGCCCCTCCAGACTGCTTTCCCCAGAAAGGAGCCCTGCCCTGCTCAGCCACAGCTCCAAACAGACCACATGGAAGGCCCCAACATCCCCAGGACCACAACTCCTGCTGTTGCATGTCCTACCCAGCGTTTTGCCCCAAGCCAAGTCTCTCTCTTGTATTGGGAAGTCCCACAAGCCCAGACAGGGTTTGGTGGATGCAGGGGGATGCTCTTACCAGAATGCAGCATGTGGCATCTCAGGGCTTACCTGCCTGTGGAGGTGGGTGCTGTCCTCCGCAGGGACACTCTCGAAGCCAGTCACAAACACCCTGCCCTTGATCTCCCGGTGGGTGCTCTGCACACTGGTGTCCAGCAGATAAATCTCCACGAGCTCACCTTTATCTGCCAGGGATGCAGCCAGGAGGAAAGGCAACCACCACTGCAGTCAGCCCAGGTCATCTGGGATGCTCTCAAAATGCAGCTCCAGACCAACAGCACCATGGGGCAGGGGGATGTCCCCATCCCTCAATATCAGGAGAGGGGATGGGGTCAGTGACTCTTCCCCAAACCCCTGTGGTCACCCCGTCACACCCCAGTGCTTACTGGGAGGGCTGTAGGCGCCTGAGCTGGGCTGTAGTGGCACGATCCTACCCAGGTTCCAGGGAATGCTCTGGGCAAAGACATAGGCATCCTCCTCGATGTACTTCACGTGGGGCAGCTTCAGCGCCTGCAGGGAGGAGACACATTGCCCAGCGCGGCAGCAAAGCTCCTGTTCACCCTGAGGTGGGAACTGCCTCCCCCCGTCAGTGCCCACCCCTGCTGCTGCCCCACGCCACGTGTCCTCCGTCCCACATACCATGTCCAGGACGTCGCTGCTCATCCTCACCAGGAAGGCGGGCAGGAGGCGGAAGACGTGCAGCAGCTCGGTCAGGTGTCCCCGCAGAGCCGCCCGGGCCCGCAGGCGTCGCGCTGTGCCCCGCACCTCGGCCCCGCTGCTGCCCGCCCGCAACACCACCATGTAGCGCCCGGGCAGCCGCCACGACGCCTGAGGGGACACGAGCACCGGGCTGGGGCTTGGGGCACACACGCAAGCACACACTCACAGACGCGTGGTTGTCCCCCCACCCCACCCTCCTCACCTTGGCGGCGCGATGGAAAGCAGCGGGTCCCGGCGGGGCGGCCCCGAGGGCGGCTGCCCCCTCCTCTGCCGCCCCCAGCGCCAGCTCCAGCTCCTCTGCCAGCGCCAGCACAAGCGCCAGCACCAGCGCCAGCACCAGTCCCCGTGGGGACATCCCGCACCCGTGCCCCGACGGGCAGAGCCCGGGGCCGCCGCGATCCTCAGCGCCGGGGGGACGACGCCGGCGGGGAGATGCTGCGCGACCGCCGAGGAGCCGGAACGCACCC
>VYXB01009846.1:964163-1014063 GCA_013397135.1 Pachyramphus minor | reverse complement strand
GTCCCGGAGTGCAGCGGCGGCCGCAGCTCTGCCCGTTCGCGGCGGGGGCTCAGCTCGGCGGGGCGGAGATCACGCCACGGCCGCCGGCCCCAGGAGCCCACTCGGACGAATTAACCATTAACAGGACCGCGGGAGGGGGTGCGGGGCGCTGGGTCACGCTGCGGGGGCGCGGGGAGAGGGGCGGGGGGGACGCTGCTCACCCCGACTCCCGGCACATCGCTGGGGGCTCTGGCGAGCAAAGCGCAGCCGCTCAAGTACTGATTTCAGAAAGGGATGAACGCTTTAATGTGCCTCCTACTGCTTCACTCCAGGGACAAATTCCCATGAAAACCTCTAATCCTGTTTGGGCATTTTTTACAGAGTCGTCACACATCGCAAATATCCTTTTTGCGGGATGCAGTCAGTGCTTTCCCGTGGCTCCCCCAGCTGCTTTCCACCTCTGCGCTTCCACAGAGCCAGGCTCCCCCACTGCCCCACATCCCCAGTGACCTTCAGCAAACCCTGTTCCTGCTCCCAGCTTTCCAGGAAAATAGGGATATATTTCTTTTTGATTGGATATTTATAAGCTTCTTAGACTTATATGTTTATATGAATGTACATGTTTTATATGGATGTGTATAGTTTATATGGATGAGTGTGTTTTATATGGATGTGTTCAGTTTATATGATTTTTGTAATGAGACCTCAAGTGGATGCCTTCACCCTGGTTTGGGTAACTGGGGGGAGACCAGACCCCACTTGTCACCCACTTTCTCCCACAGCAAGAGGACATTGGAAGAGTCAGTGTCCAGGACACTGATCGTGGGGACAAGTCTCACTCCTAATTTTTGGCTCAGCTTCAGAAGTGTGGCTACATCCCATGATACACCACTGGTGCCTCAGGACACTTTCAGGGCAACTGAGAACCAGAGCACTCCATCTCGAGGGGAATAGTCTCCCTCTCCCTGCAGTCGCTCCCTTTCTTTTTGCACAGAGGACAAGCAGTGTCCCAGGGAAGGATGGAAGGAGCCCAAATAGTAGGAGGTGGCAAAGGCCCTCCAGCCCCACGCACACCCCAATGTGCTGAGGAACCCAGGGAGGGCTCAGCATGAACACCCAGCCCCAGAACTGGACTGGGAGTGTGAAAGATGCCCAGCTCTGGAGCTCTCTCCAGGAGTAGATATCTGTGGAAAGATTATTTATTTAATTGAAAAAATATTTAGAAATAGCCCCAAACTTGCACCTTGTAGAGAAGAGAACTGATTCAGTCCTGGCATCCTGGGGTGCTTCCAGCAGCAATTCCTCCTGCTGCTGAGAGCAGCGAGACCACCAGCTGTGTCCGTGTAAAGAGAGGGTCTCCTGTTCAGGGGGGAGGAAGGAGGGAGCAGAGGAGGCATCAGAGAGCACCCCAACAAGGGGGAAGGACCTGTAAATCCTTGTTGCAGTTTCTTCCCAGGGAGCTTTAGGGCTTGGGGTGGTACAGGCAGGGGCTGGGTGATGCTGGGCTGGGCTCCCTCGCATCTCGTTGGCAGAAAAAAAATAAGGCGACTTCCCCAAATGCTCAGTCACACTTCAGAGGAAGTTACACGTGTACTGCCAGGGTGCCACACACACCACAGAAGCCTCACTTTTGCCTTGCACCAGCCGGGAATCGAACCCGGGTCGCAAGAATGGGAATCTTGCATGATACCACTACACCACTGGTGCGCTGCTGCTGCTCTGCCCGGCGGGCGCCCAAGGGCACGGGCACCACCCCGTCCCACGTGTCTGCGTGGGCAGCAGTGCCAGTTCCTTCCTCTCCTCCATCGGCTCCCCTCTGCGGGGTCCCTGCTGGTGGGTGACACCAGCACCCACCCTGCTGGTGGGCGGCGGGCGAGTAGTAATTCCACCCCCCCCCCCCCAAAGAAGCCGGGCCGGTCGCTTAATGCCATGCAGGAATGTCCCGATTCCCACAATGTTTAACCTCGACCGGCGCAGGAGCCGAGTCCTTCGGCTCAAGGATGCTGCGCCAGGGATGGGGGGACTCGTCTATCTGCGCAAAGAGTCCCGTGGGAGGGAGGGTCCAAGCCCCGTGTCAGCCCCCTCCCCTGCCCCTACCGGTAGAAAAGATTTTGGAAAGTAACTTTCTTTTGCCAAAAGCGGTAGTGAGTGCCAGGACAAGAGATAGGACACCTCTCCTGTGAGGAAAGGCTGAGAGGGATATTGAGCCTGGAGAAGGCTCCAGGAAGACCTTAGAGCCCTTCCAGTAGAGAGGGTACAGGAGAGCTGGAGAGACATTTCTGACGAGGGTATGCAGTGATAGGACGAGGCAGAATGGCTTCAAGCTGAAAGGGTAGGTTTAGATTTGATATCAGGGAGAAATTCTTTACTGTGAAGGTGGCAAGGCACTGACACAGCTTTCCCAGAGAAGCTGGGGCTACCCCATACCTGGACACATTTAAAGCCAGGTTGGATGCGGCTTGGAGTAACCAGGCTAGTGGAAGGTGTCCCTGTCCCGTTGGACTAGATGGTCTTTAAAGGTTCCTCCCACCCTAAACTATTCCATGCTTTTAGAGGCAAAAGCTTTTGGGTCTTTACCAGGCTCCCATGCTCCATAGGAGCCAGTGACACAGAGTGACATCCTGCCCCAGGCACCCTCTGAAACTCAGTGAGACATGGCCTCGTTCAAACATTGTCAAGGACAGGCAGGAGTGTGTGTAACCAATTTGTTATTGCTTCCTCCCAGACAGCTGCTCTCACTCCTGTGGCAATGTTTAGACAACACTGGAGCCTTGTTCCCCACCCTCCTGTTGCCTGTAAATACCGGAATTGCGCAGGTGCTCCGTGCCCTTCTCCCTTGCTGCTTTGGTGATGCCAAGGTGAGTGAGGGGTGCAGTAACACCAGGAAGGGTGTCACAGGGGCCCGAAGCCCCAGGCAGAGCCAGTTCTTGCACACCCTGGACTGTACCAGCAGGGAAGCACAGGGAACATCCTTCCAGGGCTCTCATGCTTCATCATCCTTGGGTGATGGAGGACAGCTTTCTCCACATTTTTGGGCTTGGGTGACTGGAAATAGATGATTTTTGAGCTCCCTTCCAACCCAAACCATTCTGTGATACCACAAAATTTGCAGAAGAGCTGCTGTGCCAGCAGACATGTGCTCCCAAGCCTCCTGGGGTCATGCCATGCACAGGCAGCATCCAGCCCAGCTTTCCCAAAACAGGGCAAGGGACTCTCAGGATCCCCACACTGTTGGATCTGCTGGTGCTTTAATCCAAACCCAGCTGCCCTGGGAAGGCTCAGCCACACGGATCCCCCTGGTCCCAAGCAGACAAAGGGCAGGAGGAGGTCATGGCTCCTCCCATCAGCACTGCTTCATGGTACAAACAGCCTGTGGGGAGCTGCTGTGTCACCTCTGTCATGGTGACAAACCAGGCTTAGATCCATAAACATAGTTGGAAACAAATACTTATTATTTAGAGAGAGTCTGGGGACGGTGGGTGCCGGTGTGCAAACCCACCCACTGACACTGACCCAGTGGAGATGCCCGAAGTCACCACCTCAAGTGCCATCACCAGGGTTTTGGCTCAGCTGAGTCGTCCTCCCTCTGCTCCCAATAGTACTGGAAGCTGGTCCTCGTGCCAAAGATGAAGGACAGCACAGTCTGTCACCTCCATCACCCTGCTCCCAACTTCTGCAGGAGTCTCAGGATCTAATTTTAGTTTCAGGGGAGCTTGGATAAGTGGGAAAATGACTTTGAGGACATCTCTGCCTTGTAAAGCCCACCATGGGGTGAGCACATCTTTACCTACCTAAACCTGATCCTGTTCCAAGCAGCAAAATTAATCCTTTTCCTTCCCAAGCACAGTATTTCTCCCAGATCCTGCCCAGCCCAGTTTCTCTGTGCCCATTCAAAGGGCTCCAGCGAGGGGGGCCTTGTCCTATATCCTCTGGAACTCAGGAGGTGGCAGTCCCCCATTTGAGTTTTGGGGAATGAAAGCCTCTGGAAAGGCTGGGTGTGTCCAAGGGGTGCAGAAGCTTGGGGGACCTTCTGTGCTGCAGGTGTTGCGCTTTTGGGGGCATCCTCTTTCCTCCAGGATGTGACATTTGCATCCCCTCCATGAGATAAGTCCATGCCAAGTGGTCATTTTCTCTGGGAAATCAGTTTTCAGGCTCAAAAAGGCGGTCACCGTCCTTGAGCAGAGCATCTGGCTCCTCTTGGAGCCCGTAATAAAGGTCATCCTCCTCCCCAGCGCCTTTGCGGGGGGATCTGGAGTGCTGTCCCTTCACGGGTGAGCCAGCCAGGGTGCAGCTGGAGCAGGCAGTGGATGGCAGGGTCCGGCTCTGTGGCGTGGGGGTGCTGGGCACAGAGCCCTCCAGCGATGGCGTGTCCATCTCCTCTAGGAGGGATGCCAGTGGTGCATCCCCCAGGGCCGGACAAGGGGGGCTGTGGGGACAGGGAGGGCTGATGGATGGTGTGGGAGTTACACCAAACACAGCTGGGGTTTCCCTTGGAGCTGGTGGCTGGCTGCTGGAGCATTGCTCAGCCAGCATCCCAGCATCACCAATCCCCTTGCTGGGTGGCTGGAGCACCCTGGGAGGGCCCTTTCCCAGCCCCTTTGTGCCTGTCTTTATAGAGACATGTGCCTGCCAGGTTTCTTCTGCCCACAGGACAAAGTGGTGCCTGCCCTTGCCTTTCCTGCATCCCAAGCAGAAAGCAGTGCACCCAATTCAGCCAAGTCCTATGCCCTGAGCCTGCATGGTTCACTCCATCACTTGTAAATCCCTTTGGGAGCTCCCAAACCAGCACTTGGACATCAAATGTGGCATCTGGTTTGAGGGTCAAGTACTGGGCATCTCATTTCTACCAAGGTCTGACCAGAAACCTGGGGTTTATTCTGGTGAGGGAAGTTATTTGTATTGATAAAATTAAATTAAAGGAAAATTCAAATTACAACCAAAGCCCATCCTGATTTCCTCCTGGGAAATAATTTGGTACAGAGACTCCCTGTGGGTTGAGACACCATCCAGGCTCCACAGAGGCTGGGGGTGCTGCGTGCTCAGTGCTGTGTAAGCAGCAAAGACCCCTCTGCCTTCTCTCCCTCCCCTGGGAGGACCTGGTTTGATTCCCCCGCATTTTCACCCTGCATCCCACCAGTGCCACCCTGACCCCAAAAGCATCACATACCAGCTGCCTGCCGCTGTTTCCAGATGAGGTGCCAGGTCTTGTGGGGGGTCTCCAGCAGCCCCCAGCTCCCGGTGGACCTCTGCTTTGGCCTGCACAGCTGGCTGGGAGCAGCTGCGGGATCTGGGCTGTGCCATGGGTGGGAGTGGGGTTGAGCCCACTGCCTGCCTCTGGATCTGCTCATAGGATGGCAGGCTCTTCTCATAGGTGCTGGTGGCCTCTTGGTCAGGGCAGGGAGCAATAAAGCTGTGGGCAAAAGAATGACATGGTGCTGAGCAGGACTGGGACCCCATGGAGCTGGTAGATCCTTGGGCACTTGCACGCAGGGCTCCATCAGTTGAGGGAGTGGCTTTAGAGCTACTAATGCCACATCACTGCCCACACCAGCAGCAGAGCCAATGGGTCCTTGAAGGGGATATACCCTCAGGAACACAGCTGGATGCTTTGCATTCCCCAGCATCACTCAGGCTCCAGCCCTCCGGTGGCTCAGACATCCCTTGCCTGCCCCACCCTGGCTCCTGCTTGGGATTTTGTGCAGTCGTCCCCAGTCTCAAACACCACCCTTGTCCCCAAGGCACACACATAACTCCGTGTACAGATTTTGGGACCCACCAGATGTCCTTTTGTGGCAGCACTGTGGGTTTGTGCTCCAGGAACCGCTCAGCCTCAGGGTCCACAGGAATGAACGTTATCTGGGGGGGGAAAAGGAAGGAAGAGCCCAGGGGCTGTGCTGAGTACATTCGACCCTCCTTAGTGGTGAAAGGGCCAGAGTGCCCCTTCAGTTGGGTTTAGGGTCTTTTCCCACCACATTTGGATGTCTTGATTGAAAATGGGCTTTTTTTAGGTGAAATCAATAACGGATGAATGAATCCAGCACAGCCCTTTTCCCCAGCGGAGTCACACGTGTCCTCAAGCCCAGAGCAGGTCCCAGGGCCCACAGGGGAGTTCAGTGGTCAGGGACAACACTGAAGGTGCCCTATTCTTGAGCCCCAAGCATAGCAGTAAAGCCATCCCCCTCACTGGGGCTGAGCTCAGCTTTGGGGGGACTTCTGGTCAGCTTCACCCCAATCCCAGGAAACACAGACGGTTTCAGAGGTCCCAGCTGGTCCCAGGTCCTGAGGTCACCGTGCCACATTTTCAAGGGTAGCCAAGTTCTTGACAGGCCATCCAGCAGCGCTCAGATCAGTGCCACAGTCACCCTCTCCTTTGAAAAAACCCTCTTCTGCCAGACCCATTTCCCAGGGCAGGGACGCATGGCTGCCTTCCATGCCGGCAGTGCCCTCTGCCAAGGAGACTGGCAGGTGAGGGCTGAGCTCTGGGGGCCCAGGACCCTCCGACATCCATGGCCTTGACAGTCCTTTCTTGGAAGTTCTGGGAGCCTGCCAAGCCCCAGGCCCCAATGAAGGGGCTAGTTTGGTAAGGGTTTGCATGGGAAAGAAGAACACAGGTTTACTTCTTTGGGATTATTCCCTGCTGCCCTCTTGGAAGCAAAGGACAAGGCTCCAGGGTTGGAAGGGTGAAGGAGTACAGGGGGGTGAGGAACAAGGGGCTACATCCTGCAGATATCAGCAGGCCATGAGCATCCCAAAACAACAATTCCTCTTCCAGATCAGTCCAGCTGGCTTCCCCTGGTATCTGCTACTAGCTCATCCCATAGATGGGGAAGTTGAGATGTAGCCCAAATCTACACATCCACAGCAGCCAAAGCCCCCCAAACCCATCTGAACCCCAAGCCCCCCAGAGCATTCAGCAGTAGGATGGATCCTACCTTTGGGTAGCACTGGCACATGCTCCAGGTGATACCCACGGCTATGAGCAGCACACCCAGGATGCAGAAGGTGATGTAGATGTGGGGCTTTTCCACACTCATGATGAAAATTCCCGTCATCACCAGGAAGAAACCCAAGATGATGAACCCGTAACGGAAGGTTTTCTCCTCCGCCATGGGCTCTGGGTGGGAGAGGCAGGAAGGAGAGATGCCAGGGAGCCCGTTTACCTGCCGCTGCTGCCCGCTGAGCACACCTGCAAGGTAAGGCAAGGAGTGGTTTCTCTTTCTGGAGGCTGCCAGGAGCTGAGGATCAGCTGCACGTTGAGCCTGGTCCTGCCCAGGGCTGAGCCAGCCAGTTTTTAATGAGTTTGTAATGAATGCAAACACTGACCCGCCGTTCACACTCCAGTGAAGCCGCCCAGCACGTGCCCGTGTAACCTTCCCTGAGGTCACCCCATGCCTGGGGAAGGGACAGGGAGGGAGAGGGGGCCAATGGTGGCAGAGGCAGGAACCTGGAGAGTGGCTGATCCTGTTGGGATTTTCCCAGCCCTGGGCACTGAAGCTGGACTCCATAAACTGGAGCTGGCAGAGCCCCAAATAAGGGGCATATCAGCATGCAGCACATTCTCAAGGGCTGCAGGGCTGCAACAGGGAAGGAGGGAATGCTCCAGGGTCTTTCTGGAGGTCCATGAATTTGGAACATCCCTTGTCTTTCTCTGGCTGAGTGCTAAGGCTGCTTCATCAGGCAGCAGGTGGGCTGCAAAGGGGGACTAAAGCCAGGGAAGAATGGAGTGGGGTTGGTCCTCCCAGGGGCAGTGAGGACAGAATATCCCTGTGCCCTCTGTTTGCTTAAGTTGCAGCTGGGGTGTTAAAAGGTGTCCCCTGTCCCCTTCCCAAAACACATCCAACAGCCAGTGCTGGTAGCTTCTATTAGCCTTCATTTCATTCCCTTACTTTCCAGTACGTGTGGGAGCACATAAAAATAACTATATTATAAACAATATGTTATACGTGGCTATGGCTCCAAAGCCACTCTGCAGCTCTGCAGGTCCGCAGGGAACACAGGGAAGCCGGTTGTTTCTGTGGGATGGAGGAACCGGCAGTGGCCCCCACAACCACTGGTCTTTCCTCTGGCAAGGCTGCAAACCCACCCATGGTGTGCAGGGAGGGGCCTGTGTGCCCAGGATGGCTCTTTATAGGATGCTGCCTGAAATGCCAAGTGCACTTGGATGCCCTGACCACACACACGAGCCACTGAGCATCTCTACACTACGTGAAGTGAGGCGTGGGAAGTCAGTACATTGGGAAGCAAGGTGGAAGGGATGGAGGTAGGGCTGGAAGGGTCACTGCAAAGGCAGAGGAGTGAATGGGGCAGCACAGAGGTGGGTTTTCTCTGCCAGATTCCTCATTCTCTGCTGCATTTTTTATTACTGAGTAGGCAGCTCCTTGCCTGACAGGAACTCCCAAGGGTGGGTCACAGCAGGGAACACAAAGCATTTGCAACCAACAGTGGTTTTATTAAAAATATGAAGGCTTTCAGACATGCCAGTTACTCCCAATGCTTCGAACACATCACCCACAGGACTCACAATCCCCACAGCCCTGGACTGATAGCTCAGAAAGCCTGGCTGACCCTTTGCTCAGTTTAAAACTGAGGGACTGGGCAGCCACCCATAGAGTCACAGCCCGTGGTGCCCCCAGCTCAGACCCCTCGGACACTGATGTTTTCATAGCTGGGGGGAGGCGTTGCCTGTGGCTCCTCAGGGTGCAGGGTCTCCAGCCAGGATGGGCTGGGGCGGAACAAGGCGCTGTCAGAGGAACTGCGTCGGCGGCCACCCTGCCAGCTCTCATCCTCCTCCAGGTAGCGGTACAGGGGCGGCGTGAGCTCCTCCTTCCTCGTCGGGGGCTGGACATAGGCCAGGGCACCGTGGGCAGGTCTGCAGGTCAGGGCTTCTTCGTAGGTGGGGATGGCACTGGCATCCCAGTTGCTAGGAGGAAAGAAGAAACCCAGCAGCACACACCATCATCCAGAGCCTCCCAGCACCCAACTGGAGCATCCCAGCACCCAACCTGAGCATCCCAGCAGCCATCAACCAGAGCCAGCCCAGTGCCCCGTCAACCAGAGCATCCCAGCACCCAACCCAAGCACCCCAGCAGCCATCAGCCAGAGCAGCCCAGCACCCAATAACTGGACCACCCCAGCACTTGTCAATTGGAGCATCCTTGTGCCCTGTCAACAAAAGCCATCCCAGTGTTCCATCAACTGGAGCATCCCAGCACCCACCAACCAGAACATCCCAGTGTCTATCAACCAGAGTATCCCAGTGCCCATCAATTGCAGCATCCAAACAGCCCTTCAACCCCATCTAAGTGTGATGGACATATATGCTGGAGACAGCACATTGGCAGGTTTTGCATGCCCAGGATCGATGGAGCCATGCAGGAGGAAGGACACCATCCATCAGACCTTGCGACAAGGTCCCACAAGCAGAAGAGCATCCTCATCACCTGCCTAATCCCAAATTCACCCCTGAGTCACAGAGGCTGCCAGCAGTTAAGGGAGCAGTTTGGCTCCCAGACAAGCATCTGGGCAAGGGGCAGCCATCTCGGTTCAGTGTGGTCACCCCACACTCTTGTGCCTGTCAGAGCCCTCCATGCACCAGTCAAGCCTGGTGTCTCTTCCAGCAGTGCTTTGATGAGCAAACACAGCTTGTGTACAGTGAAAACCTTTGGACAACCTTTGCCCTGTGCATGGTCCTACTTGGCACCCTATGGAACTGTGCAGCCCAAAGCCATGGAGGGTGTGAAAGCACCTCATCCTTGCAGATGAAACCCAGCACAGTGCGCTGGGGAGGTGGTGGGCATCGCAGAGCACAGCTGGTCCAAAGGAGAAGCTGCAATATCCCACAGGAATGCCTCCATCCCGAACTCTTGGCAGGTCCTTGTCCCAGACAGACCACCTTGGGCTTCTGCGCTGGCAGTTTTGCCAAACAGCCTCAGTTTGCATGGGGATGTTGCCTTGGAAATGCAGAGAGGGGGATTTATCCCATCACAGCATGCTTTGCTGGGGCTGGAGGAGCTGTAACAGCACCAACAGTGCCAGGGCACTGTGTCCCATCCAGTGTGGGAACCAGGAGCTCAGGGAAAGGGATATTCCCCATAGGGGCACAGCAAAGCTCTCCACAGGAGGTGGAACCTCTCCCCAGAGTACCCAGACTGGATCACGATCTCACAGATACTCAGATGGGCACTGAAACCCCGGGAGAACCAGGAACGTGACTCCCACTACAACTGAAATTTTATGGTTTAATGTTCTTAAAAGTTTCTTTAGTGCTGCTTTTCCCCAGAGCCCGATTTATGCTGGAGCCAAGATCTTTGTTGTGACCCCATAAAACAGCACTGGGAAGGGCCTTCTGGCTCTGTTTCCACTGCAGTCTCTGAGAAAAAAACCTTTTGAGCAAAAAACTTTTAAATCAAGAAGTGATCTTCACACTGGAAGAATCTGGGGATCCAAAAAGCAGCAGTGGTGTTCAGGGTGAGGGGTCTTTTTACACCCCCAAACGGGTTTCCTAGAAGGACCCTCTAACAACACCCTTGATGCCATTCCAAGGATTATTTTCCTTTTTTTTTTTCTTTTAAGTCCCTTTTAACATAGATTTGGCTTCCATTAAAGATGGCATAAACACCCTTATCTTCATAGAGAAGATGACCTGAGAAGTAGACCTGAGAGACCAGGGTAGGATTCAACAGCTGGAGGTCTGGGTGACCTCCCCACCCCCAAATTCAAACCTTCTGCCAGAAAAGCAATGTAGTCTTCTGCTTGGTGGCTCTGCTAAGATGTTGCCTCCCTCTGTGATGGCCCTGCAGGGCAAGGAGAGCTGGATGCAGCCAAGCTGACCGCGGGTGCAGCCAGCGTGGGCAGACAGGAGCTGGCAGGAAGGGGAGTGTGGGGGCTCAGGTTGACACTAATGAGCAAGAGCATCTGCTCAGGATCAGGAGGAGAGCACAGACCGGGGTCTGAGCAGTGGCTGGCAGTGTGGGTGCATTGTTGCTGCTGTAAGCTCACCAGTAAGCCAGTCTGGGAGCAGGCTCAGGCACACGGGGCAGCCAAGCCCACCCTCCACTTCTGCCCACCCAAGCACTGCACAGGGATGTGGCACCCACCTGCAGTTCCACTTCTCCAGAGGCTCCGCGGTGAAGTACTGCAGGTCCCTGGGGAAATGGTACTGGTAGCGGCGGGAGACCACCCTGGTGTTGGCTTTCACGGACCAGAGGAGGCCGAAGAGGAGGAGGATGCCACCGATACCACAGCAGAAGAAGCTGACGGAGCGGAGCAGGGCGCTGGAGGAGGAGGAGCTGGGAACCGCCTCGGCTTCCCGGGGAGGCAGGAGGCGAGTCCCACTGCCTGAAGATGAGCCAACCTCCCCGTCACTCCACCAGGCAAAGCACAGCGTCCCCGTCACCAGCAGCACAGCCCCGGTGATGGTCAGGCCATAGCGGAAAGAGGCAGCTGCCATCCTTCGGAAGGAGGTTTTAGGAGGCAAGAAGAGCGAGACAAGGCATGAGAGAGCCCACGTCCTGCAAGACAAGAAGGGGTCAGGTTTGAGCAGGACAAGGTTGTGGAAGACCTGCCAGAGGAGAAAATGACTGACCTAGGACCTCTTCAGGGAGTGCAGCCTCTTTAGCTACTTACTACTGACCAGCAGAAAGGGCATTTCCACCACCTCAGATGGGAAGCCCTTGGGCAGAGCAAAGCCAGTGCAGTTTGAACGAATAAACTTCCCAACAGCCTTGTAAAAACATCCTCAATTTCAAGAAACAACACAGCACTCCCAAGGAGGCAGGGGGGGAACCCCAGCCAGGGCAGCTCCAGGGGCTTTCATAGCTCTTGTCTTTAGGTTTTATTCCAGATTTTCTCCCAGGCTTGGCAGAATGCCAGCTAGGTTTCTGATCAAAGCACAGCTTATAGAAGAGGTTAGGGTCAGCTCCGGTGCACACCTTCTCAGGTCCCTGTCAAGATCAATCCCATAGTTGTTATCACTACCTTCACCTTCCCTATCACGGTGGTTTCTTCCTGCTGGGTGGCCCTTCTCAGTTAAATGTCACATGCAGAAAGCAAACATGCTTCCCTGGTGCTGGAAAATTTGGGAAGGGAGACCTGGTTTCTGATCTCTGTGGGGCTCTCATTCCCCATTGCTTTTTCCAGCAACAGAGAGCAATTGCTCCCTGGGCTTGTGCATCCCCAGCTCCCAACCAACCAATTAGGGAGGCAGAGAGGTCACACCACATCCCCTCTGGCCCTGCTCAGTGCCCAGCAAGAAGGTTCAGGTTCAGCTCCTATTTCTTGAAGGACAAAAAGCTTTGGACCATGTAGGGATTAAGCACCAACACCCGAGACAGATTCAGTCCTGAGTAAGTCTACTGTGAGGGTTTCTCGTGGCGGCAGTGCCAGTGACGAGCCTGCACAGCCAGGATGGAATTGGGGCTCAGGTACAGAGGTGGATGGACAGATGGATGATCCACACTCAGCTGTCACCTCTGCACTCATCACTTTGCCTGTATGTCAGTAACATAAAGACAATGTGGTGGCTTTGGTCTCCATTCCTCCAGGCAGGGCTCACCTCCAAGAGTGGGGACTTAAATTGTACTCTGAGATCTGGAAGTGCTGAGCCAGAGCTAGGCAGGGAGCAGAAGTCCAGCACGGACTTGGAGTGATCAAGGTCAGGTGGAATCATGTTATTTCAAGCCATTATTTATCAGATGGGCCCACTAAATGGAAAGTCAAATTACTTTGTAGTGAAAGAAACACTATCTGATCTAATCTGTGTTTAATGAAGGAATTGGATGAGAAATGGGATTTGGGAAGCCTGCAGGAAAGCAGCACACTCCAGCTCTTGTCCTGGGGTCATGAGCCCAAATTGCCACCCAGGCAGCTGTGGTCACCTACTGGAAATGAGGTCATGTTCCTGGGGTGGGAGAAGGCAGAGCTTCCACACAGAACAGGGAGACATGTTGGGATGCTCCCTCCTGAATGGCAGGGGCTTGGCTGAGCTGAGACAGAGCAGGGACTGTTGGAGATGATGGTATTAGATGCTACTAGATGGTATTAGATCAGCATCCCCGTCCCATGACTGAACACAAGCAGAACACAATAGAAGAACTGGACTCACGTTGCCTTGCCACAGGAGATGCTCAGGGGAGCTCAAGGACACTACTGTCCCATGAATGCAGCTTCTTTGGAGAGCAATGGATTTTCATGGAAAAACTTCAGCTGATATTATTTAAGAAAAAAAACTATAACCCAAAAAACTGTACAGCAAAGCTCTCAACCCAACTGCTTGGAGATGCCAGGTCACTCTAAACTGAAAGCCTGGATTGAACCAGCACCAAGAGTTGAAATGTTCAACTTCTGCACCTCTTCTCATTTTGGGGTCAGACTGGTGAGGTCTGGGAGATGCTGTGATTCCCCTACCTGGGCACGGGGAATTTTGGAGCCTGCAGCACTGTGCACATCTGGGAGTGCTGGCAGCAAGGGGGAGGCAGAGGGAAGGTGAAGAGCCTCTGGGAGGTGATGGATTGACAGCTCAAGAGAATAAACCCTTCTCCCTTGACAAAATCAGCACAGCTCGGGGAGCGGTGCTGAAAGCTCCTCCAGCCTACCCGCACGTGCTCCTGCAGTGCGTGTGCGGGGGCAGCTCCTCGCAGCTGGGCGGCACTGCCACCACTGGGTGACATTGCCATCCTGCTGTCCCCTTGCCAAACCCTCTCTTGGGTTTCCACAGCTTTCCCGAGCCTCTCTAAAAGACCTACGATATTTTCCTAGCACACAAACCTCTGAAAGAAGAGTCTGAAGGAGCAAGGCCAGGGCAGGACCTGAGTCCCTGATCCCCGAGCCTCTTCTGGCTCCACTCCCAGAGCACTCAGCATCCTGCACAGCACATCTCCTGGTGAGCATTCCCAGCACATTTCCGCAGAGGGGATGCCTCTCCAAGGAGGCAACTGTCGGCTCCCCAACACCAGTTTCCACCCATCGAGCCACCCTGACATTTTGTTCTGCCTTGTCTCCTCCTTTGACCCACTCTGAAATAGTTTTCCAGGGAATAGATTTGCACGTTGCATGTACAAACAGATATGAATGTTGATAGTTTACATAGTTCCACAGAGACGCTGAGAATAGCAGCCCCCATATAAAGTTATGCAGATGGTGATTCACAGGGTCTACTAAGCATTACTCAGAAAAAAGCTCTTTTCTAACAACATGAGAAAAGAAAAGAGTTTTGAACCTCTCCCACCGCTGTCAAGTAGAAATCCACCTCCACACCCATCCCTGCACAGCACTTACGGACTGTCCTTCCGCGCGGGGCTGGAGACCTGTAGTCGCGGACGAGGAGCGCTGGGAAGAGATGCACCAAAAAGTGAGCATGTCACTAGGGAGATCCCTTCCTGCCTCTGTCCAAATTTGATTTTTTTTTGTTGTTGTTGTTATTGCTGTTAGTGACGGTTTAGGTCTCCATCCAAAGCAAAGTAACAGCGACACTTTGGAAGAGCATCCAAGAAATCTGGTGTGCTCAGCCTCCCGAGGCAGGTTCGGACAGAGGGAAGCACATGCCTACCCCTCGTCCTGTGTCCTCTGCCAGGCTTTGGGGAGAAGCCTGAGCATCGTTCCCTCTGAGGTAGGTGGCCGATCCCGGTGGCACCCCCAGGGGTCTCTTCCCTCCGCGGCCAGTGCCCGCACCTCCTCTCCCCGGCAGCACAGCGCCCAGCAGGGAGTGCCTTGCCCCCCAAGCCCCCCGCCCCGTGCCGTACTCACCGCCGCTCCAGCCCCGCTCCGGCCGNGGGGGGCGGTGGCGGCTCGGGCGGGCAGGGACCGGAGCGCACTCCCGGCACGGCACGGCCCGGAGGGCCGAGCAGTCCCGACTCCCCTCAGCGCCGTCCCGCTCCCGTCCCGTCCTATCCCGTCCTATCCTGTCCTATCCCTTTCTGTCCCGTCCCGTCCCGTCGGTGCGCGGCGCTCCCGAGAGCTTCGGATTTCCCCTGTGACTGGGACACCCTCCTGCCCTATGAAAGATACTGCCCCACGAGTGGAACATCACTTTTCTATGGGTGAGACACCCACGCTGCAGGACAGGAGGATCTCTGCCCCTAGTCTGCCTTGTGACCACTTTAGTTCTCCTCACCTCTCTGTCAAATGCTGATATTGCCCCTTTCCCCTGATCATGGAATGTTTTGGGTTGGGCGGGACCTTTAAAGGCGATCTAGTTCAACGTCCCTGCAATGACCAGGGATTCTTTCAGCTAAATCAGGCTTCTCAGAGCCCTATCCCACCTGGTCTTGAATTTTTCAGGGATGGGGCACCCATCACCTCTCTGGGCAACCTGTGCCAGTGTTTCACCAGCTTCATTGTAAAAAAATTCTTTCTTATATCTAATCTAAATAAACCTTCTTTAGTTCAAAACCATTACCCTGCAGCACTCATAAGGACACCTGGATATTAAACAAGCTGAGAGTGCTCTGATCTGATTTTCGGGGTGGTTGGTAAGATGGCATCTGGATTCACGCACAATTCCTCATCACAGAGCTGGAGGGAGATTTGATCAAGAGCTACCATGCCATGCAGTGCTATGAATGTGCATCTCACGGATCTGTCACGCTGCTCTTGGGCTGCAGCTGAGCATTGCTGTCAGGCAAAGCCATTTCTATGGATACCCTCGGCTGCTTGGAGCTCCTCACCTCGCTGGCTCAAAACCAGCTCAGGGTTTATCCACATAGGCTGCAGGGACTGATGCAAAGCCCTGTTGTGGAATTCATATCAGCTTCATACGTGCTTAGAAGCCACTCAGCCCAGCTGAAAAAATGGGGCAGTACAGCCTCATTTACCTGCAGACACTGTGGAGTTTTACAGATGGTAAACTGAGGCACGAGGAGGGCTGGTTCACACAGGGCTGGCCCTGCAGCAGGTTGGGTCTCCATCACAGAGGAACATGGGACAGGGATCTGCAAGGTCAGCATTGCAGTGTGGCCTCAGCCCCCAGGCTGGACGCAGGAAGGTTCTCAAACCTCACGGTGCAATCCCTGACAATAAATCCCAGATAGCCTCCAAATACCGTGTTTTTCGATCCTTTGGCCCCAGGATCCCAAAAATTAATATCTGGGGTTTTCTGTTGCAAACACGTCCTTGCTGAGAGCTCACATCACTACTCATGAATGACATGGGCACTGTGAATCACCAGTTCCCCTGCTGAAGGACAATGAGGCACCTTCTTCTGCTCATTACCTGCTCAGATATTATATTTAACTGAAATTTGATTGTTGAAAAGCTTCTGAAGCACTTCAAAGTGGTGTTTGTGCACGACTGTGCTATTCCCAGCACAGGGCTGCAGAGAGGGAGGCGGGTCTGTGCAAAAACACAGGTCCTGCAACCCCATCACCATCTGTAACCTTCCACCTTCCTGAGAGATCTGGCCTACAGGCAGCCACAAACCCAAGACAAATATTTCACCACAAGGTAGAGGTTGGAAGTGCTGAGTGGTGCCGGCATGTCTGTCTGCTTAGCAGGACCTTGGCCAAACTGCATTTTCCCTCTCTGAGAACTTTCCTGCTGGTGGACAAGGTGCTGCAATACATCACAGGGCACAGTCAAAGGGCTTCTCCAGAATAAAGGCAGAATATCTAAGTGCAAAATATGTAAAACAACCCATGCACAGTGAAACCACAGTGGGGAAAACAAGGAGATATAAAAGACAGTTACAGCCTCTGCAAGAACACGAACAAAGGAGGAACAGCGAAAGAGATTGTTCCAGTAATTGCCTCCCCCAGGTAAGGATGCTGAGCCTGAGCAATGCTGCTGGCATTAAAAAAGTGCTGCTTTTTGATTCACTGTTCATCTAATTTTGCTGCTGCAGCAAATCACATGTAAAATAGTGTATTTCAATGTATAACCAGGATAAATAAGTCAGATTTTTCAATACCTGTGTGCGTGTGTGTGTGCGCACAGGAATGCACTATCTGACCTGTCACTACAAGGTGATTGATATCAAGAGCATCAAATCAAGAGCGAATTTGGATGCAAATTGTCCAAAGAAGAGGAGCCCAGGGTCCCTGCCAGAGCCCTTATACTGGGGAGCTGGGCCAGGTTGAAGGCCTCCATCAGTGATCTGGTATACAGGCCACTCTCTCTGTGCCCGGTTGCCTTCAGAAAGCACCTCTCGTCATGCCTCCTGTGAGAGGGTCATTAAAGAGTCACTGATGAGGTTTTATGGGACATGTTTCTGCAGGCATAAGGTGCCCATGTTGTCCAGATCCGTAGAGAAGCCATTCCCAGGGGTTGGCACATCTTGTGTTTCCCTTAGCACAGGCCATAGGGCACAGCAGAGGTGGGAGCAGTCATCATGGTGATAAGGGGCTGTGGCACATATAGCCATGAGGATGTGCAGATGGGAAGGAGTTCCTGTACCCAGCACATGTAAAGCAAGGGAGAAACCTCCTGCTGTTTACCTTTGCCTTAATTTGCATCTTCTTAAAATGCCTAATTAGCTGTGCTATTTGATATACTGGCTCAGGCACTCCTTCCTAATCCAGTCAGCAAATCTAGGCTTTGAAAATATTTATCCTACATCTTCACATGATGCAATGTTCACTGATGTGCCTTGGCTTGTTTGGGGTTGAACCTGCAACTGAATACGGATGTCTCTTTGGTAGTTCTGCTGCATGGACAGGAGGGTATGACACTACTCCTTTGTGGTCTCCAGCAGGAAAAGCTGATGTGAAAGGGGATCATGCCTATGACCACAAAGTGCTGTTGGTTTTTTTGGCTAATTCACCTGGAAGTACTCCTTCTCCATACAGCTATGCTTTTGACCTGAGACTTTATTGAGTGCAGAAGCCCTTTTTGTATATAATATATATTATTATTTAGTTCCAATGTCTTTTACTGGGTTCGAATTATAATAGAAGAGGAAGAGATGCATAAAGTGGCATAATATTCGTTTCTGGAGTGTGTTTTGCACCTACTCTGTCCATCATCTAGCAAACCTCTGGACCCAAAACCTCTGGATGTTTTAAAGCTTAAATATTTGCTAACCTGACTGTAACAATATCCCAGCCAGCAGCCTGTAAAGCTGCACTGTGATGAGGAACAGAATTGTGGTGGAAAGCCTTGGAAAGGGACTTGGAAAGTACCAGCAGCATCATCCACAGAGGGCTTTATGGGCAAGCAATGTCCTCAAATTCCTTCTGCTCTTCATCCAAGACTTGTATTAGTACAGGAGCACGAGGCTGAGGCACCACTTCCTGTTGGGGCCATTGTGTAGATAAATGGGTATGATAAAGCTTTGGGTTTCCTGTAAAGGGAATTTCTGTGTTGCCAATGAGGACAGAAGGAGTCTCCTAGGAGCTTTCCAACAAAAACTGCAAAGGATTTGAAATTCACCTATCAAGGGGTTAGGGAAGGAAAGAGTTAAATCCTGATGCCTTGGCTCAATCTTTAGTCAGACAAAACTTTTCCTGAGCTCCTGAAGATTTTTGCCTAAGGGAAGCCCCATGTCTGAGCTAGGGAAGCTAGGGAAGAGGCACCACGGTTGTGCTAATGTGGATAACCCACCACCCAGCCTGTTTTACATGCTGCAGCTGCTGCAGCTCTGCTAGAGTGAGCTGCCATTTGGTTTGCAATGAAGAAACATCGATTTCCAGCTCTCTAAGCTCCTCAGTCAAGCTTGATGCAAGCACGTCTATCACACCTGAGCAGAGAGAGCTATGGAAGACCTACAAACCTTGCAAACCTTTTGTTGGAAGCATGATAGTCTGGGGACATATACGAGGTATGCTAAGAGGAAGGAGTGTCGTGAATAAGCATTTTAAGGTCACTTAAAGAATCAACTGCAAAGGTATCAGCAAGAGCAGATTTAATATGAAAAAAAAGCACAACAAAGTTTACTGGCAAGGTTCACTCTGCTTACTAGATGGTTAAAGCACACCACAAAAAAGCAAATAAATAATTCAGAGTCAGTCAACTCAAACCAAAATAAACCTGAAATTATCTATGTGGAAGCTGGGCTGGGGGGTGAGGGAGAGACAAAAGGGTAGGAAAGGGTAAGGATAAAAATGAATACAGCCTAAAGGCCCAACAGCACTTAAAGTTAATAGGACTTAATAGCATTTAACTTAACAGCATTTAAAATTAACAGCACTTAAATTTAATAGCATTTAACTTCACTGATAACTGAAGTCTAACTATTTAGCAAAGAATTCATATAGAATTTACTGTACCATAACAGCAACTTACTTACATATCTAAAGTACTTAAGAATCTAGGAGATCAGTATTCCTACTACATTTGATATAGCAGATGCACATTTGCATGCATACAGAAATGAAGAGTCTATACAAGGCACCTACGAAAAATTCCCCTCAAATTCAGTGAAATGCTCACTTTGGATGCCATTGCATCTTCTCAGTGGGCAAAAGGCTGAGCCTCAAGGAGTGGATGGTAACAGCTCAGGATCTGTCATTGTCATTTGGTGATCCAGGTACAGCAAATTTGGGAATGTGCTGGCTCTGAGAGGCTGCCATTAGAGGGAGATGCTGGTTACAGCTGCTGAGGTTCAGGAGAGCTCAGAAGGTCTCACTTTGGACTGCTGTTTACAGGGTCACAAGACAGTTGCTTTAGTCATAATAATTTTCCATCCTGGCCACACTTCAGGTTGGTAAATTTCTTTGAAAGTTTGATAACAAAAATATTATTCCACTTGGGTTGTTATTCAGGCAGAAAAAGTAAGTTTCTAAGGCTGTTCATTAAAAAAACAGGAGCTCCTTAGACAACCTGGGAGCAGACAGTGTTTATGAGAAGCTCAAGAGGAGCTCAGGCCTATCGAGCATTTCTCAGGTCATAGTGCGGCCTTGGTGGTGGGGAAATGCACCACCACAAGGGAGAGAACCTTTTACTAGTCTGAGAGATATATAGTTGTGAAAAAAACCCAAACACACTTCCGGGCACAAAAGTCCTTCTGCAGGTCAGAGTATCTGGGGCAGAGTCTGGTGTCTGAGGGTTATAGGTGGTGGGAAAGGTGCTGTGCAGTTACCCCATCTTAGGACATAGGTGATGTTTAGCTTGCTTCTCTTTTGTTCTCACTGTGTGGTCTCTGTTTCAAACACCAGTGTCGCTCACTGCCTTCTGGCAGCAGTGATGTTACTCTGGCTGCACTGCTGTGCCCAAAAGCTTGTCTGCTTTCTTCAAAGCTCGTCTAAAACATCGTCTGCTGACCTAGTAGGAGCTGTTATTTCTGCCTGCACATCTTGCCTCTCTTTAACCTGGAACATTTACATCTTTTTCTCCGAGTTTCTAGGTAATTGGAGACAACTTCGAAATTCTGCAATAAATGACAGGAGGTGAGTTTGGGAAATAATGGGCTGCAACTTTTCTGTAATGGCATTAAAAATGTCAGTCAGGCTGTTGGACAATATCAACACTCTTGTCCAGTGCTGCAGCAACCTCAATGGCTTGCGCTCTGGTTAGCTCTGTAGTCTGAGGCTTTGAGGAGATCCCACTCCTGATGTTCTCCTGATTTATGCCTGAAAGAAACAGCAGTAGTAGAAAATTTCTCCTATGGAGGTGTAGGATCTCCTACCTCTTCCCTTGATTTGTCAGATTAAAACAAACCCTATACTGACTTGGGAGAAAGAAGAGGACATGAATGTGAGTAACAGGCATATACAAAGATGTATGTGAAGAAACAGAGAAACAGCTGAAAGACATTATCTAAATTAGTTACCTTCAGACTGAAAAGAAAGTTCTCCATCTCCCATATGCAGATGCCTTATCATCAGCACTTCAGACTGAGACAAGACCTCACAGTATGTACCCATAAGTAGCATCCCTGAGATACAGAACTGCCATCCCTCATGGAGAACATAGGTTTGCCTACTCGGCCTCCCTGGGAAGTCACCCAGGATCCAGAGAGCTAATCTTTCTTCACAAAATGTATCCTCTCCCTTCCTTTGGCTACTCATCTTATTTGAAAAGGTGTAGTTTCACTTTCCTGACACTTCTGTGCCAGAGAAGTGTCAACTCTTGTTGGCAGGCAACTCCTTGCCTCACAGCGGGATAAAACTCTCCTCCCCCATGACTCACTGTGTCAATTCCAGCATGAGGGAGAGGTTATCCCAGCCCTATAATCTGCATTAGTCTGGATGTCAGCGGATACCTCAATGCAATAAAAGTTCAGAGCTTATTACAGGCTCTTGTCTGATACCAGAGATAATGTTAATTAATAGCTGTGGGATGACAATGGTTTATTGCTGGCTGATCTCCCAATGCTTTCCTTAAGCATTCTGTAAAAAAATGGGCCTTGCCAAGAATGGAGAGGGCAGGAGGAGACAGAAAGCAGTTGCGTGATTCTCCAGCTGAAATGCAAGGCTTGAGAAGTACACCTTGAGTTTAACATGAGCTGGGGACAGGATCTGTGCATTTAGCCATGCTCGGATTTCAGAGTCACAGGGTTTCTGTGTGTGGGTATCAAAAGCCCACCGCTCCCCATTGGCACGGAGTTGTAGCCATCATATTTTGGTGCTTGCTAGAGGTACAAGAAATTTGAGGTTTCATTGTGTCAGGAGGTACTGAAATTGCTGTCTTATTTTACTAGGTATGGCTATAACCAATTCTGTCCAACTGGATTTTACAGGAATCTCTTGTATTAAAGGAAACAGAGCAATAACACCTTCATCACCCTCCTTGCAGATGCCTTTTCCAGTCACTGATTTGCAGAGTTGAGAAGCAGTTGATTTATCCAGTCCTCAGTCTGAAATCGTGCTGTATCTCCAAGAGATGATCCACACACAGGAGCGCATCTTGTTACTCTCCACAGAAAGGGGCAGGAGCCTTTCTCAAAGCCTTCAGCTCCCTTCTGCTCAGTTCCCTACACGTGGGAGTTGCTTCCAAGGCACATCTGCTATCACAAGGAGCTGAGCGACTTGGAGGGAAAAAGTACTGGCAATCAGCTTTTGACCTGATTTAATACTGAGTTTTCTAGCGAAAAAAGGACATTTGTAGTCTATCAGCATAGCACTGAATCATGCTAAATACGCCTCCATTTATCTTCAATAAGACCAATACAGTTCCTTATTATTGGAACAATGGTATATTTTTGTCACTCTTAATTATTAACTTATCTGGCTGCAATTTCTTCGCTTATTAAAAGGCTATTCTAGGTGACTTTAACAGCTACACAATTCTTATATAATCAACATCTTAAACTTTTTTTTCCCCCAGACATTCTTTTCCATTTTTTACTTTGCTTACAGCTTTCCTATTTTTCTTTGGCATAGGTAAGTAAACCCAAAGAGCCAGATCCTACAGTTACCCTGATGTTTTTGGAGCATGGCCTGGAGTTTTATCGGTTTACACCATTGGGGAGTGGGCCCATGAAATTTTTAAAATGTTGAAATAAATGAAAGCAGACAGGTGATTGAGTGACAGCACCAGACAGAGAGAATGGCCACAGCAAAGGCAGTGAAAGTCTTAGCTTTATTTGGAGGAAAAAGGCCCACAAACACATCTGGTACCAGGAGCCTAAACACACTGGCAGATTTGCTGGGAGCTGAAAATGGGACAAAAATTTGGCCTGTATATAAAAATAACTTTTAGTGTTTTCCTCCAGTGACATTGGCAAGCCTTCACCATCACATTAGCCCCAAATGCTTCCTGCATGTTCCCACAGCAGTTTGCCAGCAAGAGGAGGCCGGAGACAAGTGATAGGAGAGGGTACCCTGCAGTTGCTCCCCACCAGCTGTGGTTCACAGCTGCCTTCATAACAAAGTTCACCCTGAGCATCTTGGAGGCCACTGGTACGTGTCCACTATATCACAAGTATGAAATAATCTATTTTTTGCCTTCCACTGACTGTACCTCCTTTGCAAGGCCCGGCACATTGGATCTCACCAATGGAAGGAGATGGGGAGCACCACTGCTTCTCCACCCACTGCCCCTCCTTGCTCTTGGCCAGCCTCATGCCCAGCAGGGCTATGAAGGCAACTGATGGTGGCCCATGAGCTCACTGCCCCCCAAAGCTCATCCAGAGGAGTGTGGCCTCTCCCAGCATGCAGTGCAAGCACTGCAACACAAAATTCTTCAGCAACCAGCTCTCCATGCCTGCTACCATGCCACAGCCATTTCATTTCTGCAACAGAGGACACTGGCCCCAGTGACAATGAAGGGAGGGCTGAATTCCTTTTCCAGTCTGGCTCTCTGTTTTGACAAGTGATTCTTTTGATAAATCCCAGACAGGGTGTCTTTTCACAGGGAGTTGTAAAGCTGGATTTAATATATGTCACAGAGAATACACGAAAGCTCTCGTATGTTCTGCCGCACTGTTTTTTTTCAGTGGCTCTGCAAACGTGCTGACCAGCAGCTGACCTTGACTCCTGATGCAGAGCACAGCCACCAAAGGATGGGCCATACTCTGCCATCGTTAGTATTCCAGATTTCACTTTACACACTACATTTGCTTCCTGCCAAGATGACGGAGGGTCCCACCAGCCATCTACAATAGCTCACACTGACAGAGTGGGGCCACACGACATGGCCAGTATGAGAGCCCAGGCATCCTTGATTCCTGCAGCACCAGTAATTCCTTTTCTTGGTGAAGCCATTCCCAGTGCCAACAGGCTGATTGAAGCCTTGAGAGGACAGGGCTAAGGCAAGGAAGAAAGAGCAAAGTCACCCTGAGAACTCGGTGTGCTGGGCAGGGTGGGTTAATCCACCTGGAAAGTGTTCCCCATCACAGATATTAAACAAGCCCTTCCACATTAGATCCACCTAAAACAGACTAATCATCCTAAAGATCCTTGTCTAAGCCTTCAGATGGTGTTTCACTTTCCCTGAGAGCCATCTGGAAGTTTTTAAAGCAACTAAAATCCCATTTTCCCTCTTTGATCGATTTTCCAAGGACCACCCCAGCTACAGCTGCTGTACCGAACCCTCTGCCCTCCTCCTCCTCAAGCCACCACACATATCTACTCCGTCACATAAAGTACTTGTGAAAAGTGAGAAGCACCAGCAGGTCCTGGACAGTGGATATCCCATTGATAAATACCTGTCAAAAACCACCATCCAGAAGCCGGGCAATTAAGCAATATCAGATAAACACAGAAAGCCCCGCTCCAGCCTACGTCCCCCAGTAGGCTTTTCTTTCAAGGTGAACGAACATAGGCTTTCTCAGTAGAGGGAGCTTCTCACAAGCAGTTTGAGCACCACCTCACTCCAACCCTCAGAAACGCTGCCGTTTGTGACAGCACCATCTCTATGCCAAACCAGCTTGCAGGAAAACTGAAGGCAAGTGACTCCTCGCCCCTAGCAAACCATCGGCTGGTTTGTTTATTGAATTAAGCAGGCTTGTTTAGTTCAATAAACAAAAATTCTTTACAAAAGAATTCAAAAAAATTCTTTACTATTTTTCATAACTACTCCTATTAAACACCCGTTCTTTTGGTGCCTTGACACCACTCAGCAGCTCTGTGGCAGTCAGTACCAGGGCTATGAGAGCTTGCATGAAAAAAGGGCTTTTTAATGCTTTTCAATGCCTTCCTTTGGTACCCCTCTTGATATTTTTCTAATGGAGACAGAAGTCTTCAGCCCACTTTCGTCTGCAGCTCAAATGTTCTGTATGTTATTATCATGTAGTGAGGCCAGCAGGATCAGGGCAGGATCAGACCCCCATGCTTGGTGCTGATGAAACTGCACCTCAAGTCCCGTGTTCAGTTCTGGGCCCCTCATGAGAAAAAAGACATTGAGGGGCTGGACAGTGTCCAGGGAAGGGCAATGGAGCAGGGGAAGGGGTTGGAGTCTGATGAGGAACAGCTGAGAGAGCTGGGGGCCTCAGTCTGGAGAAAAGGAGGCCCAGGCAGTACCTCATCACTCTCTACAACTCCCTGAAAAGAGGTCGTAGCCAGGTGGGGGTCAGTCTCTTCTCCCAGGTAAATAGTGACAGGAGGAGAGGAAGCAGCCTCAAATTGTGCCGGGGGAGGTTTAGATTGGATATTATGAAAAATTTATTAATGGAAATAGTTATCAAACACTGGAACAGGTTGCTTAAGGCAGTGGTGGAACCACCATCCCTGATGGAATTTAAAAGCTGTGTAGGTGTGGCAGCTGGGGACATGGTTTAGTGGTGGCCTTGGCAGTGCTGGGGGAACAGTTGGACTTGATGATCTTAGAGGGCTTTTCCAATCTAAACAATTCTATGATTCTACATCCCTTTTGTCTGTCTCCTTAGACAAACAGCTGCCTCTNCTTGCAGGAAAACTGAAGGCAAGTGACTCCTCGCCCCTAGCAAACCATCGGCTGGTTTGTTTATTGAATTAAGCAGGCTTGTTTAGTTCAATAAACAAAAATTCTTTACAAAAGAATTCAAAAAAATTCTTTACTATTTTTCATAACTACTCCTATTAAACACCCGTTCTTTTGGTGCCTTGACACCACTCAGCAGCTCTGTGGCAGTCAGTACCAGGGCTATGAGAGCTTGCATGAAAAAAGGGCTTTTTAATGCTTTTCAATGCCTTCCTTTGGTACCTCTCTTGATATTTTTCTAATGGAGACAGAAGTCTTCAGCCCACTTTCGTCTGCAGCTCAAATGCTCTCTATGTTATTATCATGTAGTGAGGTCAGCAGGATCAGGGCAGGATCAGACCCCCATGCTTGGTGCTGATGAAACTGCACCTCAAGTCCTGTGTTCAGTTCTGGGCTCCTCACGAGAAAAAAGACATTGAGGGGTTGGACAGTGTCCAGGGAAGGGCAATGGAGCTGGGGAAGGGGTTGGAGTCTGATGAGGAACAGCTGAGAGAGCTGGGGGCCTCAGTCTGGAGAAAAGGAGGCCCAGGCAGTACCTCATCACTCTCTACAACTCCCTGAAAAGAGGTCGTAGCCAGGTGGGGGTCAGTCTCTTCTCCCAGGTAAATAGTGACAGGAGGAGAGGAAGCAGCCTCAAATTGTGCCGGGGGAGGTTTAGATTGGATATTATGAAAAATTTATTAATGGAAATAGTTATCAAACACTGGAACAGGTTGCTTAAGGCAGTGGTGGAACCACCATCCCTGATGGAATTTAAAAGCTGTGTAGGTGTGGCAGCTGGGACATGGTTTAGTGGTGGCCTTGGCAGTGCTGGGGGAACAGTTGGACTTGATGATCTTAGAGGGCTTTTCCAATCTAAACAATTCTATGATTCTACATCCCTTTTGTCTGTCTCCTTAGACAAACAGCTGCCTCTTTTGTCCAAAAGCCTTTGTGTGGTTATCAACAAGCCCTGCTGGGTAAGGAACAGAGCCTTGAGCAGGACTGGCAGGGCTATCTGGGAGGAGCTCTCCCCAAATGGATGGGGAGCTACAGTACGATCAGTGAGAAGCTTCTGCTCTGCTCCCAGCACAAGTGTGTGTGGGGTGAACTCCACCAGAGAGCTGGTCCTGGCAGAAAAAAAAACTGATTTAGAAAAAATGTTTAATTCTTCAGTCATATCCGTTCTCCAACCTGTTTTACTGAGTGACAGCAGAAGCACTTGTACTGCACAGTGTGCCCAGAACAGCACGAGTGGGCGGATGGGATGGCAGGAGAGGGAGGGAGGGAGGAGAGGAAGGGAAAAGGACTGCTTTTTTAAGAAGCACTAACAGCTTAAACACACTTAAAATGATAATTTAATTGAAGACACCAGGGATTTTAGTCTCACCAAGATACCAAGAGAATCTTAGCAAACCCGATTTGCAGATGTTGTTTTCCTAAGCCTACATAGATTGTTGGATGATGTTTTATTCACACCTAAAATAACTAAAATTGACAAACAGCAGCATTTATAACATCTCTCCTTCGCTCATCCCCTTCTCATTCCTGTGCTTTCTATGCTTGGCACTGCTAGGTGCACAAGCAATTTGACTATAATCTGAATGGTGATTCACTCCTCTGCTTTAAAGCAGTTTCACATCCCAATCTTTGAGCTCAACTACTCCCTTCTTGCTGCCTAGGGCCTTACAAAAACAAGAGCAAAACATGGCAAATATTATAAACATTTCTAATGGTTCTTCACAAAAACAATTTCAAAACAATATTTACACTGAAGGCATAAATATCCCCTTATGAATAAATGATGCTGTTATTCAATAAGCCCTGTGCTTGATCACACTCAGACCAGGAATAATTATTTAGCTCATTCAGAGAGGTTAAAATAACCTCTCTTAGGGCATAGGAACCTTCTTTTCCCTGAATAATTTCAGTCAGCAGTCGAATTGCAGATAAAAGCAGATATCTCGGATATAAGAAAAGCTAGTGGGCAGACTAGGATCAAGTGCAATAAATATAATTTGGCTGCAAGTAAATTCAAGCTGGAAATCAGGAGACCATTTCCAAATATGAGAGCTGTGAAGTTTCAGATCAGTCTTTCAATAAAAGCAGTAGGAGAAAACCAATAAAGGCAGTGTGCCAAAACTTCCATCCCTGGAAGTGATGGAAGGAAGACAGGTTGGATGGGGCCCCGAGCAACGTGGTCTAGTAGAAGGTGTCCCTTTCCACAGCAGGGGGTTGGAACTAAATGACCTTTAAGGTCCTTCCAACCCCAACCATTCTGTGATTCTATGAAAACACGAACAGGGTTCAAAACAAAGCCTCTGAGTTGTCTGAAGGAAGCTATGAAGTGTGGCTGCCTGCCATAACCACAGCTGAGCTCTGAACCTTGATGCACTGAGCCCTCCCAGCCTAGAGCTCCCAGATATCTCCTGTGGCAGCCAAAGGCCAAGGTGAGCATTTGTTCTGCTGACAAAGAAGAAGAGGCACCACCTGACATGTTAATGTCCTACGCCACCATGGCAGGAACACCTTGATTCCGTGTTCCCCTCTGAACCCAGTGGTGCTATGGCAAGGTCTCTGACATTCCCAGAGTTTCTGACAGCACTGGCTGTGCCAGTACCCACTGGGGCGGTCACTGGACCTCTGCCACTCTCAAACAGCACACCTCTTGAGGGACAGAATGCATTTTAGCTTAAAACCAAAAGCTTTATCTCATAGACTTGATGTATCTTCCTTCCCGCAGTTGCATCAAGGAGAGGAATTTCCTGCTGAGGTTTTAGAGAGAAAGCCGTGTTTTGGAGGTGAGTACCTCCTTCTTCCTTCTATGAAGTGTACCCCATGGCACTTCCGACTTTGGGGGAGACGCCTGCACTGCGGGTTCTCTAGTACATAAAACAACACCAGAAGGAATGACACAAGTGAAGGATGTTGGAGGTGTTTTGCTCAAGACCCCCAATCAAAGACGTGAGGGCGAGCTCCGCGTCTGAGGGGCAGTGGCCACCACAGCACCTCCACCACTGCGCTGCCAAGGGCCGGTCCCCGGTCCCGTAAGCCTGACTGGGGGGCCCTCCCGCCCTGCGCCCCCCTCACGCCGTGTCCCAGGTCCGTTCCCCAGCCCTGCCCGGGGGTCTGACACCACTGCCGCCCCGCTCCGTCCCCTCTCGGTAACTCCCCCGCCCCGGGGGGGCAGAACCGGCCGGGGCGATGAGGGGAGCGCGGGGCTGGCCGCGCGCAGCCAATCGGCTCCCGCAGCGCCTGGTCCGATCTCCGCGGAGCTCTCGGATTGGTCGCTGCCCTCCCCTCGCCTCACTCCCGGGCCAATGGCGCGCGGGGGGCGTGGCGCGGGCGGTGAGCGCGCGAGCGGCGGGCGCGGCATGGCGGGGTCCCCGCGGCCGTGAGGGAGCGCGGGCAGACGGCGGGCGCCATGTCGGCGCTGTGGTCGGTGGGCGCGGGGCTGGTACTGCTGCTGCTTTGGGTGCGTCACCGCGGGCTGGAGGCCGTGCTGGTACACCACCGCTGGGTCTTCGTCTGCCTCTTCCTCCTGCCGCTCTCCATCCTCTTCGACATCTACTACCAGCTGCGCGCATGGGCCGTCTGGCGCCTCCACAGCGCCCCGCGGCAGCACGCCCAGCGCGTCCGGCACATCCAGGCGCAGGTGAGGCTCGCCCGGACCCCAGGACCCCCGCCCCGGGCTGGGGGATGACTCTGAAGGGGGGAGAACGTTTCCCTGTCCCACTGCCTGCCAGCCGGTGCCCGCCCTGCTGCTCTTTCCCCCCATCCCGAATCCGGGGCAAAGTCCAGCCGGAGCGGGAAAAAACAAAAGAATAAACGCTAGCGGGTATTTCAGCCCCTTTGGGTGTTTTTGGCCCGCTCTGAAACACTTCTGGAACTTCCTCCCTGCGGGCGCTGCGACATCCTCAGGGATGTGCCGTGAGCCGCGCTGGACGCTCAGCTGGCTCAGGGACACACGTGTGTGGAACGCGGAAACAGCAGCCGTGGAATGGCAGGCTCACGACTGTGTTTTAATACTACTTAACATCCTGCTTCTCGGCACTGACAGTTCCAGGAGGTGGTTAAAGGGGAAATAAAACTTTTTCTCCACCCAGAAATACAGATGTCTGTAATGTTTCTGTGCTCTCCGGTATTTATGCTAATTCTGTCACGTCTTCTGTTTTATTCCTTGCCTCTCACGTTCATTGCAGATACAGATGGATATTAATGTGCACAGAGTTACTCTCTGAGGGTTTGGGGTTGTTTGTGGTTTTTTGCCATCTGTAGCAGCAGTTGAGCTCTGAAGAAAACACTACAATTGATGTTTGTTCTCCAGCTGTTAACCATTGTGGCTTTGCAGAATTCCTGGATCATATGTATGGCTTATACATTTTCCTTCTCAACTTTTCATAGTGTCCTAGAAGGTTTTGAGTTGGAAGGGACCTTAAAAACCCAAACCCAAAACTTCCAACCCCTCTGCCATGGGACACCTTCCACTAGACCAGGTTGCCCAAGGTAGCTCCCTCCAGACCAGGTTTTCTCCCTTTGCCCATTTGGTTGCAGGTTCAGACTACTTTTTTTGTGTTTTGGAGTAGAACTAAGATTATGACAGTGATAATACCTCCCTTAGAGTATTGGTTTTCCTGTGGGTTTTTTAAACTGTGTTAGTTTCTTGCTAGTTTTCTGAATCCCTACCCAAAAAACCTCAAAGGTACAGGATATTAGAAAGGCTTCCTCTGCATAGCTAGTCCACTCAGGTGGTATTTTATTTAGAAGTCTAGAGGTCTGAGAGAGTTCCAAAGCACCCCTACGTAACATAGAGATATCCAGGATTTGTTACTTGATGTCGAGAAGTAACAGTATTTATGAACATCTTTTCACTGTGAGAGAAGAATGTTTCAGTTGTTACTTCCTGCAGGTTCGGGAATGGAAAAACGAAGGCAGCAAGAGATACATGTGCACAGGCCGGCCAGGCTGGCTGACTGTGTCACTTCGTGTTGGGAAGTATAAGAAGACCCATAAGAACATCATGATCAACTTAATGGATGTCCTGGAAGTGGACAGTGAAAGACAGGTAACAAATTCCCTCACAAAGCTTTTATAATAGTAAAGGCTACAGCTTTCTTTACAATATCTGTAGCTGAAAAGGTTAGATTCCATCTACAAGAAAGGATTTTTGTAGCAGTAGACTCACCAAATTAGTTTTTACAATGTGTGCTTGGATCATTCTGTCAAAAAACCCCAGCATATGGAATTGCTTGGCTTTTATGTGCTGAAGTCTAAAAGACCAGATTGATTTATGGTTTTGGGCACTGAGCAACAAGATGTTGAGGCAGAGGAGGAATCACTAAACAGTTTCTACTATTTTTAGTAGCGCTCCCAGGAAAGTGAGTCTCTGAGTTCTGATAACAGATGGAAGTGTATCCAGTTAGCTATATTTTGTCTCTGTTAATGCACTTAATTTATGTTTGGGGGGAACTGGTTTGGTTTTTTTGTTGCTTTTTAGGTTGTTCGTGTGGAACCTTTGGTGACCATGGGCCAGCTGACTGCACACCTGAATCCCATGGGCTGGACTATTCCTGTGGTACCAGAGCTGGATGATCTCACAGTAGGTAAGGGTCATTGTGATGACAAGAGACTCACTGATTTTCCTGCACTTTCATTAGTTTTTTAATGCAGTAACATTGCATTATTTTAAAGGTTCTATAAATACTCTGTTGAACCTTATGTTCTTTGTGGTATATATGCTATAAGCATTTCCTTTTTCTTTCTTTTAAATATTCTTAAAAGTCATGCCCAGAGCTTAGACATGGGGTTTTGCTCTCAGAAACCACCTTCATTTAGGAGTGTGTTTCATTTGATTTGTTATGTGCTCTCTTTAAGGTGGCCTGATCATGGGAACTGGCATTGAGTCATCATCCCATATCTATGGACTTTTTCAACACACCTGTGTGGCCTATGAACTTGTTCTTGCTGATGGAAGCCTTGTGAGATGTTCACCAGTAAGACAAAATGTTACTTTGCTATCATTTACAATGTCGTTGACAGTTATCAGTGTGGATATATGATTTAGTATGACATACTTTTTGCAGACTGAAAACTCAGACCTATTTTATGCAGTGCCTTGGTCTTGTGGTACTTTGGGTTTCCTGGTTGCAGCAGAAATAAAAATGATTCCTGCCAAGAAATATGTCAAAATACATTATGAGCCCGTGAGAGGACTGCAGAAGATTTGTGAGAAGTTCACTGAAGAGTCTAAGAAAAAGGAGAATACTTTTGTGGAAGGACTTGTGTATTCTTTGGATGAAGCAGTTATCATGACAGGCGTCTTGACTGATGAAGCTGAGCAAAGCAAGGTAAGTAAAGGGAAGTTATTCACAGAGAAAAAATACTCCCAAAGTCTAATGAAGCTGTACTAGATGCCACTATAAAACTATTACAAAATTGGAACAGTCTCTTAACACAGGATTAAAAGTTAGATCTGACCATCAGAATATTTTGAATTACTGTTCTTTGCTACTATGATGGAGTCTATTCTCTAAGTCTCTTCAATTGATGAGAAATGGCCCACTGATTTAATTATTCTAGCAAATAATTCAGTCTACAGACTCTTCATTTCAGTACCTGAGGGGGAAGAGAAGGATCTTTTCTCCTACACCGAACAATGCTGCTTTGAACTGCAGTAATTCAGAGTAACTCTCTTCCCAGCAAGCTCTTAATTCTGTTAATATTGGTAAAACATCAGGGATATGTACGGGAGGGACATTAACAGTTCATGCAACCCTCCACCTGGAGATTTTTCCTTTGCCATGTGAGACTTTGGATCAATGGTGGGTTTAGAGACTGGTGTTTTAGGAATCCAGTTCTGTCACATTCATGGTCTCTTAAATAGCTTGTAAGTGGCAAGCCTTAGCAAGCCATACTTAAACCTTAATGCAGGAAAGGTAAGAAGGAGCCAAGCAGGCAGAGAAATGAAGGCTCTGTCATAGAGGGCATAACATAGATTCCTCACAGTAAAGGAATTCGGGGACATACTTGGTGTTGGTTAGCAAGGTATAGCTGTTATCTAATGTTATCTAATGTTTTCTTGCAGATAAACAGAATTGGCAACTACTACAAGCCCTGGTTCTTTAAGCATGTGGAGAAGTATTTGAAAGCTGACAGGACTGGAATAGAATACATTCCTTCTAGACATTATTACCACAGACATACACGAAGTATCTTCTGGGAGCTCCAAGTAAGACCAGTTCCAAAATTAAGATACATATGCAGGAGGGTGCTCTGCCCTTTCCCAGTGTAGGTACAATGTACCTTCTTCCCCTTGGCAACAACCTCTGTCTTTCATGGCAGAAAAACCCAGTGAAATTTATGGCAAATTTGCAAGTTTGCATTTGGGTAAAACAAACCCAAGGACACTTCTTCTACGCAAGGCATTGTACCATAAACTCCTGATTTCTGATTTAGTGCTTTTCTGAATTTAGACCTAAAGTACGTATTTCAGCATTAAGCTTTTACACCTACTCAGTGATTTTCAAATTCAGATGATGGAAAAAACATGAATGTGAAATTATGGCTGAAAATTTGCCCTGCCTAAGCTCAGAGCAGTAATTATGCAATAAGGTCATTACTTTGAATTTCATAAATGTTTGTTGCAATGTGCAATTATGCAAAACTTTATTGGACATTCTGAAATATTCCTTTTGTTGTATTTTGAATCTCTCAAGTGAGATACCAGGTCCTTTCAGCCCCTGGAGAAGTTAGAGAGGAATTGGCTGTGCAGGAAATAATAAAAATTTTAGAGCTTTAAAATGCTTTTAAGAACTGATTTTGTATGTGTTTATTCTTGCAAGAGTTCTGTAAGTTTAGCTTCTTGTGCATTCCTCCCTTGGCTGTTGTAAGGTAATAGCCTGTTGTTCTCTGAATTTCATTCTCTGAAAGTATTTGGGGCTGGGTATGTTGTGATTCGTAGCTCTGAAAATCAGTGGTAACTAGAGGAGGCTTTAGGGCAGGGCTCTGTCAGAGATCAGTCTCTTATTTCCTCATATTTCTATTATAGTAGCTTAGCAAAAGTATCAGCAGTTAAATTTATTGAAAATCTGGCTTAATATTGTTCTGAGGATTCTGAAGTGTTCTTTTAGTTCACTTACACATTCTTCTGTCAAATTCTTTTTTTTTTTTTTTCTCTTTAAAGGATATCATTCCATTTGGCAATAACCCGATCTTCCGTTACCTGTTTGGCTGGATGGTTCCTCCAAAAATCTCCTTGTTAAAACTCACCCAAGGAGAAGCCGTTCGAAAGCTGTACGAGCAGCACCACGTTGTACAGGACATGTTGGTGCCAATAAAGAGCCTTGAAAAATCCATCCAGACCTTCCACGTTGACCTTAATGTAAGAACATGTGTTTTTAGGATGCAGCAAATCTTGGAATGGTTGTGATAAGAACTGCTTGTGTGAAAGGTCATTATTGTGTCCTGGAGAGTACTGTGCTTTTTAAGTCCATGATTCAAGGCTGCAGCAGAAATCCACACAGCTTTCCAAAACAATAAATTTTTTTAAAAAAAGGAATTTAAAAAAAGATTCAAACTTTAGTAGAAGCCAACACTTCTAAAAAATTTTATCTTGTAGTAAAACTTGAAATGATTTTTCTTTCACCTGAAATCATTAGTGGTCTCACTAAACACCAACTGTGGAGATTGATTTCCCTTTCTTGCTTTTGTTTCTGAATTTATTTCAGTTAGTGAAGAAGTACAAACTTGGCAATTTCAATTTTAGACTAACCTGGAAAAGACACTCTTCATTCTCTTTTTTACCTTGAATATTTATTCAGTTGTTGCTTTGGGATCAGGGATGGTTTATTTGGTTGGGTTTTTTTCCTTTTCATTTCAAATGTTTTAGGGGGAGGAGATGTAATTCTAGGACACTCCATCTGTTTGTGTTACGGTCATTAGAAAGTGCAGCTGAGAACAACACCAGGACAACTGGAAGACCTGAAAGGAAGAGTTTCAATCCCAGATTGGGAAGAAGTCTTCTTAACTCTTTGTCACATTTGTTAACAAGCTTAAAGGATTGTTTTGTTACAAAAGAAATGATACAGTGTTTTCCTACTTCTGCAGGTGTACCCTCTTTGGTTATGTCCTTTCATATTGCCCAACAATCCTGGTATGGTCCACCCCAAAGGAGATGAAGCAGAACTCTATGTGGATATAGGAGCTTATGGAGAGCCCAAAAGGAAACAATTTGAAGCCAGGGCTTCAATGAGGCAAATGGAAAAGTTTGTAAGAAGTGTGCATGGGTAAGGATCCAACTCCTTAGAGGAGTAATAATGCCTACAACTTATACCCATGTGATTTAATCACAGTTATTTAATCCCACATAACTTTAATATTGCAATAACTTAACAACTATAATAATTGAAAACTAACTTAAATTTCTAATTTTGATGTTATGATTTTTGAATATGGTTTCACTCTATAATTTGATTGCAAATCCAACCAACCAAATGGACACTCTGGCTGAAGTTGTGTGTATTTGTGAGGTGAGTCACCTCGCTCCAGGCTGCTCTGGGAGTGGAGTCTACTGTAGCAAAACACATCCTTGGAATACATCCCTAAGGAATCCCACAGGCTGTTAAAAGTTTGGACAGCTTTCCTGCCTGCCCTTGCAACTGTTCTCCCTGCAGTCCTTGCTGTGGCTCTGCCCTGTCCTTGTGCCAGGGTGTCCTTGCCCAGGGAGCTCAGCCTTGGCTCTCCCTGCAGTCCCTGTGTGGTAGTGGGAGTCTTTCCTCCCACAAAACTTGTACTCCAGAGCTTCCTTTTCCCTGCCTCAGTTCTTATTACACAGGACCACAGTAGGCGTGAGGCATGTGCCCGCCATCTGTCACGGACTCATGCCAGCCTAATTTGCTGTAGTGGTGTCAGTGGAGAAGCAGCCACAGGCTGGTTTCTCAGGAACAAAAAGCAACTACATGGTATTTTTACACCATCAGTATAATTTATCCACATTTCTATTTTGACCTACTTCTCAGTCTAACAGTGATCATGTCCCATGTGGCTGAGCAACAATGGCGAGGCTGCTCCAAGATGATTTGGGGACTGTAAATGACTTTGAGCTGCAATAAGGGATCTGCCAGAGAACAAAGAAACCCAAAGTTAATTTTAAGCTTTTTATTTTTATTAACTTGAAATTGAGCTTTTAATTTAAAGATCTTTACTAACAAAGTTTCATCTGTTTTCTGCCTGACACTGGAAAATGAACAGTGGATAAATGCTTAACCTTATAGTTGTGTAATTACACACAACAGTAGAGCTTTTATGTAAGTTTGTGTTTTGCTGCTGTACTCTGATGCTAGCAGCAGTTTAGAAAGCACAAGATGAATGTGAAGAAGAGTCCACAACTAAATAAGGATTTAATTTGTAAATGGATCTTTGTTACACCATCCTTCATTTACACTATGAATTCATCTTCTCAGCCTGGTCTGATTTGATTGTGTTTTACCTTCCAAGTTCTCTTCTCAGTACCCAGTCCTAAGAAACTAAAAAGTCAAAGGATGTATTGCTACATCTGCCTTGAATGGATTTCATAACAGCTAATACCACACACCATGACTGTATCTCCATGGGTCATAAAAAACCATGCAGAAAAGATACATCTTTTTTTTTTAAGCTGAAATTAAAATCTTTTGAATGGAAGAAAATCAGGCTTTCAAGAGCAGTTAAAAAGTATTTGTTAGGGAGAATTAGGTTATGTATGGTTTTCAGTGCAAGGAGCCAGACTCTGGATTTGGGGGAACTCTGGAAGTTCTCTCCAGACTTGTGTTTCTGTGAATACAAGTTGTCAGAGGATTTGGCTGCCTGTGGTTAGGATGGCTAAACATGACCCACCTTTTATATACCTTTTTTTAATCCTTGTAGTAGCAAAACTTATGAAAGTATCAATACAATGATGACTAAAGAACCATATTTTAAAAGCAGTAATTACTTTAATTACTTGCTTTTCCCATCTTGCCCTTCACCAAAGTTACTGTAGCAGTATCCTGCTGTTTTTACCGTTACATGTTATCTCCTCTTGGAAAAGAGATCATGTTAATGTTAAATCCACAAAATATAATTAGCTGAGTGTCCCAGCACGACCCATGTGAGCAATTGTACTTGCTTGTTTTTAAAAAGCACTTTTGATGGGGTTTGTTATTGAATATTTGCTATTTATAGCTTGCCCTGAATTTTTTATTTAATATTCTATATCAAATCTTGTGGCACAATTAATGTTGAATCTCTGTCCCTTTTTTTCTCCTGCTCTCCAGTTTCCAGATGCTGTATGCAGATTGCTATATGACCCGTGAGGAGTTCTGGGATATGTTTGATGGTTCGTTGTACCACAAGCTGAGGGAGCAGATGAATTGCAAGGATGCCTTTCCAGAAGTGTATGACAAAATCTGCAAAGCTGCAAGGCACTGAGCCTGGCTGAGCTATACAAGCAATCAGGGAAAGAGGAATTTACCTATAGCTAGTCAGTATGTCCTTTTAAAAAGAAAAGCTTTATTGCTCTCCAAATAAGCTCATTCTTGTTGATGTTTAAAGGTATGAATTCCTGCTTTATACATTTATGTTTAGTATTTCTTTTCAGTTTTCCAAACTCAGAGTGATTGTTTTTAAGAAATCTGAAGTGCTAGCCTTTGTATCTAATGTAGTGACGTAGGTGAATTCACCTATTTCCAAGCAGAAGAAAAGTAATGGGAATGGATGAAGATACTGGAGTTACACCAGCTGTGTACCATAGCTCTATTTAACACTACTTTTGAAAATGGGAGGGGAGGGCTCAGAAATAGGTGCCAAAGCATTGTCTAATTAATCTTGTTGTTAAAAACATTTGCCTTCAGTCAGTATCCTGCAGAGCAGCTCTGCAGTGGCTCCATCCTCCAGCTGGCTGCCCAGCACTGGTGGTGGTGGTGCTGCACTGCCTGGGGTGTCCTGCAAGGCAGCTGAGCTCCCTGACAGTGGCTTCTGTTTCAAAACTGAGCACTGAGGTGTGAAGAAGATGCTTTTTACTTGTGCCTATCAGATTTGTACTGATTTTGATTATGAAGTGAGAATGGATGTGTAGGTTTTAGGTATTTCGTAGTTGGCCAACAGTGCATTGGTTTTTTTTGCCCCAAAGTATCAATGTTCTGGCTTTGTAGACCACTGAAAAGAATTGCTGCTATTTCGTATAGCCAAATTTTAATTTCCTTGTGGGTCGGTTTATTTGGATTTTTTGTTTGGTTGGTTTGGTTTTTTGGGGTTTTTTCGGTTGTGGCTTAATTTTAGTGCCTTAAAAGTACTCAGTTGGAGGAAGATGTGGGTTATTTCAGACAGTTCTGTCCTGGCCCAGTAGGAAAAGAAAGTCAAGGCTGCGTTTATACGAGGTTTATTAAAGCAAGTGGCTGTGGATAAGAACTCTTGATGTGAATCTTGATACACACGGGCTTTGGTTCTGACTTGAGTGACAGTTTTGCTTTTCATTTTAGTTGGGTTAGGTTGATAGGCTTTGTAAAAGGACTGTTTCAGTCACCTGGAGAGGAAATCAACAGCAAGTACTGTTAGTTCCCTCTTCTGCTGCTCGCAGGTGAAAATGGCACAGTCATGGACTTGATACAGTTGAGTGTAGAAGTGTGGAAACTGTGTGAAAACAGTTTTGACTCTGTAGTCAGAAACAGGGTTCCAAACCAAGCCCGTGTCTTGTCCAAGCAGTACTGAAAATTGTTACTTGAAACCTTACTGAGCTTGAGGGAAAAGAAAGTCCTTTTCTTGAGGCTTGTGTAGGGGTGATATGGAGAACTTCTTGAACAGTTACCAGTGGGAGGTGTAATTTTATTATGCGTGCTAAACCAATGATTTTATTTATTGATAGATGGATGTTTATGGTCCAGATGAAACCAATGATAAAGCAGTAGCAGGAATAAGTTTGGGCTGTAACTCAGTGATGCACATCGTGTGCAAGTAAGGTACCCCCCAAAATCTTGTGCAGGGGACTGGTGGCAGGGGCAGCATTCCATGGGGAGACACAGCCAGTGCGGAGTGTCTGCAGTGCTGCCCGAGCCATGGAGCTGTGTCAGTGATCCAGGAGTGCCTGCCATGCCATTCCAGGCTGCACCAGGGGCTCCCATGAAGGCAAGTGTTGATTCTCAGGGTGTGACCTGCCTTCCTGCCCCTGGGGCAAAGCTACGACTTTAGCCCACTGCTCGTATGATAGTCTGCACAGAGCAAGAGTGGTTTGGTTAGCTTTGAAAGAGCAATGTTAAAACATCTAGAGGATATGCAAATACTTCTACTTAGGCTGTGTTTCACTTATGTACTGATGATCTTTAGGTATGCACTGTGTTTGTTTTTTCACTCCTTAATTTCTTGGCAAACTTTGTATGCCGTGATTGGGTACTGCAACTGTATCAGTCACACACATGCACACATATAATTGCTGTTGCTCTTCATTTTTGGTTGTACTGGCTGTTGAAAATAAAGCTCTGGCCAGCATACTGTTCAAAGTGGTGTCTTTTAATGAGTGATTACTTGGTTTTCAGCAGCTGTTTATCATTTCTCTCATGCTTATTGTGTCCTTACACATGGTCAGCAATTACTGAGAAAAGCTGCTGTCTGGGTGAGAGACCCGAGGCACTGGGAGATGGGTGGGAGATGAGGACCCTGGTGCTGCAAACTGCTTTCAAGGAATGTCTTTGAAGTCTGTGAGCCTTCACTTATCTCTGCCCAGAGACACACCCACACTAAACAAACACCCCATAGCTGAGGTTTATCCTTCAGTTATGCCCACCTAGCTCCACAGCCTCATGGTGGCAATTATCCTGACTTCCTCCCCCCCCACCTCATTCTATCCCTCTGATGTTTTGTCCAAGGAGGACAAGCCCCCATTTTGGATTTAGGTGATACCTATTGACATGGGTAGTTACTTCATTCTTCTCATTTCATGCTAATAAATCTAATCCCTGTTTTGAAAGAGCAGCCACAGAAGGGAGGATGAAGATTCAGCGTGTTCTTTAGCCTGAGGAGTTTCACACCCACCTCTTCTGTTTCCCTGATAAATGCGTTTGTGGCAGCTCTGTAGGCTCAGTGGGTAGGAACACCTACCCCTGCCCTGGTCATAGCTGGTACACCTTCTCCCAGTATTCTCTTCCCAGAGAGAAGCTTCCAGGGTGTCTCCTGAAATCCAGGCTGCCAAGTGCCTCAGCCCTGCTGAAACTGCAGTTCAGGTGCCAAAGCCCTTCGTTGCTTTAATCACATTCTGTGTCGGCCCTGGCTTACAGCTGCATTTCACAACCCTCCTTTGTTGCCCCAGCAGTATATCTGTACCCTTCCTCACCCACATCACTGCTCAGGCATTTCCCTTCAGACCTCCTTCCTCCTTTTCCTTGCCTCTGGAACAATAGTCAGGATTTCCTTAAATCACTGCAGTTTTACCTGTGTTCCATTATCTCCCCCCACCAAATGATAATTTCAGATTAATTAGCATACTTAATCAGCCACAACTAACATGTAATTACACCTAAATTTAATTATTCCAGTCTGGTCTAAACACTTGTACAAGACTTGATAAAGCTTAACTCTGAGAGAACCAGTGTGCTCCTAGTACATTTTTGTGGCCAGCCTTTGTTACTACTGACAGCTCTGCTCATCTCGCCTTCTCCATTGTCTCCAGGTTTTAATTCCCAGCTCTACTTTGCTGTAGTTGCACTTTTTCATATCCAGTTCTCCATGGAGTTGCATTGGTGGACCTGGAGCTACTCAGGTAACACCACCCACAATAGATACGTGCAACTCCTTTAAGTAATAGTAGTGTTTGAGAAGACATGTTTACGCCTGAGTGAGCTGTTGTGTGCCAGCAGACCTTCTGTGGGAGGATGTGAAGGATCTGGCATCATCTTCTCAAGTATGTCACTACTATAAAGTTCAAGGTGTAAATAACTACGTGTCAGAAAAGTTAGACTGCTGATTGCCTAAAGAAAGAGTTTTATTAGCATCATCATCACGGCTTGGCTTCGCGAACAAAGATTAGCATAGAACAAGAACAACATGAGTTGTTTCCCATCTCTCAATTTGAATACTATCGTGCTGTAAGTATTTTCATCTACCCCACCTCATCTGCTGGCATCTCTGCCATTTATTCACTGATTGGGGTTTTTCAGCACCATGTTCTGTTTAAAAAACAGTGGTTTCTTCAGACGTATCTGAACAACATGGAGCAGAAATCAAATCACTCCAGCTGTTCTTAGCAACAGGCTTGAGCCATGCACTGTGGAAAGAGGATGTGATTCAGTGGGCTGAAATTATTGGCTGGATTAATCTCATTAGTTGTAAAAAACGTGGAGGCAAACAGAGCTCTTAAAAGCCTGGGCTATTCCCTTAAAAAGCACAGCTGTAATGTGAAAAGTGATTTGGAAGCTGGTGCTATTTGATCAGAGAGATGTGTTTGAATGGCAGATGCCACATACTGTTCAGATTGGGATTTTATTCCTGTGGGAATTTGCGGATTAACAAATCTGGGTGGTATCAAAAGCTGATTTCATCATACCCTCTCCATCGTGGGACAGCTTCTGGCTGCCCTACTCAAAGCTGCCAAGGTACAGTTTGCCAAGACCGATTTCTGCCTACCTGCTGGAGTTGCAGACATCCCTTGCAGATCTGTCAGCTTATCCTGCTACCACAGCAGTTCACTAATCCTACCCACGAGCAAAGGTGAGGGCATGGGGCTGTCCTGAGGTCTCTCATTAGCCTAATTCCCAGCTGCTGCACAGGGTTTTCATGCTAGAGGTTTCAAACCCTCTGCAGTCAAAGAGAGCCTTGTTATCTTCCTTCCTCAGATGGGGAAACCAAGGCACAGCCTGAGAAGGTGATTTTTGTTCAGGGCCATTGAGCACTCCAGTACTGGCACTGGGAATGAGTCCAGACAGCCTGATTATCCATCCACCTTCCACTTCCTTCCCAAGCTACCTCCTCTAACTCAGTGGAAAACACCTGCCTACACCTCCACTGTAGGAAAATTGCAGCCACCACCTGAGCATCTGTGAAGTGCCTTTAGAGCCAGTTTAACCCTCCCACTACCCCTGTGAGGTGGGGAAGCACCAAGGTCTCCTCGCTTTCCTGGGAGGGAAGAGGTGTGGCAATGCCAACCTCCCTGTCCACAGAGGGAATCTGCAGTGGGGGTGCCGAGTGTTTCTCAGTCCTAATCCAGTGCTTCAGTGACACAGTTGTCCCCTCTAACACCAGTTGCAGTGTCATTGCCCCCTGTCCTTTAAGTCACGGTGTTCAGAGGACAGGGAATCCCCTGTCACGCACCCTGTCTGCCTGTCAGCCCTACCCCAGGGAAGGTGTGGTGCAATTCCAGAAGTCTCTCTCTCTTGCTGTTGCTCCTGGCCCTGCCCAGGTCCTCGTAGCCACCCTCATGAGCAGGGGGCTCCTGGCAGCTCTCAGTTCCCACTGAGGTTCCCTCAGGTTGGAAAATCCTCCATGCACCACCCCGAAGTGTTCTCCTGCCAATTGTGCCAGCACCAGAGCTGCTCACCTTGGCAACTGATACAACAGCATGTGGCACATCCTGACCAAACCAAGCCTGTCCTGTAGGGGAGGGAGGAGAGGACACAGTAACCAGTCATAGCCCAGCCAGTCCCCTCCACCAGCAGTTCTGGCCACAGTGGGCCATAAAGAGTCGATTATCTCTGTGGGCTCAAGCACACTCACCAGTCACCTACTGCCAGCTGCAGTGAAGGGCGGCCATGTCACAACCTTCCCACTCAAATGTAATCTGAAAGTTCCCCACCAATTATGAAGGTATTTTCATCTTTGACCTCTTTCAAGTTGCCTGTTCCTCACTCCACTGGATAAATGAGAGAATCCACATGGCTTCCTGCTGCTCCTCCCTAGCCAAGGTGGACTATTTCAGACTAAACTTTCCCTGTCTGCTTTGAGCCCTTTAGGCTTTGTTCTGGTTCACCATGGGGAAGCTGCCAAGATGAATACAGCTCCAGGAATGGGTACTAAGGCAAGGGCTCCTACCTGAACAGGCTCTGCAATGTGCTGCTGATGCTGCTAGAGGAAAAACTGGCTTTCAAGCAGCAGAATGTGACTTTTTTGAGGATACATGGAGCTCTTGGTACCTAAAAGGACTCAAACTCAGCTGCTCTCGTCCGTGAAGTGCATCTGCTTGCTTACAGCTGAAGCAGAGCAAAACTAATGGAAAGGGCTGTCCAAGCATTCCTTGAAAAGGGCAAAGGCCTGAGGATGCAGGCAGAGGTAATGTGGTCATTGCTCAAGCTCCTGCCAAGCTTCCCTGCCTAAGGGCTGTGGGTGCTCTGCCATGGGTGCTCAGCACTTCATGTTCAGTGTGAGCAGCCCACCTCCCAGGCTTCCACCCCAGGGTGCTCCCAGCTTGAGCTGCGTGTCCCAGACCATCCTGTGCAGAAGATCCTTGTGCAAGAAGCTGCTTCCCAGCAGGCACAGACAGTTTGGGAGGTGAGGGGAGCTACATTGCTAAGTCTCTCACACATGCAGCCCTCACCTGACTGCCCATGTCCCCAGGACTGCCTGCAGCCACATCCTGGCAGATCTAGCCCCCAAGGACTGTGGGAATGGTGGCAGCCCTTGCCATGGCAACCATTACTGTGGAAGCCAGCACCGGAGTTCCCCAGGGAATGTCTCTTCCTGTGTGCAAACAGGGCTGGAAAACAGCAGGGTCAAGGCTGGTTGTAATGGAAACTGTTGTCTGCTCAGAGGGAGCTGTCTGAAAGCACCCAAAGGTTACCTTGGGTAGCTGCCAGTGTGCAGGGCGTGTGCAGCAATTTTGTAACCCCCATTAACTTCACAAGGGGCAAATAAAAGACAGGTCCTTTACCACCACTCCAGCAGGCATAAAAACATTGTCCTGCAGTTACAGTAACACCTCTGGAGGAAATTACATTAGTGAGCCATGTGTGTGAGCCAGCACAGGGGTCACGGACCCTACAGATTGTGTAAGAGCACGTCCAGGGCTGGATGGGATGTGCCACTTCTCTTGCCAATCCCAAGCCCAAACTGCAAATCCTCTGCAGGATGCAGAGAGGTTCAGCCATTGAATGACTTGGCCTCTCACCTTCACTGACTTCTCCCTAGACCTGGCCTGGTGCTCCCTGCAGATGCTACTGGAAAGGGAAGAGACTTTTCCACCACCCAGTGGGGTTCCAGGACTGTGGCTTCTCTCACATAGACCCCCGATCGCTTTGGCAAGGAACTGTGCCAGGGACTGATCTCAGGCAGCTGCCATTGCCTGCTTGGTCTTTCCTGCATCTTCCCCCCATCCTCAGCAATTTTCTTCCCGGAAATCCCCCAGGGCAAAGAGGGGAGGCCCCAGACAGACATGTGCACAGCACACCCGTCAGGCCACTCTTGTTTGGCCCCAATGGCATAAATCAGCCCTGGCAGAGCAGCGGGTGAGCAGTTTGGTGAAAGGCTGTAGGGGCAGCAGTACCTTTATTAGGTTCCCCCAGCACAGCTGGAAAAAATAAGGATCACAGAGAGGCTTTCAGGCACATAACCCCCAAGGTGGGCCCTGCATTCAGTCCTGTCTGCTGATTTAATAAGAGATCAGCTTTCCCCATAGACCACATCTCCTGAATAGCCTTAAACGCTCCTGGTTAAAATGCTGCCCCAGCGAATCAATCCAAGATGGTTTTGTCCCTTTGATCAGCACAGCAGGCAATAAGTCACTGATGGAAATGTGTTTCACCTCTCTGGCTTCAACAGGCAATAGAAATGGAGACAACCCTCCCTTCCTGAACTGCCTGGTGAAAATCTTTCTGGGATATGCAGTGTGGCACTGGAGGTCCTGTGGGACACACAACTCAGCTGGCAGGTGCAGGTAAGTCCTGCTTGGGTCCATCACAGTGTGCTGGGTGTCCAAAGGTATGAGCAGATCCCACAGGGATCCATCCAGCCTCCCAAGCAGTCACAGTGCTTCTCCCAGACAGCGTTTGCATTGCCTGTCTAATTGTGGTGGGAAATGCGTAGGGAGAAGTAATTGCCTGACAAAACCAGTGAAGACTGGTCTGGGAGGGAAGCTGCTACCTGTCAGTCAGGAAATCTGGGCCAGATCCCAGCTCTGGCACTGAGCTGCTGAGGGACTTCCACAGGTGCCTCCGGGCACACAGGATGCCGAGTCACCTCACAGAACTGGCTCAACTCTTTAATGACTTTAACGCTCCTAAATGATGCAAGAGCATCAAAACTGTGCTCTTTAACCCCTTGGTTTTGCTGACTTTCAGCCCCCTGTAAACAGGACTGCACATGAGGACTTCCCATCATAGAAGAATCGTGAAGATTTCTTCAAATCACATCTTTAAATAAAATAAGGAGTCATTCTTACTTTCCTATACTTAAATTGGGTGTTTAACTTAAAGGATTATTTAACTCCTAATTGAAGTGAAATCTCCTCCTCTAGTGGAGTGTTTTACTGTGTGCTTACAGCTGCTCTCAGAGGTGTTTAACTCCCGCTGAGCTGAGGGAGGAGACTGAAAAGTGCAGTGTGGAGGTCACTGGGTGCCAGACAATGTGTGTCTGTCAGACCGGACAGCAGAAAGCTGAAATGAAACAAGAAAAAGCCTTTGATTCTCAGCCCTCCTTCAGGTACGCTCCAAGTGGTTCTGTCCCTGAACACATTGGGACATGCTGCCCCAAAGACTGAACCTGGAAGGGGGGAGCAGATGAGCTTGTTGCTTTCAAGGACCTATTTTGTCCTGCCCTGCCTCTATTTACTATTTTTCACTATTACATGACGATGTTTGCTGTGTAAGAACTGTTCCCAGTGGATGAAACTCCTGGACTAAGCCATGGAGTTTGACATGGGTGATGCCATTCCCAAACTACAGCTCTTCAGGGACAAAGGGCTCACAACCCAGAAAACACTCGCCACTGAGTGTTGCAGGTGGGCCATCCAAGTGGGAAATGTGTTCCGTGAGTTAGGACAGATGAGAAATTCCCAGCCAGCACCTGCAGCTGGAGCTGAGGGCGGTCTGCCACAACCACACTGTGGAGGTGACCAAGCCCTCCAGAACCATGACCTCCAGGACAGGACAGAGTTGGTGAAGGCGCTGTTTGAGATGACGAAGCTCGATTCTCCCGAGGGCAGGATGGACGAGCGGCCCCTATCCCTCTCAGCCAACAGTGGCTGTCTCTCCCATGAGCCGTCAGCATCTTCTCAGTTTACCAAGCTCTTGTTAATTAAGACGGATTTAATTAGGAATCCCGGCGGTCCCATTCCCGGTCCCCGTCCGCCATCCACCACCCGCCACTGCAGCCGCGCCGCCCAGCCGGCAGGGGGCGCCCACGCCCCGCCGGCGGAACCATAGAGTGCAGGGCGCCCCGCCCACGTCCGGCGGCGCGTGAGTGTCCCCCACGTGAGAGGGAGGGGCTCCCACTGGCTGCGCCGGCGGGGCCGGGCGCGCGCGCCCGCTGGTGTAAGTGCGCGCGCGCGTGTGCACGTGTGAGTGTGTGAGAACACGTGTGTGTGAGAACGCATGTCGGTGTGCCCGTGCAGCACTCCCGCATGCCTGGGTAGAGGTACCTGTACATCCCAGAAGGTGTGCAGGGGCGTGTGTGCGCTCGTGTGCACCAGTGCACACACGTATGTAGGTGTGCAGGCATGTCCGTGCAGGGGTAGCCAGAAGGCGTGCAGGGGTGTGCACCCAGCTGTGTGTGCAGGGTTGTGGGTGTGGGTGAGTGCACGCACACCTGTGTAGGTGTGCCCGTGAGGCATTCACATGTGTCCATGTCCATGGGTACACCCGGAAGGCATGCGGGGGGGTGTGTGCTTTTGTGTGTGTGCGTGCATTTGCACATGTGTGCAGGTGTGCCCTTGCAGCGTTCCCACATGTTCATGTAGGAGTATCTGCATATCCCAGAAGGTGTGCAGGGTGTGTGTGTGTGTGAGTGCACGTAGGTGTGCCAGTGCAGCACTCATGTCCATGAGGGGGTACCTGTACACCGTGTACGTGGCGTACACCTGGGTGCATGTGCATGTGTGTGCAGGTGTGCCCATGGTGCATTCATGTGTCCATGTAACGGTACCTGTATATCCCAGAAGGTGTGTGGATGTGTGTGCAGCTGTGTGTGGTTACCTCTGCACTCGGGTGCGTATGGATGTCAGGGTGGCTGCAGATAGCGGCACATCCTGCGGTGTGTCCCAGCAGTGCTGCCCCTGGGCGGGCACAGTCAGTGCTGACCCTGCTCTATCCTCCTTCTGTTCTACCTCTGCAGGATCTGGGCCCTCTTCAGCACTGCCATGGAGGCCTTGCTCAGAAGATGCTGTCTCCCTGTGCTGGGTGCCCACCAGCCCATCAGGCCCCAGCACAGCAGTGCCCCGGGCAGGCCCAGGTGGCTGCTGCTCTCGCAGCTCTTCCAGCCCCTGTCGCTGCCAGTGGGCAGTGAGGGGGGGTGGGAGGGCCGGCCCGGGGAGCCCACCTGCCGCAGCCAGCGCCTGATGCTGCAAGGGGGGCTCATCCACCCCGCCAGCCCCGGCTGCTACTGCTACCTGCCGCCCACCGTGCGTGCCATGGAGAAGCTTGTCAGGGTGATGGACGAGGAGATGCAGGCCCTGGGTGGGCAGAAGCTGAACCTGCCCAGCCTGAGCTCGGCAGAGCCGTGGCGTGCCAGCGGCCGCTGGGACCAGATGGGGCCGGAGCTGTTCCGGCTGGTGGACCGGCACAACCACAGCTACTGCCTGGGCCCCACGCACGAGGAGGTGGTGACAGAGCTGGTGGCCTCTCAGAGCAACCTGTCCTACAAGCAGCTCCCACTGCGTCTCTACCAGGTCACCAGGAAGTTCCGGGACGAGCCCAAGCCCCGCTTTGGATTGCTGCGCAGCCGGGAGTTCTACATGAAGGACATGTACACCTTCGATGCCTCCGAGGAGGCGGCTCGGCACACCTATGACCAGGTGTGTGATGCCTACTGCCGCCTCTTCAGCCGCCTGGGCCTGCCCTTCGTCAAAGTGCGGGCAGCCACGGGCAGCATTGGCGGCACCACGTCCCACGAGTTCCAGCTCCCGGCAGACATCGGCGAGGACAGGCTGGTGCTATGCCCCCACGGACATTTTGCAGCCAACGTGGAGACGTTAAACAGGGAACAAACTTCTTGCCCCACGTGCAGGGAGAGGCTTACTGAGACCAAAGGGATTGAAGTGGGGCACACATTTTTTCTGGGCACCAAGTACTCCTCAGTCTCCAACGCCATCTTCTCCTCCCCTGAGAACAAACCCCAGCTGGCACAGATGGGGTGCTATGGTCTGGGTGTCACGCGTATCCTGGCAGCCTCCATCGAGGTGCTCTCCACGGAGGACAGCATCCGCTGGCCAAGCCTCATCGCACCCTACCAGCTCTGCTTCATGCCCCCCAAGAGGGGCAGCAAGGAGGAGGAGGAGGGAGTGGCACGGCTGGAGCAGGTGTACGACCACCTGGCCGAAGTGCTGCCCCACCTTGCCGCTGACTCGGTGCTGGATGACAGGACACAGCTGACCATTGGCAAAAGGCTGAAAGATGCCAACAAGCTGGGTTATCCCTATGTGGTCATAGCTGGGAAGAGGGCTTGTGAGGACCCTCCGGTCTTCGAGGTTTGGAATCAGAATGTTGGTGAGGTTTTGTTCCTCACCAAGGAGGGTGTCATTGAGTTGCTGAGTAAAGTGCAAGTCCCTTAAATTACTTGCCTCTGAATCTCTCATCTTTGCTGCACTAGGTTTATCTGAACAGCCCTGTTTCGTTTTCAGGGATGTGCAAGATGTTGGCAATGGCTCTGGGTGAGCAGAGACAAATCCAGCTCATGTTAGAGCCAGCCAGCCATGGTGTCTTGCAAGTGTGCTGGGTGCTGAGATTGAGCAGCAATCAGCCCACATTCCCCCTACGGGGCCAGGGATGTTCCTCCCTCTGGGTACAGGTCCCTTCAAGCTGCTTTTACCACCACATGTAACCTTGCGTGGCTGTGGGAGCACTGGCAGGGTTGTCCGGTCACTGCCCAGCTGGGGCTGACAGGCTGGCTATGGCCCCTTTTGAGCACACACAAGGCTGGGGCTGTAGAGGGGGATGGGAGAGCTCCCTTCACACTTTTTATGTGCCAAGTTCTCAGCACAAGAGATTTTAAGAGGGAGAGAAAGGAAACCCTTTCCTCTGAGTATTCAGAGATACACAGGATCCATGAGGGTGGAGGTTGCCTGTGCCAGGACTGGGGGCTCTCATGAGAAACAGCTTGCTGCCATCCCAGCAGTTCTGACTGGTGCCATCACCCCATGAGCCTCTCCTGCACAGGGAGTTCCTTGGAGGGGGTCACTTTGCCCTGTGATTCAGCTCCAGGGTCATGAGCAACAACAATGCCCCTGTCACAGAATCATGGAATTGGTTAGGTTGGAAAAGACCTTAAAGATCATCGAATTCACCCATTAACCCAGAACTGCCAAGCCCACCACTAACCCATGTCACCAAGTGCCACATCCATACGACCATTAAATCCCTGCAGGGATGGTGATTCTACCACTGCCCTGAGCAGCCTGTTCCAATGTCTGACAACCCTTTCAGTGAAGAAATTTTCCCTAATATCCAATCTAAGCCTCCTCTGGTGCAGCTTCAGGCTGTTTCCTCTTGTCCTGTCACTTGTTACAAGGGAGAAGAGATGACCCCCACCTGGCTACAACCTCCTGTCAGGGAGTTGTAGAGAGTGAGAAGGTCCCCCCCGAGCCTTCTTTTCTCCAAGCTGAGCCCCCCAGCTCCCTCAGCCACTCCTGGTGCTCCGGTCCCTTCCCCTGCTCTGCACGTGCTGTCAGCCGGGGCGAACACCTCGGTCTCCTCGCAGTTGTTCCAGGAGGGATCAGCTCCTCCTGCCATCCGTCCCCAAGGGAGGTGACACCTAAAATTGTAGGGGAGAGCGAGGCTGAAGTGGGGGGCGGTCGGAAGGAGCAGGGGGCGGTCGGATGCCGGGGCGGTGGAAGCGGCGGGGCCGGGCCTGAGGCTGCGGGGGCGGTCGCGGGCGGGGCCAGGCGGCAGCACGATGGCGGAGGACGGGCAGGGGGACGGGGCCGCGGGGCCGGGGCCGCCCCGGTACCGGGGCGCGCTGCACCCCGACACGTGGGAGCAGGTGAGGCGGCGGGGCCAGCTGAGCTAAGCTGAGCCGAGCCGAGCTGAGCTGAGCTGAGCTGAGCGCGGCATGTGTGTGTGTGTGTCCGTGCCCATCCATCCGCAGGAGCTGGAGGCCATCCCCATGTTCATGAAGCGCTGCCCGGCCGACATCGACGCGGAGCGGCAGCCCGAGCTCGCCTGCCTGCAGTCGCTGCTCTTCGACGAGGAGCAGAGCCCCGCAGGTGGGCACCGCGCGGGGGTGGTGGACATGTTCTGGGGGCGCCCCCACTCAGACCCTCACCCCCCTCCATCCCCGCAGAGCTGGCCAGGATGTACAAGAACGAAGGGAACGAGTACTTTAAGGAGAAGGACTACGGGAGAGCGGTCGCCGCCTACTCTGAGGGGCTGCGGAAGAAGTGCGAGGACCCCGAGCTGAACGCGGTGCTGCTCACGAACCGGGGGGCCGCACACTTCCACCTGGGTGAGGGACCTGTGCCAGCTCCGACTGGAATGGGAATGGGACTCTGCACTGCTTTTCCTCTCCATTTTCCTCCCCGCCCCCCCCCTTTTTT
>VYXB01009846.1:932720-964127 GCA_013397135.1 Pachyramphus minor | reverse complement strand
ATGATAGGACAGACTAAGTAACTTATTCACGAGAAAAATGCACCTGAAGACCTGGCTCGCTTCAGAGTATGGCTGCATGTAGGGTTTGTGCTCTGTTCATTGCAACTATAACCTGCTGCTTGAGCCTTGGCTCCAGGAGAGGGCAAAGCCAGTGGTTTTTAGAATCATAGCATGGTTTGAGTTGGAAGGGGCCTTTTAAGGACATCTAGTCCAATCCCTCTGCAATGAGCAGCAACATGCTTAGAGCCCCATCCAACCTGGCCTTGAATGTTTCCAGGGATGTGGCTTCTACCACATCTCTGGGCAACATGTATCAGTGCCTGATCACCCTCATTGTAAAAAATGTCTTCTTCATATCTAGTCTAAGCCTACTCTCATTTAGTTTAAAACCATTACTCTTTTTCCTACACAACAGGCTATGCTAAAAAGTTTGTCATCATCTTTCTTGTCGGCCCCCTTTAAGTAGTGAAAGGGTGCACTAAGGTCTGCCCAGAGCCTTCTCTTCTCCAGGCTGAACAGCCCCAACTCTCAGCCTGGTTTTATAGGAGAGATGCTCCAGCCTTCTGATCATTTTTGTGGCCTGCTCTGGACCCACTCCCAACATGTCCATGTCTTTCCTGTGCTGAGAACCCCAGAGCTGGATCCAGGTGGAATCTCATGCAAGCAGAGTAGAGGAGCAGAATCCCCTCCCTCTACCTGCTGCCAGTGCTGCATTTTGCCAATGCAGCCCAGGATGTAGTTGGCTTTCTGGGCTCCATGTTCCTTGGCACAACTTCTAGGAGTATCTGTTCCATGATCTTCCCAGGCACAGAGGTGAGGCTGACAGGTTGGTAATTCCCAGGGTCCTCCTTTCTATCCATTTTAAAAATTGGTGCAAAGTTTCCCTTTTTCCGGTCACCTGGGACTTTACCTGACTGCCATGACTTTTCAAATATCATGGAGAGTGACTTGGCAACTACATCAGCCAATTCCCTCAGGACCCTGAGATGCATCTTGTCAGGTCTCATGGACTTATATATGTCCAGGTTCCTCAGGTGGTCACAAAGCTGATCTCTTACAGCTACCACCCATCCTACCAACAGCATCTGCACAGCAGGGAAGGGGTTCTTGACTTTTTAACGCTGTTGTGTGTTGCAGTAGGGCAATGTTACTTATCCCTCACCTGTGTCTTTTATTTCTGTCATTTCACTTCTTGCCCCCAGGTTACTCCTTTTTATCCTCCTCTCACCTCACAGTGATTGTAGAAACAGTGAAATATAGGGTCTCTGCTAAAACTGTTTTGTCACCTTGCTGTCTGTTTGGATTTTAAATATAAATGCAAGGTTCTGAGCAGTTTTACTTGCTTTGCAGGTAACTACCGTTCTGCTCTCAATGATGCCATCCAAGCCAAAAAGCTGAAGCCCACCCATCTCAAAGCAATCATAAGAGGTAAGAGTTAAACGTCATGTTGCTTCATGGAGTGTAAGAAACATAGTTCCAAAACACCTGGCACATGTTAGCTTTACTTATTGTGCTGCTATTGTTACAAGCCCTGAAACAGACTGTTGTTAGATGTTGCTTTGTTTCCTTGCATGTTTCAGTGTGTTTAATAATTGTGTTTATAAACGTTAAATTACTGTGAGTGGGGATCATACTTTGTTTCTGGACAGAATTCATTTTAGAAAGGTAAAGCAGTTACTGTAAGAGATCTCATTGCTAGTTTTGTTATTGTTGTTTCTCCATAAAACAGCTCTGGATTTTTCTTCAGATTTTCAGTCAAAATAGTATCCTTTGCTCTTCAGTTTCTCTATCTGTCAAAGAGGCACTTTACTTGTTTCTGTAGAGCATAGCCTAACTTTTCCTGTTTTTCATAATACTAGTTTTTGGGGGTTCTTTGTGTTTTTCTCCCCAGCATTTCTCACTCTATGGAAATCCCCCTTTTATTTTTCCTTACAAGACAAGTACTGAAATATTAATTATGATAACATTTTGCTTGTAACAGACACTTACAGAATAATTCTTATGATTTCTGTGACAAGATGAGCAAATGATACCAGAACTGCTGAAATATTTTAGATTTTCTTGCCAGCTGACCTGCTGGACATCTGTGGTTGAACATGACCATACAAGACAAAAAACTGTAGTGCAAAAGCCCCAGGCCTAATGCTGTCTTTATAACCATCACGTTGTGTAGTAATTTTACACTGACTCCAGACTTAAAATCTTCATCCTTCCAGGAGCACTCTGTCACATGGAGCTGAAGAATTTCTCTGAAGCAATAGCATGGTGTGAGGAGGGCTTGCGAATAGATTCAACAGAGAAAAAGCTTCTGGAAACAAGAGTTAAAGCTGACAAATTAAAGGTAGATATTAAGGCTGTCTGGCATCTACAGTGCTTGTCTTCTGCTTTGTGTCAAGAATCACTTTGGGGTCCTTGGTTGAAGAGTGCTCCACACAAGTTTATGTGTAGTGTAATATCACCACAGAGAATTGAGTGGTGGTTAAATGTGTGTGTTGAGCTGTGTGGGAGAAGGAGCTGAAGACGACTCTTCTGGAGACCCAAACTGATTTCTCCACCCCTTGACAGGGTAGAGCAGTGATGAGCATTAACTTACTGTGTGTGACCATGGTGCAACCTTTTCTTACATATAGAGAACTGAGGAGCGGGATGCAAGGAAAGCAAAGGTGATGGAGAAGAAAGAGAAGTGTCAAAGGGAAATCTTGCTTGCAGCAATAAAGGTGGGTCACTGAGAGGGGCTGGCTTTGTGTGATTTGGGATTTTTTTTAAGAGCTCTCTTGTTTGTCTCTAAAAGTTTGTTCTTTTGCTTTTGAGGGCTAGAGCCAAAAAAAAATGAGTTAAAACCATAATTCTCCTTGTCTCTGTGACTGCAGCTTCCAGGCTTCCATATTTCAGGTAACAACTAATGCAAAACAAACCCATTGTTAGGAGATGGACTGAGCTTTGTGAGTGCTCTGGCTGCTGGGCTGTAGCATCACACTAGCCCAAGGAACCTTGCTTTCTTTGTGCCCATTGGCATTACTTCAGTGGAAGGATAGAAAATAACCATTGAGTAGGGTGGAGGAGGAAATCAATCCCAGATCATCTCCTACCTCATTGAATGTTTGGGCTACATTAAAACATTTTGGGCTATTACATAAAGTCACATTTCCAAGGAAAAGGGTAAACTTTATTCAGTTTTCTGAAACAGCAGATGCTCTTGGGAGCTGATGTGTGTAGTTGCATCCTGAAGTGATGCCTGAGTGGTCCCAAAGAAAAGGATTTTAGATGCATCCCTTTCCACACATTTTCTCAGGCGTGTGAGCTCCTCTGGATTGCCACCTCTCCTCATCCATTCCATGAGGTGTCTGGATGCCTGGCTGAGGTTCTGGATTCTACTGAGAATACCAGTCCCCTGAGTCTGATACTATGGGAAAGCTTTTGATGGCATGCTTAAGAGCTGACTCATTAATAACACAATTTGACCTTTTACTGACTGTTAATTTTTTGTTCTTATTCTCCCTGCCATATCTGTTTGGCTCTTGGTCGGTTTTTTTAGGTTTTTTTTCCCTCCCTCCCCTCCAGGAAAGAAATATCAAGCTGGTTCTTGAGCCTTCAAATGAAGAAGAGGAAATAGCGGATGGCCTGGCTGAGATATCCTTAGATGGGTTCCACTCTGACAATGCCACAGGAGCAAAGGTGCACTTAGATGCTGATGGCAACCTGAACTGGCCTGTCCTCTTTCTGTACCCTGAGCACGAGCAGACAGATTTCACTGTGGCTTTTCATGAGAACTCCAGGTAAATGCACTGTCAGCAGAGTTCTTGCATAAGGGAGGTGTTTGAGCAGATGAGAACAGACAGCAAGTGAAACACTGCCATGCTGACGAAGTTGTTCTGGATTTCTAATTGCAGAGCTGACCCTTCTTTTCAGCAGGAAGTTGCACTAGATGACTTTCTGAGGTCCTCTCCAACCTGAACTATTCCATGATTTCTATAAATTTATAGCCCAGACAAACACATTTTGCCAGGGTAATTAAGGGGCTTGCAAGCTTAGATCTGTAATTAATTAGTGGCCAGTAGTATCTGTGAGCCGTCCACACATGTGGATTCTAGAGGTTTGGTAAGGTGCTGTTTCAAAGCCCACCAAATATGGGGTCTCAAAACAAAAGATTAAACTTAAAAATCCTTAAAAACTTCCAAAAGGGACCTCTCATAACCACCAGTGACCTCACAGTTCTCTTTAGAGCTTTCAGCGGGCCTGACTGAACTGCTGCAGACCTTTCAAACTATAAGCAAGTGACTGGCACGGTGGGAATTTCACTTTCCTTGATATTAATTTCCATTTCTGATCTTGCAACGTTAAACAAACTTGAAATATGTAACTTTGGGGTTTTTTCTGGAATACATATTCCTCAGATCTTTTATTAAGTTTGGAACTTAAAAATTACAATGCAAGCAGGTTAGTAAGATTGTAGTACTTACATGATAGTGTTTACTATGCCTTTTCATGACCAAAGGAAGTAGAAATGGATTTTTAGAACAAATTGACCCCCAACACTCCTCAAATACCAAAATAAACAAGCCTCTGACACACAAACATATTCTCATCACTCTGATGGAACCAAGTAGAAGGAAAATCCATTTTAAACAAAATGCAAGGTGTTTATTTTGACATCTTTTTCAGTGTGAAAATGTAAAGTTAAAAATAATTTGTTGTTGCACTGCTCAAATTTGAAACCAATAGCCTGAGTCACAATATGGCCTTGGATTTATTGGGAAAGTGGTGAGTTTGAAGGAAGAAACTATTAGTGATCTAAACTTACTTTCAAGTCTGTTGTCTAATTTGCTAATGTATTTTTACCATCACTCAAATGCAAGTGTACAAATGATTGAAGCTGAACAGTCTGTCTAAGCTCACCAAGTTTATTTTGGCTTTTAGGTTTATTGATCATTTAATGGTGATGTTTGCTGAGTTACCTCCTTGGGATTTAGAAAGAAAATACCTTCCCAGCAATCTTGAGGTGAAAAGTTTGACTTTCCTTCAATTTCAGGGTTGTTGTGTTGTGGGTTTGCTTGGTTGGGGTTTTTTTCTGGAGCGATAAAATACACAGCTTTGAGGGTATTATTTGTTTACCTGTTTACCATTCACAGATGTGAAACAAGGATCTGGAGAGCTACATTCACTATAAACACAAATATTTACCAGGTGTGCTGACAGAATTCACTAATGCAGATTAAAATTCTTTTGTTTCCCACTTACATGGTATTTGATAGAAGGTATTTCGAGATATTGCTAGATTCCATCTTTGTAATGATAATTAAGATTTAGACCATCAAGCCGATAGGCTGGCTGGTTTTTTAACTGCATTGTGGAGTTGCTGAATACAAGTGAGGAAATATTATTTGAAAAATAGTTTATTTTCAGAACTAACTGGAGGTATGTAAGCACATAATTGCATCAAGGTAATATATCTCTATTAACACTTTAGCAAAGGTGGGTTGCGAGTTAGTTGTGGCTGCAGGAGGTTTTGAGAATTTTCCTGAAATAGTTCATAGGGGGATACAGCTGTTTATTTTTCATTTTTCACTTCAGTGTCATCTGTGCCAGGCAGCAATACAACCCTTTGTACAGTGAGCAGACAGGTCCAAAAGGACAGTGGCTGTGTACTTTTCCATACTAAAATCCATGTGTATTTACAGTCTAAGACACCATTGCTGCATTTGAATCTCTTAAATCAACTTTATTTTGTTCAAATACCTTTAAAACGACTCAATTTATTTCATAACATTGCTGCATTTCACCTGTTAAAAAGCAGCCCTTAGGTTTGGATTGCTTCTCTGTAAAGCACAGGAACAGCCAGTGTATTTTGCCTTCCTGCTGCTACTGCCAGAAGCTAAGCTGGTTCATACAGGAAAGATGTGGAATTTGCACAAATCAGTTTCTTCATCACTGAATTTAGCACCTGACACAGTGGGCTCAAGCTACAGAGGTTTGATAAACCTCCGGTTGATAATGGTGTGCTGTTTTTAACTGTTGAAAGCCAAGTACTTTCCCTCATGTACTTTAGGCATTTAAGAACCCTCCAAAACCTTTTCCAGCTCTATTTTGAAGATGAAGAAAGAGAAGAAATATACGAGGTGAACCCAGAACACACATTGCTACAAATGCTGCAGCACAAAAGGTGAGGCTGTACCAGTCCATGTCCAAAGAAAAAAAGGCAAAGCTTTGGGCTTTAAGTCCAGTTAGTTCTTTATTAGTTCTAACTCTTCTCTGATTTTATAGTCCTTGGTCTTAAAGGTATAAAACAGTAAGGCTGTGTGGATTTTGTGCCTGGCTTTAGTGACTTAGATGTTTTCCCCCACAAAAAAATGAACAACTCTTTCCAGCTCTGGATGGAGATGGGAAGGGGAGCTGGGCAGCACAAAAGGGCTGTTCCAGATGCCATCTACACAGTACTACTTTCAAAAACAAAAAAAAAGGCAGCAGCCTATAAAGAGCATGTTGAAGGTTAACAATGCTCTCACTGTTCATAATGCCATGTGAGCAGCCCCCAACACAGCATGCAGCACTGTTCCCCTCTGAAACTGGCTTTAAAGTGTTGTGCAGTTATTGAGAGAGAAGAATTTGCTGTTTGTAAAGCCAAAAAGTTATTGTGAAGCCTATGCTGTTAAGTTGCACCATCTCGTAGCTGGAGGAAGCTGCTGCACAGCACGGGCTGTCGCAGTGGGAGCGGGATCTTGGTCACTGCTGCGGGCTCTGCCCAAGCTGTCACTCCATAAAACTCAGCAGCGTGCACAAGCCCTCAGATTTCAGGCTGTAAGGGCAGTTGCAAGAGAAACCTCCTTCCAGAGGGAGAATAACAGCTGTTTTAATTAAAAGTAGCTGTTGGGAGAGGAGTTGACTCATAAAACACTCCTCCTCATATATACTTAGCCCCTACTCCAAGAGGCTACGCTAATCAGCACAAAAGTTCATCACTGGCCTTTGGGAGCGTCACTGTTTAGGGAGCAGGGTGGAAGTCACTCACTTTGCAGGACACTTGGCCAGCTACAAGGAAGCAAAGGACTCCTTTTAATCTTTGCAGGTATTTTGTAAAGGCCGGGACTCCGACAGTTTTGGTATTTGTGAAGCGTTCTCCTTTCTCTAAGAAATACTTCTCTGGTAAGAAGGTGCATCGACTGTAATGAGCAAGAGTGAAAGGAGGAATCCTGCACAAGAGGCTGCTGTTCATTAGCCCAGCTACAGGCTGAAAACTTCTGCTTGAACAAAAATACCTTGCACACTTCAGAGAAGAGAAATAATCTTGCACATGGGGAAACTTCCAGGAAAGCAGCATAGGAGAATGAAGGGCTTACATCAGGGGATTATTTGTTTAAAAAGAAACCCAGCTGGCTTGCAGAAGGTCTCCTCTGTGATAGGCTGCATGTGGTTTTGAAATAAACCTGATGCAGTGCCAAACACTGGCTGTGGTTTCAGCAACAGCAGCTGGGAATATAGTTCCTTACCTGTGAAGAATCGCAGATTTCATCAGAGGTGGGCTGTAGTTGCTGGGATTTAACAGCAGTGGGCTGGGGGGCAATACCTGCCTGTTGCAGCAGGGTGGATGCAAACAAGTCCCTGCCTGGGATCCAGCAGCTACTGTTTTGTCACTGCTTGGCTCTGCTGCTGGTCAAGGTACAGCAGAGCTCCTGGTTTGGAGCAGTGTTTTACTGACCCTTTTGCTACTGTACTGATTGTCCTACGGAACCTGGAATAAACATGACTATTTTAACTACACTGACTTCTGCCTAGCGAATGAGACAATATTTTTTCTCACCTCATGAAATACTGGAAGAGAATGGCAAACAGTAATTGTAAACACCAACATAACAACCTTATCCATTACACTAACTGATACAGCCAACATGCGGGGTCTTCTGTGCTTCTGTATTAGCTTTCAGCTTTTAATTAAAAGTAATTCTAAATCTCATTTTTTTCTCTTCTGCAGTCTTTCTGTGACGGCAGAAATACACTGCAGCTTTAGACACAGCTAATGCAGAGGGCATTAAGAAAGCTGTTCAGCCATAAACACTCCTGCTTAGATCATGGAGGCTGCATTCAGACAGCTCCAGAGAAAGCATTTCATTTCACTATTCCTGAATTTCTGCACCATGCACAAATACAGTAAGTGTATCTCCACCTGAAGATGGTGCAATCTAATCTCCAAACCTGAGGGTTACTTCACAGCAAGGCAGCAGGATGGATCCCTTTTCACAGTATGTTGGTTCTGGCCAGGCAGCCATTGATCGCCTCGCAGTGTCCTGCCTTCACAGGGCAGAGAGGTTGGCAGCCAGGTGGTACAGGCTCAGGCCATTGCATACAACACAGCAGAGATTGCAGAGGGAGGACAGAGCGTGGTAGAGGGCGAACTGCTGGCACAGCTGCTTGTAGCTGGGGTTGGAGGCTCGCAGGTTCTTGCGGGACTCGCTGGCCACCAGCCCGACCTCCTGCCCGAGGCCGTGGCTGCGCTCCACGATGTACAGGTCTGCCACGATGTCAGAGGTGACCTGCCCGAACCACTGTGTGTTCAGCACAGAAGCAGCGACGCAAACGAAGAAGAGGATGATCTGCAGGGGAGCAAAGCCCGCCGTGAATATCCCACATGTGTTGTGGGTTAAATTTCTTCCCCAATCCGTCTCGCACACAAGGCTCGCTGCAATCTGAGTGCTTACTGGCTTCTTTAACCAGAGGCATGTGTGTTAGTTCACATTGTGTGCAAACCAGCCTCAATGGAGCAGAGCAAGGCAGGACCCTGCAGAGGAAGGGGTTTGGGCTACAGCCAGCTCGTGTTTGAAAGGGGGAGGCAGGTACCTGGGTCCTGTGTTCCTCGCTGAGCCGCTCGCTGGGATGGCACATGGCAAACAGAGTCAGGTTGAGGAAGGCGCAAGTGGAGCTGATGTGGAAGTAGTAGGGGAAGAGCTCGCGCTTGATGGAGCCGAAGGTGTGGCGAGGGAGGTGTCTGCTCATCACAAACCCTGCAAGGGGGGAGAGTGGGTAGGTCCTGCGGCAAAGCCCCCTCCCCCGGGCCTCCCACCTGAGCAGAGAGCCACAGCAGTGCCCACAGACCCCAACCTACCGGCCACGAAGGTCACCCAGATCTGCATTCCCCAGGAGGTGGAGAGGAAAAGCAGGTGCAGCAGTTTGATGGTGTTGGAGGGCTCTGTATCGGTTGGCACAGCATCCTGGATGGGGACAGGTCCCTCCATGTCAGCCAAGACACCTCCAAATTCGGTGCTGAGCTGCAGTTACTGCTCTCACCTTACTGGATGCAGGGCAAATGCAATTCAGGTTCACAAAACCACTTACTTAGCCTTTCCAGCCCTTCCCAGCACCACCAGCACTCACCCAACCGGGCTGCAAACCCACAGCTCAAACCCCTTGTATCTTAGGGGCAGGGCTCTGCGTCAGCACCTGGGAACCGGCTGGTTTGGGTGGACTTTTGGCAAAGTCCAGCCAACGCCCCAGCTGACCCTGGCAGCAGGAACAAGCAGAAAGTCAATAAAAAGGGGAAGAGAAAAGCCCTGACAAATACGCCTGCCCATGCTGTGAGCATCAAAGAGGCCCCTTGGCCAGGGGGAAGCCCCCCCTGCTTAAAAGCAGCAACAGCTTCTGCACTTTTTAACCAAAAAAGCCTGGGGGCTTGAAGGAGAAGAGATGCTCCCGGGCACACCCCGCTGCCCCAGACCCCACGCTGGCACAGCACAAGAGCACAGGCAGCAGCGAGTGGAAGGAGGCTTTGAAGGAGCTGCCTGATCCACTACAAGGAGCACTTTGGAAATTAATTAAAACAAAGCTGCTAGGAGTAGCCCATCAATACTGCTGCCTGCAGAATTCTTTCTCCTCCCCTTGGCAGGTCGCCCCGGGGCATGAATTACAGTAGCGGTAGTTTTAAAAGAGGCACTGCCTTCTAATTCCATCCCACTCCCCCTGCAAAATGGATAAATATTCACTGTATTGGAATATATTAATTCCATGTATTTATTAAGGCATCTATAAATCAGGTCCTTCTCATGGTGGCAGCATACTGGGGAAGGCACTCAGATCCTACCTGGAGTGCTGGCCTGTAAATTCCTGTCTGTCTTCATGGTCTTTTCTTTTCCAAAAGCTTCTTGGAATTTTTGGGATGCTTCCCTGTTCCATCCTCCAGCAGCCCTGTCTACTGCAGGATGGCAGAGGCCCAGGGAAGGCAGCCTGGTGAGGCTTTGTTCCCTGCATCATCCTGGGCAGAAAGACAGTGATGGGCAGCTACCATGGAGCCCTGCTGCTTCCAAGGTCCCAGATCTAACTCTCTAAATCATCTGTCTCCGTGCAGGAATTAGCAGCTGAGGGCACCAAGGCAGCTGGGTGTTTTCATGCAAAGAGGCCACAGCTGGGAAGGTTGTTTAGAGCAGGGGAGTAACTCCCCTTTTAAGCGAATAAGAAAAATGGGGATTGATTGCTAATTTGGTCCTGGAGTGGTGCATTTGGTGGGGAGGGTTCCCCAATAGGCTGGTAAAGGCTGGTAAAGGCAGGTTGTTCTGAATGCACCCACCAGCAGGTCTCTCCTCTCTTGGGAGCTGGCTGTGGGATTAGGCAGTGGAGCTGGGTGCTCCAGGGATGCTCCAAGCCACGCAGTCCTGCTGTCCATGCTCCCCTATGCCTGAGGGCCAGCAGCTGCTGCAGGACTGCAATTTTCTTCCAAATGTACATAAACCATGAGACACTTCACACCATTGCAGTGCTCTGTCATGCCCCAGGTCGCTCCTGCTCGATCACCCTGCATCCCCAGGGACCCAGCCAGGCCAGACAGGGCCAACCATGGCCTTGCAGATGTAAAAAGCACAATAGTTAAGGAGAAGGAGAGGTCAGCTAAAGTTTAATGTTCAGGCAAATACACTTAATCAAGCAGCAGCAATCCCTAACGGTAAGTAGAAAGGATGTCTCAGGTCCTGGTGATAAAAAGGCAGGATTGCTCTGAATTTTGGGACATAAGAGGGCTCTATAAAAATTGAATGTTTTGTACTATGTTCAGCCTGAGATGGCTTTATATTGTGGAGGTCGGGGCAGAGCCATGCCAGGCCTTGAGATGAGATATTTATGATATGACCGAGATTAGGAGTTTATGGGCACAGCCAGCCCAGGGTTAGAAGCCACTGGCTGGTGGCCACAAGAGGGGGGCAGGAGCTCCTGCTTATAAACCAGGTGGGGAATTTGGGTGGCAAAGTACCTTTTCAAAGACTGGATGTTGCAGAAAGGAAAAAAACACCCTGGGATGCCTGGAAAAGACCCTGTGCATATTTTTGGTACCCCACAACCTCATCTTACTCTGAGCACAGCATCATCATCACTTGCTCATTGTTAAGCTCTGCAAAACCCATCCTTGGGTTTAAGTTCATGGGGCTCTGGAAGCAAAGTTCTGCATGCCCAAGGGCTCCTGGGGCCTGACCCCTCCCAGCAGGCAGCTGGTCCTTCAGAACATCAGTTCCATCAGAAAACCCCTGGCTGTGACCCAGGAAGGCCTGGGAAGTTCTCCTCAGGGCTGTGGCTGAGTGCAGATGCTCCCTGGGCTGTGACTGATGAGTAGCACCTCCACATCACCCCCACTGCATTCCAGTGGCTTTCTCAGAGCATCTCAGACTTCAAAAAACAAGGTTTGGCTTTATCTGTTTTTAGCTTTTTCAGTGCCCCTGAGGCAGTTTGGGGATTACAACTCAAGGTGTTGGTGCACCCAGCAGACAGGGATGAGGGGTAGGTCCACAGGTCTGCCCCAGGCATGGTGGCAATGCCTCCTGGCAGTCCCGAAAAGCCACTCTCATGGAGCACCAGCTGACACCCCATTCCTACAGAATGAAGTCCTGCCTCAAATGATCCCCCTTATCCACCTGAGCCCCAGGCTGCAGCTGTTGGGGCACAGTCGCTCTCCTCACCAAGGGAAATGGCACCTGCCTGGGGTGTGCTGTGGGTGCAGGATCCCTGCTCCATGCTTGCCATCCAGGCAGCATCACAGCAAATCCCCACAGCACACACTCACCCAGAGCACATACAGGTATTTTTCCTTTCAATGCAGTTTTATTGCTACTCCTTCCACAGCCCCATGGGGTAGGATTTCAGCCTAGCAGGAGCATGGGTTGTTTCTCAGCCCTGCCTGGGAAGAGAAGCAGCACTTGTGAGAGTGGGATGCACTGCCAGCCACCCCTGAACTGGGGAGGGGTAGAGCACCCTGTCCATATCACTGCTCCCTCTGTTCCTTTACTGCCTCAAAGGGAACCAGTAATCCCCTGTGAAGAATCAGTAAAAAAAAAAAAAAATCTGGTTTAGTAAGATTTTGGATCATATAAAGATTCAAGTAGCATTAAGTAAACAAGAAAACTAAGTCCTGTACATCAGCTTATAAAATCTCTAACTAAAATTAAAAAAAAAAAGAAAGAAGAAAAGATATGACATGTCAGTGCAAGGGATGAGGGGGTACAGTAATGCCCCTCCAGGTACAGTAATGAGGTGGTACAGTAATGGCCCCAGGGAGGCAGGGTCTGGGTGCCACCATCCACATCCCTTCCAACACAGAGGTGTCCCTTCGTCTATGTCCATCTGCCAGCAGGGTGCTGTGGCTCTAGAAATCCTGCAGCCGTGAGATCAGGTCCTCTTTGTTCTTCAGCAGGAACTTCTCGCAGGCTTCAAAGGTGGCACAGATGTCAGAGGACAGTCCTGCCACGTTGGTGGTGACATAGTTGAGGTACCCTGGCATAGCCTGGTTGTAGTAAGCCACCTGCAAGGCACAGGAGATGGTCAATAGGGGCACGTGTGGAAGAAGGAGCCTCACCAGTGGGGTGTGGGCAGCACAGCCCCACAGCATGGTCACAGCATCCCACCTTGCTCATCTCCTCTGACTCCGGCCAAATGCAGAAACCAGAGCAGAGTGTCTCCCCACGTGTGTATTCGGCTCTAGGGGGGTGGGTGGGCAGTGTCACCGACCGAAAGGCCACCACATAGGGGTCCCTGGGAAGGAGAGAGGCCAGGTGAGCCAGCACAGCCCAGCTGGCAGGGAGCAGGGGGTCGGGTTAGGGACAGTTACCCCTTGCTGCACGGCTTCCGCCGGGATGCCAGGATGACAAAATCCTGCAGCTTGCTCTCCTGTCTGTGCATCTGGCTCACCACATGGTAGATCATGTCATCGTCATCTACCTTCTGGACAAGCTCAGCACTCCTGCAAGGGGAGGCAACTGGTCACAGAAACCCCACTGTGCCCCCCAAATCTGAGGGCTTACACATTTACAGCCCACCACCAGACCCAAAATATTTTGGGGGACCCAAAATAGATGCTTTCTGCAGCCGTCAGCCCAGGTGGAGTCAGGATGGAGACATACAGGGGAGAGTCTCTAGGAGCAATCATGGCTCCAGGACAGCACACTTGCTCCCAAGAAAGGCCAAAGGGACGCTCAACCACAAGCCTTAAATTCAGGGGTGTGATTTTTGAAAAGGGCTGGGTGCCTAGGAGCCCTACAGCACTCACACGTAGTGACTGTCCCACTCGTGCCGGCGCCACAGGTTGGAGAGCAGGGAGAAGGCTTGGCTGGCCGTGATGCAGACGGACATCTCGATGCGGAAGGACAGGAATTTATCCTCCTCCAGCGTGTACATCCTCACCTTGGGGAGCACAGGGCACGCTTGGGATGTGTACCCCACCACCAAGCCCCCAGGTTGCCCATGCTTCGGGGGCGAGGGGCAGCTCAGGGGGAAGGGGCAGGGTTTAGCACCTTTTCCTTTTCTCTGGCGAGTGCCCAGTTCGCTTTGGCTACGAGTGTCTTCAGCGCAGAGACGTTGTTGTAGCTCAGATAAACCTGCAGCAGGGGCAGCATGTCAGGGGCAAGAGCAGGGGCAAGAGGTTGGGCAGGAGGCAGAGGCTTCTGCAGGGAAGCATCCTACCTTGTTGCTTTGGTCCCAGGGCACAGAGAGTGGCACCTCGGTCTGTTTGCAGGAGACCACATATTTTCTGCAGGAAAGAAACAGTTTCCCTTATGGGGGGACACAAGCCATCCACAGACTGTCCCTGCACCCAAGTGTCAAGCCCCTCTCTACTCCCTCCTCCATGCCCACATCCTTTGCTTTTCTGCTCACCGGTCCAGCCGAATTTTTTTCCTAGCGCTGGCTTCTCTGTACCTCCTTTCTCCATCCTGATAAATGGGAAAAGCCAATTAGGTTAATAGGAAAAGGATGATAAAAACCAATCATTTGTCTTTTCAGGAGTGGGAAAAATATGCAGCAGGAAGGGCTGGAAGGTAAAGACCCTGCACTCGCTGGCTGCCACCCCAGCTATACTGCAGTGGTGGTTAGTGATTAATTGTGAGCTATTTGGGCACTGCCACCACGGTGTGATCAATGATGGGCACTGGCACATTAGGGAAAACCCTTATTGTGGCTGCAAAGCTGCGAATAGCCCCTGAAATACAAATCATGTCTCCTTGCACCTGCCAATGTCCTCTCTTGGGGGAATAAAACCCCAAAGAAACCAGCCTATTTTGAAGAAAGTGCTAGTGCAGTGTTTTAAAGCATGCGGATATGAGGTTTCAGCGAGCCTGACTTTGGTCATGAGATGATATTCATCAGGGTGGGAGACCCTAGTTTTAAGGCATCCAAAAAATCAGGCAGGTGGGCAAGGATCAGCCCAGGGGAAGCTGAGATGGAGTTTGCTCTGTTGCTGTGCTCACATGACAGATTTCCTTGAATCTTTGGATCTGAACAAATTATAGATTAGGATGCTTTGAAAAGTAAAATCAACCTCAGAGATTTGCATTCCTTCCCCTAAATTATAGAAAAAATGAACTGGAATTTGCAGGCAATACTCTGTTAAGCCTTGCATGGCTAACACATCTCCATCCCCACACAGGCAAGTGGTTTATTTTATTAGTTATACTGAGCAATCCATTTAATTCACTTGCTATTTGAGCAATTTCATTTCCATCATCATAAAACTGCATTTGTTTTGCTGTGAATCCGAGAGCCCCTCAGGGCTGAGCGGGATTCCCAGGGGTCCATAGAATTCCAGAGAAGCCTTCCCTGCCCGTCCTTACCCCTGGCTCAGGTGCCACCATGGGCAGCGTGCGGGGCCGGCCCTCCTGGTCCAGCACCTCGAAGGTCATGAAGGCGCTGTTGATGTGCCGCGGGCTGACGGACATTTCCTGGCCGTACGCCTCAGCACTGACTCCCACCTCCATGCTGCCGGAGCAAAAGGGGTGAGGGTGTACAGAGCCATCAGGAGGGTGGGATGGGGACCCCCCCCAGGTGGGATGGGGACCTCCATCTGCCAGCACCCACCTGTTTTTGAAGGCATTGTTGACGATGGCTTTGAGCACCAGGCGGTCCCCAACTTGCGAAGGTCCCCGAAAGTGGAACATCTCGATGGCCCTCAGTGTGGGGTGGGCATGGCACAGCCGGCTGCAGGGGCAGGTGTTACCCCACAGCCATGGCCCCATGGCACACTCTCCCCGACCCAGTCAGCAGCAAGAGGACCCCAAAAAATGTCACCCCTGGATTTCAACTGTCAAAGCCAGCCATAAGAAGGGACAATAAGCCAACCCTTCCCTGGGGTCCCCCAGCTCTACACATCTGTGGAACTCCCTATATGGCATCTCCCAAGGGTGACATGCTGGGGACCATCCCTTTGGAAGGTCCCTACAACCCAAATGTGGTCACACCCAGCCGGACTCTGCCCTGCTTGTGTGTCCCCTCCAGGCACACCATCCCCTATACTGAATCCCCTCTTGGGTCACCTGGCTGCAATGGTGGCCACATTCTCCATCCAGGCCATGATCTGCCCACCGAAGGTGTTGCCTTGATGGTTGGCATGTGGAGGCAGCACCAGCTCCACACTCTCCACACGCGTCTTCTCTGCTGGCACTGCCCCACTGCCATCCCGCGTCTCCAGCTCTGCCACATCAGGAGAACAGGGTTCAGCATTTTGGATGGCCACTGGGACCCCGACTCCCACCAGCCCTTTCCCCCTCTCCACACAGCTGCCCTCCCACTGCATCAACCTCACACACATTGTCTGGGATGGTGGGGCTGATCCCTACCCTGCCATGACCAGGGCCTGCCCAAACCTCCACGTGGCGATCACCACTGTTCCTCACCAGCATCCTGCTGAGGAAGGGGGTTGTCACCAGTGGGCATCAGGGCTATTTTGGGGATAGAAATCCAGGCTGTGGAAACACGGTACCGGTGTCAGGGCGGCTGCGGGTGAGGAGGTCCTTAAGGGTGTCCTTGTGCACCAGCCGCATGCGGCGGCGCTCAGCGGCGATGCTGTACTCAATCTTCTCCTCCTCTGTCTGCGGGATCAGCGGCTTCAGCCTCACCTGCAAAGGGGATGGGGCAGTGCAGTCCCGCTGCTGGAGGAGGCAGGGCTCCTTCCTGTGCCAGCACGTGCTCCTACAGCACCCTACAGTGTCCTACTGTATGTGGGCAGAGCCCCCATACTGCATCCCGCAAGCATGGGACAAGGGATCATCAACCCTGCTGTGTGCAGGAAGTGTCCTGATGGAAAGCTGGGCCCAGCTCAGCCCCAGAGAGGCTGTTTCCTTACTGCCTCTGTGCAGAGGACAACTGAGCCCCCCAAGACACCATGCTCACCTTGCTGCCAGAGGGGCCCTGTGCCACAAAAGTGGCATACGCCTTGCAGATGCTGCAGTGCTTCCCGCTGCACAGATCTTCATAGCTCACCTGGATGCCCACCTAGGAGAGGGCACAGCATCCCTGAGAGCTGGCTCTGCTCCTCAGGGAACAACATCCCACCAAGCACCCCTGGACAGAGACAGCCAGGGAGGATATACACATGGGATCAAAGCTGTGAACTGCAGGAGGATTTGGGGATTTGGCACTTGGCTGTGTGGCTGGTGGGGATGGGTGCACAGCAAGGGGGGACAGGGGCAGGGGGTGAAGGTGGGGGGCACACACCAACCTCCATGCTGGAGTTAAAGGCTCGGTTCACTTTGGCTTTGATGTTGACAACTTGCCCAACACTGAAAAACAGGAACAGGAGAAAGTGTGTAGGGTTACTGGGGGAAAACAGCCACCAAGCAGCTCCCACTGAGGTGCCACAGCATTACAGCCCACTGTCCACTGTGGTAAGGCTTGCTGGGACTGTGGGACATGCTGGACAGCCAGCAGGACATAGGGACAGCCACCTTTGGGACATGAGATCCCACAGCTGTCCAGCCCAGCTGGGTGAGATGTCACCCCTGAGCAGCTGTGTGCAAGTGGGTTCCCAGTCTGGGGTGCTTGAGCAGAGGAGGTGCCCAAGGCTTGCTTGGCACCCACTGCCCATGTAGACATGCACACTCCTGCCAGAGCAAACGGCTCCTCCAGCCTTCCATCCACTGTCTTGCACAACGGGAACAGCCGTGGGGCCTCCCCACAGGCCCTCAGCCACAGCCCCAAAGCTGCAGGTACCTTGACTGCTCCTGTCCCTCCTCCTCTCCCGGGCCTCCCCTAGAGCAGTGGACACCTTGGGATACTGGGAGACGGCAGGAGGCAGGATCCAGCCAGGGGCATTTTGCACCATTTCTTAAATTGAACATCTGCTGGCAGCAAACTGCAGCTCGCAGAGTCCAGGAGCTCTCCTCTGACAACTTCAGCTCTGCCTAATCTACTCCAAACTGGTACCCATGAAATAAGCAAGTGAAGCTTATTAGTGAGACCCACAGCAAAGTCTTTAACAAATGCCTTATTAAATCAGGAATATTCCTCATTCCCTAAAAGAGGCCAGTGCTAGAAAACCCTGGAAAAATAAATGCTGTCACCATCACTGCAGGTTTGCTCCATAGAGGGCTCAAAACCAGAAGCAAGGAGGAGTCAGCATGTGCTTCAGCACTGTAACTTTCCCCTTGCCCCCCGTATGAGTTCTGGCTCCAAATGATCTCTGCCACTTGACACACTGTGCACGTTGGCTCTGGCTGGAGCAGGGGCAGCCTGAGGCTGGGATGGTGCTTCCAGCCATCCCCCAGCACAGACCCCGGGCCCAGTGACATGCCAAAACATTAGCAGGGTTACACGAGCAGCCTCCATTCACCATGCCATGCTACGTCAGTGGGGTTAATGCTCCCAACTCACGGCAGAGCTGCATTAGGCTGGCTGCTCTAGGGCTGCAAACATCCGTACCAGACACCGCTCCTCCCGTCCCGCTGCCCAGCAGGGCTTAGATAGAGCTGGCTGGTGCAAAAAGAGAAAGCAAGATGGGGGGAGAGGGTTAGAGGCAATAGAAGCAGCCACACTGATGGTCCGGATGGGTTTGAGGCAAGGGGCATGCAAGGGCAGGGGGCTGGGCTGGCACACTGGCAGCCCCAGCTGTCAATACACAGCCCCAAAAATACTTTTATCTTCTCTCCCCTTATCAAACAGTACAAGCCAGTGCCATAAAAGCCACACAAAGCCTGGTTCAAAGGTATGTGCAATCCTCCCATGAGGCTGCACTTCCACATGGCAAGGCGGAGGGATGGGAAGGATCGGCACAGCCTACGAGTTTTAAGTCAGTGATGTTTTGGGGTCTCCCCCATGCCCCCAAGCACCTACAGCTCCTCCCTGCCTCTTCCCCACAGTAGGAGGGTAGCAGAAAGCACAAACAGCTGGGTGAGGAGCAAAGCCAGCAACAAACACCACATAAAGCTCCTTTGCCTTCCAACAGCTCTGCGGGAAATCCTTGCCAGGCCCCTTGCTTGGAGCCTTAAGCTGGACCACAGCAAATGGGATCTGAGCCAGGAGCAGCACAAATTCTCTGACCCCTTGGAGTGGTGCCCGACTCGCCCCTGAGGAGGGACAAATGCTTTTCAGGGCTTGATGTAATGCTATGGAGCAGGGCTTGCATCTGTCATCCTGCTCCCAAAACCCATGGGGAAAAGCTTCCCAGGCAAAGCTGCCCTGGGAGCTGGAGCCATGTGGCAGGGTATCAACCCCAGTGGTGTCACCTCTGCCAGTGGGAGATGGCACCAGCGCTGCACCACGTCCCCACACTGTGGATTTGTCATGGAGCTGAGCCCAGGGCAATGGGCAGCTCATCCCTACCAACCCACCAACACCCAATATGAGAGGGCAAAAGTGAGACTTCAGCATTTCCTGGGAATGACGGTGAAACCCAAGAGTGAGTCAGACTTCCCAGGGTCAAATAAATCAGCTGACAGCTGGGGACCCCAATGCCAGCCCTGGGTGCCCACCCTGGTCCCTGCCCCATCAGGAAGACCTGCATAGCAGGGAGTGGCTGGACTGTATGGATCCTGTACTGCAAGGGATCCTATAGTGCACAGATCCTATACTTACATGCACAGATGCACAGCAAAATGTTGTCCCCTGCCACACGGAAGCCCTGGGGCTGCCTGGGTCAGGATGCAGGGACAGCACCCAGTGGCTGCCAGGACAAGCCTGGGAGGGGAGTTTGGCCAAGCAAAGGCCAGCCTGATGCATCTCACAAAGTGATGTGCAGGGAGGTCCCACCTCCCCCAGCACCCGATGGGTGGGGAAGCCCCACCACGCCCCAGCCACCCACACGGCCACTAGAGAGGCACGATTTGCAAGAATTGAGTTTTCCAGAGCACTAAATCAGAGTTGCTTCTTAAACAAAGCCAGGGAGGAGCTGGTGTTGGGGGAAACACCGGGAAGCCAAGCCAGCAGGAGCTCCCCAGGCGCCCAGACAGAAGATAAATCAGAGCAGACAGTCGGTCCTCAGCCCTGCGGTAGAGACGGAGCCTCAGTCCCTGGCTGCCCTGTGAGCCTGGCACTGCCACCACATCTCCTCCTCTCCCAAGCATGCTGCTCCCAGACCCAACCCCACTGTCCACGTTGCACCCAGCAGATGGGAAAAACCTCTCCATTTCCTCACGCATGCCCTGTTGGAGCGCAGAGTATTTACCTAATGGTATGCTCAAAATAGATATCATCCATGGAAGCTGTGACGCACGGGCAGCCAGCGTGTCTCTCGGCTGGAAAGGAAGAACAAACTGCATCAGCAACCTGCAGCAACATGCCAAGGGTGCGAGGGGCACATGCACTTCTCTGCCCCATGTCTGGTGACACCGGTGACACCCTGGCCAGCATCCCTTCCCTGCTCATGTCCACTGCTGCGTTTGCAGGGGACAAGAGTGGGATTTGGGGTTTCTCCTCCCACAGCAGCATGGATTTGCAGATGTTCAAAGGTTTGGAGGGTATGCTGCGAGTATAATTGGGAGGCACATTGTCCTGCTGTTTGCCTTCCCTCTGTGTGTTTGCAGCTGTGGGGATGCACCAGCAGCCAACACCACCTCCCCATACACAGCAAATATTTTAAAGCCACTCCACCGACCTGGCTTTCCCTTGGGACTCCAGGAACCTCAGACTGCAAAATGGCTCTGGGAACCTCATCAAACTGCAGAATTGAACGTGTTTCCTGTCATAACGTCCCTGTACTTGGTGGGGCAGCCAAGCTGGTGAGCTCCATCACTTCCCACTGAGTGGAGGAGCTCATTCCCTTCTGGCTGCTGCTGAGATGCTGGGGATGTCACCAGCCTGGTCTCATCACGCCCAGTACACCAGGTAAGGAAAAGGGCAGCATTTTGAAAGAAGTTGGCATGGATTTTGATCTGTCCCCAAGCCAGCATGCATGCTGCAGTGCATGTCTCCTCCCCTTCTCGTTTGCTCTCTAATTACTCAGCAAAATGGCATGATGTGGGGTCACCAGCTGGCATCACTCTGAGGGATAGTGCTGGACTGCCAGGCATGCTGCTGATGAGCTGGCTCCTGGGGACACTGCCTGGTCATTCCCTCCCAGCCCAGCAGGACAATGGCTCCAGAGGGAGAGGATGGTTTACCAGAGAGGCAGGCGGCCGTGTCGATCCACTTGAGCAACTGGCCAGCGCTGAGCTCGTTGCGGTGGTTGGTGTGGCAGGGCAGCACCAGCTGGCTCATCTGCACCTCAGTGGGGTTGCGGGCAGGCAAGGGGCTCGCCATGGCCCCCAGTGCCTCCTCCCGCTCCCCTGGCTCCTGGGCACGTGATGGAGAGGTTGAGCCCTGGAGGGACGAGAGCTCCATTTTAACCAAACCCCCAAGACAGCAGTGACCATGCAGCCCACTCCCCTCACTGAGCCAGAAGAACCCCAGCCCTGCATATCCCTGGACACCACCAAAACCCACCCAGTCCTTGCCAAATACATAGTTCCCACAGGAAAAGGAAAAAAATCCCTCTAAAAAAAGCTCCATGGTTTCCAGGCCATTTATCACCCAAGCCCACTGCTTCATCCCAAAACCTGTGCAAAACCCTTCCCAAAGTCACCCAGTTCTCTGTGAATTTTTCTCCCCTAACAGCTTAATTTTTAGGGTGGGTCCACTCTCCTGGGGTTGGGTATGTAGTGATGCTCCACACCTTCCACCAACACCCCCCTGTGCCAAAGGAAACACTGAAAGCTATGTGGTATAAGCAGCAGAGGAAAAGCATCCTAGGCAGTAAAATATGTTCCCTGTTGGCTTGGCCATTTGCTGGGCACAGAACAGCTCCCCTGGCACCCCGGTGCGAGGCAGGGTGGGAGAGAGAAGCTGCCACTGTGGTGGTGCTGGCAAGGAAAATAGCTGATGAGATGTCAAGTGAGTCATGTTACACAAGGGATGAACTCAGTTAGCCCAGTGAGTAATTAAGGAGACTCGAGGAGTTGTCTGGGCTTCGTCACAGCCCTTCCTTCCGCTTTCTGCTCCCTCTGCGTCTCCTGCTCATGGCACTTGTTGCGAGTCCCACTGCAGCAGCTTCTCTGCCCTTTGCTTTGTCTGGATTCTTTCAAAGACTGGTTCATGCTGAAAATGAAGCTTTCCTGACTACCCTGAGCTCACTGCCTCTTAGAATAGCATTTTTCTCCAGCGGGTCAAACCTCTGTTTCCATAGCTACTGGTACACGACATCCCAGTAACAGCACAAACCTCACCTCAGCAGAGACGGTGGTGAGCACGCCAAGACAAGCCTACAGTAAAGGGCCCCCCATCCCACAGTGAGATGGACCCTCGACCACCAGAGCCCCTTCAGCAGGCTCCAAACCCCTCTGTGAACCTCCCGGGCTGCTTCCCAGTGTGCAGAGGCGCCTACATGAGTACCACAGAGCTATTTCAGGAAGCCAGCAGGCTCTGGGGTTCAAGCCAGCAATGGAAAGAGCTCCAAAGCCGCCTGCTGCACAGTGAGCAGACAGCCTGGCCAGAGACCTCAACGGTCATTTTTCTGGTGTTTGACATTCCTGAATTTTAGGGGAAAAGCTGCTACCCATGGGAAAAGCTCTGACCCTGAGGTAGCCAGCATATGGGCAGGGATGCTGATGGGGAGCAGATGCAACTGGGGCTGATGCAGGTCTGGGAGTAGCTCCTGGCACAGGATGACATTTGCCTTGGTTAGTAGCCACTGGCACACTGGGGAGCCCTGGAGTTAGTTGCACGGCATGGGGGTACCTGGAGGCCATTGCAACAGAAGTTCAAGATCTCTTCAGGGACTATAATATTCCCCTTGACCATTTTTAAGAGACACCTGAAAAGCAGAAGAGTGGCTCTGGTTACAGCAGGACTGGCAGAAAGGGAGTGGCTGTTTCCTAGCAGGGACAAGACAGTGTGCGTGTTGTCACACCCTGTCCCCACATCCCATGCTGACGTCCCTCCCCACACCAGTTACCCCTCACCAGCACCGACTAGGGGGCTGCCAGAGCCAAAACAGAGAAGGGCAGAACCTGGGCTGGTGCCTGCCATTCCTTGGGGGTCAGGACCCATGCTCACCGCCTGTGATGAAAGAGTCCAACTATTTTGGGGTGCTGGACTGAGCTCAGGGTGCAGGGTCATGGCCCATCCCTTGGTCAATGATGTTGTGTCAGTGCTTCCCCGTGTTGCTACACGTGAGAGCGGACTGTGCCTTGAAGCTCCCCTGGCCAGAGTGGTGACACCGCCACAGTCACAAGACAGCCAGAAGCGTATTTTTGGCGGTGGGCAGGGCTCAGGCTGCTCACGGGTGGTACTAGGGGCAGCAAATGGGAAGCGTCCGATGCCAGCAGTGCTGCTGTGCTCTGCTCCAGCCCCTCTGCCTCTGAAGCCCTGGCATTCCCCAAGGGCATCGTGTGTCCTTGGGTGCCCTCAGACTCCCAGGCCACATGCATGGTGACTGGGTTCCAGCTGGACATCATGGTGACATTGCAAGGAAAGGCAGAGTGGGAGCTGCAGCAAAAAACAAGTGTAAGGGGCTTTATATTTACAGTTTGCTTTTAAACACCACCAAGCCCTTGGCATGTCCTCAGCTTCCCAGCACACATCCCTCTCCCACACAGTACAACCAGGCTTCTGGAGGCAGTAGCTCCTCTCTCAAGGCGTGGGATTGACTGATTTTGGCACAGGGTTAAAAAAGTGGAAGCTGCAGGTTAGCCTCCTGTACCCTTAGCCCTTTGCAGGAGCTGAGGTTGGGGCATCACACAGTGCTGGTACAAAATGAGGGTTCTCAGGTCACCTACAGAGGCAAATGGCACCACTGAGCCTCTCACAGACTCCCACCTTTGCCCCAGAGGCACCATGTTCTGTTTTCCCAGCCCCATGACCTCTCCAGCTTTGTTATGGAGGTCTGGGAGCTTCCTTATTGCTCACCTACCCTTGCAAGAGGCTACTGTAAGGGTTACTCTTCTGTTTAGCAAAATGGGCTTGCTCCCTAATTGCAGGGACAAGCAGTGGCTAGGGGCGGTCCTGTTACACCCCACAGCCACAGCAGACAGCGCCAGAGGGACATTCCTTGGAAACCCAAACCTGCTCCTGGCTTAGCAATCGTGTCAGTTTGTCCCCTGGGTTGCATTAGCAGGAGGGCGAAAAAAACAGAGCTGTCTGCTTTGCATCATCCCCCTACTATTTCCCAGGCAGCCCCAGCCCACGCTCCCACCCTGGGGAAGAGGAACAGCCCAGCCATGCTCCAGAGACCCGGAACCATCAAGACAGTGGGTATTTATGGAGTATTTGTTATCGAAACTAAGCAAGCAAGTGTCTGTCCTCATTAAAATCTTCAGCCTCACTCAACTGTCACATTTTTAAAGCTGTTGACTGATGCAGCCCTCAGGTCACCATGGCAACGGGATGCAGTACCCAGGCGATGATGCTCTTACTCTGTCACCCCTCAAGTGACCCACTTCTATCCAAAAAAAAAAAAAAAGTTTGCATTGTGGAAAAACGTCTTCCAGTATAATATTTTTCTTGCCTCCTGCCACACTCGGCTCCTGTGCTGCCAAAGGCATAAGGAGCCCACAGAGCAAACCAGGGAGGGCATGGTGGGGGAGACATTCCAAGGGATCTGCAAATACCAGGGGAGAGGGATCCCACAGCTCTCCTATTCCCTGTGTCCCACAGCACCAAAACACCCACAAGCTCTAGGGAAGGTCTCTGCTGCCAGCTGGGTGCCAGCCTCTTGGGAAATCATGTAGGGACCACAAGCTTGAAAGTCTCCATTGTAAACCCTGTTGGGTTCCACAGCCCCTGGGATGATGCTAGGCAGGGATGCAGAAGAGTGGTTGTACCTCAAATCCTTGAGCCCACTGGAAGCAGGGGTTTTGCTTTAGCCACCCCCAAGCGGCGGATGAGAGGGAGGGACAAGAGTGAAACTGGGGTCCCCAGTGCTGGGCTGTGGGGGCCTTTGGGCAAAATGGGGCAGCCTCACACCTTAAGCCACCCCTGCTTGCCCTCAGAGCTCTCCCACCACCCCACTGCTGCCTCTCAAACACCCAATTCCCATTTTTCCTGGCCTGGCTCTGTCTCCTACTCCCACTCCAGCCCCTCAACCTTACCCCTCCCTGGAAATATTTGAAGGAAAAAAAAAAGGGGGCAGATGGGGGGGAGGAAAGCAGTGACAATGAAGTTCTCATGGGGGATTATTGGTGTATAATTGAGCAATATCCATGGTAACAAGCAAATCTGCGCGCGTTAAAAAATTAACCTGACCTACTTTGGGAAATTCTGCCATCTCCACAGGGCAGTGAGGGCTCTCCATCCCCTGAGACCTGGCTTGACAGTCCCAGTGCCAGCAGGGGCAAAGCCCCAGTGCTCCCAGGAATGAGACAGGCAGGTTTTGTGCAAGGGGAGATGTCCTTTCCAGTAGGACCCCCACTGGTAAGTGGCAATGGAGACGCCCAGTACAGCTCAACTCCATCACCCCATGCCCATCAGGATGGTGTGGGGTCCCCAGGATGAGACCCAGTGGGACAAGAGGGACTGAATTTCTGGGTCACAGCACAGTTGAGGAAACACCAGTGAGGAAACACAGCAGTTCCCTGCAGTGGATCTCAGTGGGACCCCAGGAGGGCAGCCGGCCCAGAAGAAAGGCTAGGGCACCCTGCAAGTGGTATTTTTGGCACCATACATCATGTTTCACTAGAGTTCACAGAGCAAAGCCAGGCATGAGGCCAGGAAAGTACAAACCAAGGGTGAAAGGCAATGGGGAGATGCAGAATGACTCCTCTTATGAGGGGTCGGGGCTTTACAACCATCACCCGTGGGAAAGCTTAACTCAGGGTGAGAGCAGCAGGGACCTCTCCAGCCCCCTCACATCCCTCTCCATCAGTGGGTGAAGCATGCCCAGCCCTGGCCATGCCCACAGCCCCATCCATATCCCTGCCCACATGCTGTCTGCAGCTCCCGTGAGGCTCCTAGGAAGGCTTGTGCCGGTTTGCCAGCACAGGGGTGAAGTCCCTCAGGGAGTGTCCCAGGGGACAAAGGTCTGGCTCTGGCCCAGGGGGAGAGCAGAGCCATATGTCACCCTGGTACAACTCTAAACACCGCCAGGGCCAAAATTCACACACATGGGGACACCCAACAGCATCCCCCATCCCAGGCACCTTTGCCCTGCCACCCACAGCGTTCCCAGGGAAGAGACTGCCATAACATCAATACAACTGTGGTTAAGACCAACACAGTCAAGCTCACCAAGTTGGAGACCACCATAGGGGGGGCCAAGATGGTGCAATGGCTTCCACCCTGGTGGTCTCCACTGTGGGGGTCACCATGGCTGAGACCCTTGAGGTGAAAACTACCCAGGTGGACTCCCAGTGGTGCGGTATTCTCTACCGTGGTGGTAGTTACTATGGCCAAGGCCACATCAGTTGAGACCACTGGCATGAAGACCACTGCAACATTGTGCCACCCAGCCACCCATACTGCCCCAACTAGCCCCAGCACACCCCTCTGCCATCCCCACGCTGCCGCCTTCCCCACAGCCCTGTGCCCATGCTTCACAAATATCTGCCCCTGCTTTTATGTGAAAAAAAAAAGCTGATTCAAACCAACCGTCCCTGCGCTGTCCCTGTTGCAGCCGGAGGGTGCCACGTCCCCATTGACAAGTCGCCAGTGCCGACCGCGATAGAGCATCAGCACAGCTCACTGCAAACCCCACGGGCAAGAAAGCACCACCCGAGTGAGCAGAGGGGCACAAAGGGCTTTCACCCCACACCTTCCCCCTGGCAGAGCTGCCTAGCGCCGACGCAAGCCAGGACAAGCCACCGCTCCACTGCCCGGAGTGAAACTCTCTGTAGCAACGCCAGACGCTGGCTCACGCTCACTCAGCCGTGGGGTTCCCCCCCTTGTCTCCATCGTCCCCGGCTCCCCTCAGCCCTCACCTCAGCCAGAAGAAGCTGAGCATTTGCGGGAGGTGTCGAGGCGATGGCTGGCTCGGAGGAGAAGCGTCCGCACACCTGCGCACTCGGCCGGCACCGGGCGCGGGTGTTGAGGCCAGGCTGGCGCAGAGCCCTGGGACGGGGCCAGCGCACACCCCCTCCCGCTTCCTTAAATATGGTCATGCATAACTTTTCTTAAGGTAGCGCTTGGCAGATCTGCTCTTGCCTGGAAAATGGCCGGCGCTCTGAAGGCTGGCTCTGGATGCAGGAGGGAATGTGTCGAGCTGGCTGCAGAGCGTGGCGGGAGGCACCGGAACGCTGCCAACAGCTCTGCGGAGCAGGGTGCTGCCGGCTTCCTTCATCTCTCCCCAGGGAGCAGACCCTGGAATGAGGTCCTGGGTCCTCTCGCCAGCGCACTCATCACCCCCTGTTCTCCCACCACCACCCCAGTGAGGGGCACTCAGTTAAACTTGCCTGAAAATACCTGTATTTTCCCCAGAGCTGTGGACACGGACACCATGCTGGGAAAGTCTCAGGAAACTTCTTCAGAGCCACTCCAATCCACACAGCTGCTCCCTGGCTCTGCTGCCTTTGAAGTACCTTTAACAGGTCTTATCACAAAAACTTTTTTTTTTTTAAACAAGGAAATAAAATGCAAATTACCATGTCACCACAATAATGACTACTGGGTCTGGGGGAAATGTTGTTCTATTTGTATTTGATGTACAACTTTTATAAGTGAATCTTGATAATCAACCTACAAGAGTTTGATCAAAGCTCCTGGCAGGCACTGACAGCACAAGTATTGCCACTGGAAAGCCATCAGAGAAATAATTAGGAAAATTCAATAGGAAATAAGGCCTCACTGGTTTTGGCAAATGAGAATAACCAAGCACTGAAATAGGGCAAAAGCTGCTGCCTCAGCAACCTCAATTTTAGACTGGATATGGATTCATCAGAACCCTAGCCCTGGGCGCAGGTGAAGTGGGACACCTGGATACCTCTAGGAAGGCTGGGGCAGGCTGGGATGGAACTGGTGGCCCAGCTGAAGGCAATGCTTGCCCACTGGTGTTTGGAGCCTTTAGGGGATGGAAGAAGCAGCACCACACCACACCAGAAGATTGATCCAATTATGGTGATGGAGATTCCCTCTGGAAGAAGATTGTTGCCTTGGAACTTTAACCCCACTGAGCATTTCCTGCTCAGCTCCTTGTATAAAATCTGTAATTCTTCACTCTCAGAATAGGGACAGGACAGCACAACCCCTTTCATATCTTGCAGGTAACTCTGCACACCCAGATGTGATTAACTCTCATCACTTCAGAAAATAACATTTCCTTTAAAGCATCTTCTTTTGGGACAGCAAATAAGATATTTCTCACCAAGATGGTTTTCTACCCACTTGCAGCAGCCCAGGTGCCCTTCAAACCAGATTGCAGTGAGCATCCTCTAGAAGATCTCCCCACCTTTAGCACACAGGCTCCTGGCCAGGAAGCTCTTCAGGGATCTCTCCCTCCCTCCTTAGGACTGTTTGTTTCTGCAGCCACAGATTAGGATCAAAAGGTTTGCTCCAGGAAGGGAAAATGATTCTTCCCACTCCTCCAAGTCAGAGGGAACAGCACAATCAGAAACACTTCAGATGCCTGACCCACGCTCGAGCCTCTAAACAAAAGTTGCAGAGAGAGGGTTGATGTTTTCCAGGCCCAATTAGCATAATGTTGTAATTCCCCCAGCTCTCATGCTGCCTGCATCCCTTCACCCTGGCACACCCAGCCCTGGCCGCCCAGCAAGCGCACACCAGCACCAGCTCTTTCCTTCTGATCCATCACCATATGCCCATCTTTTACAGTTCTTTGGTGCGTGATGCTCAGAGAGTGGATAATTAGCTAAATGAATTAATTGACATTCATACTTGTAATTAGAACCGGTTACAAGCAGCTATTCTCCTTGGGACAACTAAAATTTCTCGGGGATTGGTGTTAAAATACTGGAAAATCGTTCAGGGTAAATAAGGAGGGCTGTGCTCGTGGCGCCTGTGTTCTTCCTCAGCTGTAAAAGCCACCACACAGTAAACAAGCCCGTGCAAAAGCAGAGCAGGCTGTGGAACGTGTTGGATATGCTGCTGCTGCTCAGGAGGAGGAGAACTTTCCAGCTTCGGAAGAAATTCGGGCCAGATGGGCGGCCTCCAGCCGGCAGCTCCCACCAGCTCCCGGCTAACCCTTTCCACCCCCAGTTATCAGAGAGTTCGCAGTGAGGCCCCGGCAGCAGGGGCTGCTCATGCAAAGCAATGGGAATTGGATGTTGTGAGTGTTAATTAAACCATTAATTACTGCTGAGAAAAAAGAAAAAAAAAGTGACCTATTGGTTTTATCGCTTCTGGAGTAGCTGGGAGAATGAATTGCTCGGGGACTCGGCAGCAGGCAAAAGGGGCTGAAGCATGAGGCAGATCTTTGCTGAAATGTAGGTTTTCTCAGATTTTAAGGGGATGCTGACGAGCACCAGTGTGGCACTGGTGCAGCCACAGCTAATCCCAGCACTGTGAGAGGCCAGGAGTGGGACCCACACCAGGGATGGAGCTACTGTAGACTGAGACCCCAGGCCTCCACTTGCTGCTGAGAGGACCACAATGCCAGGGGCTTGGACAGGCTTTCAGGGTGCCCCAAACTGCCCTTAGCAGGGACCCCACTCCCAACTATGGGATTCATTAACCACCCACAATCCCCCAGCCACGCAGCCACCCACACTCAGCACCCACAGCATCTGGAGGCACAGCCCTTGGGAGGGTCTGTGCAGGACCCCACGCCCTCAGCATGAAGCAAGGGTGGGAGGCTGGTCTCTGGGGGGACCAAGCACATCTCTCCATGTCTGATGACAGTGCGGTACCCAAGGTTGAGCTGAAGGTCTCTTTCCCCTGGAAAATGCCCCCCAAAACCTGGGTGCTGATGGGAAGAAGGGAGGGCAGCACACAAGACCACTGTGAAAACAGCTTGTTATGGAAAACGGGAAAAAAGTGATGCTGATACACTTCATAAATCAAGCCCTCATGTTGTCTCTATGCATCAGGAGCTCTGCATCACCGGGGAGGAGAGACTGGGCTGGGGGTCCAGCATACCTCCGAGCAGCAGAGGATGAACCCTCCAACTGCTCAGAGATCAGGATTGGGGTACTCTGCCCTGAACCACCCTCCCATTCTGACTGGCTCTGCTATCCCACAGCAGCAGCAGCAGCAGCTTGAACTGGCACAATGAAGTGATGTGACAGGGCGATTAGACGCAGTGATGAACTGGCACCCCACGAGCCAGGGTCTCCCTCAGAGAGGGGCTCTCCCCAGACTCTTGGCACAGGATCAGGGCTGCATCACTCTGCCAGGAGTCCTGTTCTTGGCTCCTCCAAGCTATCAAAGCTTTAGATTTCCCTAGCAGCACCCAGAGTTTAAAGGCCGGGGAAACGCACCAAAAAAAAGCCGATCTCAGAAGTGAGGCTGTGGGAAAGGAACTATCACACCACCCCTTCAGCTACTACACACCCCAGTACATTCTCAAACACTTGGGCTGCACAAGATAGCAGGGAGGCTAATTTTTCTTTAGCTGCAGGCAGAAAAAAAAAATCAATTACAAGGTAACCTATTTTTCAACTCCTCCATTGGTATTTACTTAATTTTCCTAAGGCCAGCTTGCCTGCTCTGCAACAGAGAGGAGGAAGGAGGTTGTGTGCCGCTGGGCTGAGCCAGGCTCTGGCTTGCTCTGGGGTTTAGTTTGGGTTTAATTCAAACACCAAAGCCCAGGGCAAAGGAGTTTGTTTGAATGGGACAGCACGTGACACGGGGTACCTATGTGGCGTCTGGCTGTGATGGGATGAGGAGCACCAGGGGCTCCTCAGTGCTTGCAGGGCCACAGGGAAAGGCCAGCAGGAAGCTGGAGAAGGTTTGGGAGATGCTGGTGGCCCATATGAGCAGGGACTGCCAAGGAGGTATCCATAGGGACAGGGACAGCTCTGGAGGTCCACAAGAGCAGGGAGAGTCCCACGGGGTCTGTGAGGACAGGAGCACATAGGGGATACATGAGAACAGGGATATCCCTGGGGGCCTCATGAACACTGGGACATCCCAAGTGGTTACATAGGCACAGGACACCCGTAGGCACATGGGCACCGGACACATGGGGGAACATGGGAACAGGACAATCACGGGTGAGCACAAGACATACACACACAGCACCCTGGGGGTACACGGGGACAGAGATCCTCCGGGGGACACACAGACACAGGGCTTACACAGCAACAGGGACCTGACGGGAGACACACGGAGACAGGACTCCGGGGGTACACGGGGACAGGGACCTCCCGGGGGACACACGGACACAGGATATAGGCGTTACACGGGGACTCCTCGGGGGACACAAGGACGCAGGGGTTACACGGGGACCCTCCGGGGGACATAAGGACACAGGGCACCGCGGTTACATGGGGGACACACGGACACAGGACCCCGGCGAGTCCGAGCGGTACCGGCGCCGTCGCGCCGCCAGGGGGCGCCCTTGCTCCGAGCGGCCGCGCTGCCCCCCCCCTTCCCCCCCCGGTGGCCGCGGCCGCCCNGGGGCGGGGCGAGGCTCCGCCAATGGGCGCACGGCGGTTTCAAGAAGCCCCTTCCGCGCCCCGCCCCGTCCGCGCGGCGCCCGCGGCCCCGGGGGGGGGACACGGAGCCGGGCGGGGGGGATAACGCGGACCGGGATCTGGGAGCGGGATACGGCCCCGCCGCCCACCCCGCCCTTCTGCCCGCGCCGGCAGGCCCCGGCGCCCGCTC